>CM031240.1:1060729079-1061329079 GCA_018340775.1 Taxus wallichiana var. yunnanensis
TATGAAAAAGGTAATACGAGTGCTAATTCAAACTTAGATCATTATACTAGATTATCGAGTGTGGATAATCATGCTCTATATTGTTACAAAAGTGGATTCTACATTGTGGGGATAAACAACTTCTTTGGATTGGTATGTATTTTGCAGGGCTCTAGTTTCCCTCATACTCTTATTTATTCATCCTAGTTTATGATTAGGGTGCCAACAAGCTCAACTAGAGTAAAAACTATGCTACAAAAGAAATCAAATTCAGAGATGAAACTTGGTCTCCAATATGTATTGAGTGGAACTTCTTGCAGATGTTGTGAAAGTGACAATGGGACCAAAGGTATTATGTGGTTGAAAGTTATAGTAACCTCATGTAAGTGGTATTTCTTAGCTTGGTCCCATAATATCACATCTCAACTAGGCATGTATATTCTTAAGCTTCCGTACTTTTGGTTTGTATAATCATAATGATACTATGAATGCTTTAGGACATCCTCAAAATATGTTTTTCAAATCTTTCGCTATATAATTACAATATATCTTTGCTTAATTAATACAAAACACTCATGTCTCGGCTCCGATGCAACAACAAACACCAACTTATCCCGGGAGGTGGTGATTTCGTAGCGAGAGGTGCCAAAGTGGCTTTCTTACCTATTCCATTAGGAAGCGCAGATTTTTAGTGCACCATATCGATGCATTTACTATCCATGTGACTGTACTAATACTACTTAAGGGTGTTTTATTTTCCCATAGCTCTCGTTTAATACTTGATCAAGTGAATCTTTGTTTTTCATTTTCCTATGATGGGCTTGGGAGAGGAGGAACATGTCAAACATCTACTTGGGATCATGTTTTCCTAGGTTTATTTTGGATGTACAATGCAATTTTGGTAGTAATATTCCATTTCAGCCTGGAAAATGCGGTCCAATGTTTGGGCTAGTATAAGTGATCGGGGAGTAGTAACTTATATTATAGGAGGCAAATTTGCAAAAATTTCCATTCAAATTAATGGGTGATTATGTGACTTTCTATGAGAAATCCTCTCGGTGTAATCCAATCTTACGGTTCTTCTTTATTTGCACATGGCCTTTTATTTTTAGGTACTCATTTTGTTTGGACCTTTAGTCTAATGTTCCTAGTTAGTGGTGTTGGTTAAATAATTTTGTGTGTGGAAAATTATTGGGTTTTCACCAATGGTACAAGGCTAAAACCCTCCTTATTTTGTATGGGGAGGCTCCCATTATTGAATGTAAACTACTTAAACTATCTAAATGTTGTGGGGTGGCCAATAGGTCAGGGATCACATAATAATTCTCCACTGAACCTACGGAAAAGTGCTTGTATGAAGTACAAGGGAGGAAATTACAGCGAAGAGAGGTAAAGGGGAGTTGGGGAAATAAGGAGAGAGAGAGTTATTGTTGTGAGTAGGAACTAGAAGAGTTCACACACAATAACCAAAGTAAGTCCACATCTAATTAGAAGAACACAACAATGCAAACCATGATAAGACAAAACAAACCATAGATAGACTTCCATTGATTCATTCATCAAAGGCACAGACACCTTTCTTGGTTTTACAAGATTATCATATATGCAAAGTTGGAAAGAGAGAGTAGAGGAACATGAAACAAGAAATAGAATAATTGCAACTTTTATTGCTTGATGTAGAAGTGGAACTCTCAACAACATACATTCAATCAAAAATTGCCAACCCCTTGGAATGGAGAAGCCATTCCAATTTATAACATTACAATCTATCCTTTCATCTACCCCCCACATGACTCTTCACTGTCCTCATCACTTGTGACCTTTCATATTCCTAGGAAGTGAGTCTTTTTCTTATCATTGGAAAAAGGAATCTTACAATGTTTAACTAATGGTCACTTAAGTGAATAGGACGAAATAGCAAAAAGTACATTCTCAATTGAAAATTAGAATATGGAGAGAGAGAAGAGAGAAAGGGAAGGAATTGATTGATTTGTTGGTGATGAGGAACTTATTGTTCATGGTATTTGAGGGAGATTTTCCGGAAGCTCGGTTCTGTCCTTTGAATTCTTTACTGAACTAAGAAACCGCAGGTGCCACCTTATCCTCCTCTAGAATGCAAACACAACTCAACACTTTGATCCATGTTCAAGGAACATAATTGATCTTCTTGCATTAACTGAGCCATATTTTGTGATCTATTTCAATTTCAAAATGGATCCTATGATGTTGGCTAGGGACTCTAAGGTATCTTCATTAAAGGAGAGAGAGAGTCACCTACTGTTTGCTACACTGCCTTGCATGGCCTACTTTTTCTTCTTGGGTTTTTAAATTATTTTCTTACACATTGCCTATGTAGCTTACACTTATCTTCTACATGCATGTTCGTACTAACACTTTTTTTCTAGCTAGATTGTTTGTTTGTGTGTCTTTACCAAGCACTTTCCTTCCCCCCTATAGGGCACAATTTTAGTTATGTGGTCGGTCCTCTTTTGGGGCTGCATTCTCCTATCCATAAAGTTTCTTGTGCCCCCAAAGAGGGGGGCATCATTTGGGGTTTACACATAATACTGGTGCAGTACGATTCGGTCTATAGTTCACTCTACAATTCGGTCTACAATTTAGTCTATAGTCTCCATCCATGACATAGTTTAGTTTACGATTTAGACCATTCTACAAACTCCATACACAACGAATTTTATAGGGCAAATTGTCCTTAGCATTCTAGGGAGAAGTTGCAAGTTGGAGGATATAACAGAATTTCCTCCCTACACTACTTTGGCCAGTGGTGTCAGATCGCCGAAAAAACCAAAAAGTGCAAAGATCTATTCACCAATCTCAGGGAAGTAGTTACAAGTTGGAGAATAACACAAATTTCTCCCTACACTTCTTCGGCCACAATGGCATGAGATCGCCCAAAAACTCACACTTCACCGACAGTTACAGGATATTATTTCTACACCCTTTTGTGTCATCATATATTAGGTGCACATGTCCCTTTTTCATTATCATTTTCGTACTATTTTTACATGTTTATTTACATATATACATGTGTTTTTACACATATACATGCATATTTGACTACTTGATAGTCATATCTTTTCCAGTCTTCTGTATGGGAAGAAAACAATCAACAACAACAAAACACACATGGCGAGTACATCACACACATGATACTAACCATGCATGTACACTACACACATTGGCATCTACACACACACTTTTTCCCTAGGTTCACTTTCATCACTTTTTACACTTTTTGCATATTTAGTCTCCACACTCCATCTTTTTTTCGCTCCATGATTTTTCTAGTGCTTGACACACTTGCTACATCAGTCTTCATGGATTATCAGTAAACATATTTATCTACTTTATGTTACCGAGATTTCTGCTCACGAACATAAAATGGGGAAAATGTAGACAAAAAATCACGCACTTTGAGTCATTATTTAGTCCCTGGTATCATACTACTATTCATATGGTTCTAAAGTGAAAAGAGTAATAATCAACCCATGTCTTTGGCCATTTTTACAGTTCTTGTTATCGTATTTTCGATCTTACACCTATACTTGCCCAGTTTGTATTTTCATTCTATGTTTTTCCTATTTCGATTTGGGGCTCCCAACCACGACCGAGGCGCCCTAGGTGCCTTTGGGGTGCCTTGATCTTCTTTGCACTTTACTCTCACATTTTGGTAAATTTCTAGCCATTTAAGCTTTCTATATTTTTGGTGGTTGACCTTTCTAGGATTAATTATGAAATTAGAAAAAGAGAACCATATAAATATAAAGTTATGTGACCATAATGAGGGACCAAGCACTAAACATCTACTATCACCATCTAGAGTTGCATCCATCAAAGGCATATAAAGCTACATTTGCATCCATCTAGATCCATTATAAGGTATATAAGGTTGGTTCATTTGCATCAAACTTCATAAGAGGGGAGTCTATTGTTTCCATGCACACATTTATTACATTCTACATGTAGCTCTTTACTTGCTACTTCACAAAGTGCGACTGGCACAAGAGTGACCTAGGGCACAATTTACACTTACACACACCTATAACTACATTGGGTTTGAGATGTAGTGTAGCGCTCAGTTAGTAAGTCCACCATTATGGCTATTGAGGATAATCGACCCCTTCGTATGCATCTTTATTTATAAGGGTTTAATGCTTTGTTTGGGGTTTTGCAGGTGATTCTATATTACAGTGTTACAACGACATCCAATGTAATTTAACAAAATTAGTGCGATAGGAAGTGAACACATGCGAACATCTAGTGACACTCCAGAGGAGGTTCCTTGTTCATTTCTACATACAAGGGCACCCAGATCTTAGACTAGGGAACCCCAGATGCCCCTATCCTCTTCTAAGCTCCCCAGTCTAGTCAAATAACTTAGATATGTGATTTCTCGGGATTTTGTGCAGTCGTTTCCTCCTCCTGTTTACCTGGTCTACATTGCGACATAGTCCCACGACATCATCAAATCAACTAAGGCCTTCTTAACCCTCTTGCAAATTAGGGTTTCACATTTCATTTCTTATATTTCTTGGGTATTACTTCGGTGTTTTATTACCTCATTTATTTAGTTATTTTACTGCTCCTATAACACTTAAATTACACTAGAATATTTTACTATTTTAGTTAATCAAATACAAGAGAATGTTTTTGTTGTGAACGTATCGAAAGGACTTGCCTCAAGTCCTTTTTGTGAACACAACAAGTGAGTCATATGAAGACATCACCTACTTCCTGACCTTCGGTGAGTGCCCTCCTCATCTTGATCACAAACAAAAATAACCCTTAAGCTAAGGTTAGCCAAGTATTTCATATGGAATCATGTGCTCTATAAGAGGGGATTTAACAGATGCTTATTGAATTATGCACACAAAGAACAATAGGAGAAATTGTTAAAGGCATACCATGATCAAACATGTGGTGGACATTTCTCTACGATGACCGCTCATAAAATCCTACGTGGTAGGTACTACTGGCCTACCTTTTTCATGGATGCCCAAGAATGGGTCTCCAAATGTGAAGTATGACAACAATTTATCGGGAGACCATAGTTTGCCACGCTTCCCCTCGGGTTGGTAGTGATTGACGAGCCTTTCCAACACTTTGGGGTCTAGATTTCATTAGAGTTCTAAATCCTCACTCAAATGCAGGTCATACCCATGTGCTCTTAGAGATCGAATATTTCAAAAAGTGGGTAGAAGCCATCCCAACCAAGTATGCCAATAAAAAAATGTGTAATTTCATCAAATAAAACATCATTATTTGTTTTGGTATCCCTCAAAATATCATGATAGACAATGACATATATTTTTCCTCTCACGGAGCTCACCAAATTTTGCTATAGCTATGGAATATCTCTCCGCCACACATATCGAATACTACCCACAAGGGAATGATTAGGAGGAATCAAGCAATGAAAACATTGTGACATGTTGGTGATAAAATTTGTCGATATGGAACATTAGGTGTCTCCATCAATGTTAAACGGGATACACCCCTTTGCATTGAATGGTGCAACTCCCATTATTGAATGAAAACTAATCTAATCCTATCTATTGATGTGGGTTGACCTGGAAGGCCGAGATCACATAGGGAAACTCCAATAACCCCTGTGCCAAGATGCTTATACGAGGCTACAAGAGGATGAAATTACAAAAATGTAGGGAGAAGGGGGAAATTAGGAAAGGAAAGTTATTGTTGTGAGTATGAAAATTGTAGAGTTAACTCCCGATAACCGAGTAGTTCAATCATTCAATATAGAGGAAAACAACAATGAAGCTATCTAGTGAGAAGAACAAACCAAACACAAAGTTCTTGGATTCATTTATCAAAGATACAAATCTCTTTTGGGATCACTATGCTTACAAAGTGCATAAGAGAGAAATAGAGGAAATACAAGGAAAGGGAAAATAGAAGAAATGTAGCTTTTATTTCATGTGCATTGACACAAAGTCCAACAACTACAATCCAAAATTTCTACAAAGTGGAAGTTTTTCAAAATATGGAATCCTTTGGAATGGAGAAGCCATCCCAATTTATAGAAATTTGAATTGACCCCTCACCTCCCTCACATGACTCTTCATGTTCCATATTCAACTTAGAACCTTTTATTTTCCATTTAAATATTTATCTTATAATTTTGAGAAAATACTTTTACATTTTTGAAAATATGTCACTTAAGTGAATAGGACAAAATACAATGATGAATCCCAACGAATAATTATAAAGGAGAGAGAAATAAGAGGGAGAAAGAGAGAAAAGAGGAAGGGGATGTGATTTTTGATGGAACAACTTCCTTGTTGAAGAACTCAGTACATTATATCTTCGGATGGGAACCTTTTGGAATGGGCACTGCTCCTTGAATTCTTTGCTAAACCGAGATATTGCAATAGTCAACTTATCTTCCCTGGAGTGCAAATTCACCCCAACACCTTGGTCCATGTCTCAGGACACCACTGATCCTTTTACATTGATGAATCCATTCTTCATGATCCATTGCAATTGTAGCAATGCAACTTCTAATAACGGCTAAGGACTCTAAATTGTCTTCGCTAAAGGAAAGGGAGTCACTTGTCTCCCTCTTGACCATTTCTTTAAATGCAATGATGAGTTATTCTAACGATGAGTCCTCAGTGAGCGGAGGGAACTCAAATCTATGAACACAATGGTCGAATTCGTTCAACATTTTGGAAATCTTTCATGCACAGGAGTTGAATTCAGATATGAAATTCTTGAGCATTACATACCATGCATCCATGATGTGGATCCAAACTTGAGACAAGTCCTCAACAATTTATGCAAACACTTCCTTGCTCACGAACTCATTTTAGACACCAGTGTGAGTACCTCATCTAAATGATTGACCTCCTTTGCAAACTCCTCCTGCATCTTGTTTACTTTAGAAAATGTTTCACGAGCATACTTGATAAGGGAAATGAGGTCTGGACATAGTGCTTTGCCTTGCTCAATGATTTCCTCAATCCACTTTTCATTGGATTTATCCCACATCATGTATTATCATGCTTTCTTGATTTCCTTAGGGCTAATACGCCGATTGGAGGGACATATTTGGTTAGAAGAAGAGATGTTGGTTTAGGATCTGAGAAGGGTTGAATGTATGCACTGAGAACTCTTACATGTTCCTCCAATTGTATGATCGTTCACTTGTATTCTTTGGTCCGAATGAGAAGAAAAGAGTAGCATTATTCAAACAGGTGATTTTTTCCTTCATTGGAAGCTTGACCAAATGAGAATTGGGTTAACTCATAGTCAAATGGAGTCATTTCATCAGTGGGATTGTCAGTCTTAGGCCTAGAAATTTCAACATATAGGTTACCTGAGGTGTCATTGAAAAATTGATAAGTTGTTTGGGATTTCTTCTTTCATTTGGGCTTCTATATCTCTAAGATTTCTTCGAGGCTTGGTATGACAACTTGTTGTGTTGTTATTTGCTCGCTATCGATCATTTGAGAATCCATGGGAATGGCTCATCGGGTGTTGACATGGTGCTTTCCACTGGAGTATTCTCAAGAGCTTGTTGTGAAGTCAATTCTCCATTTCCATGAGAAATCTCTAACTTTCGAGAAGACATGCTCGGATACCTAAAGTTTCTACTTCGCTCTTACACACTGTTGTGGCCAAATTAAATCATGTAAACTTGAAATTTACGGATGACATTGACACTTTCTTGCACTTAGAAAGTGAACTTACTATTTTTAGTAAACCACCCTTTTCCAACTTCAATCACTCAAATTGTCCCCTTTGGATGACCTATGAGTACATCACTTGTGCCTATAGTGCTCTTTGATATGGCTTACTAATAATGGAAAGTTCATGTGTAGGAAACTTAATATTTAATTAAGTGGACAATTTTACCATTTATGGTACATGCACCACTCATTTTGACCTTCTAGGTGTCCTTGGTGCACATTGTCTTTGCGAAACTACCTTCAGTGATGAATTACCAAAAATAACAAGTGCCCAGGATTACTATTTTTGGAAAGTGGGTTTCGGGCCTTGATTTGTGATGAAACAAACTTTTATGATATGGGTTTTTTTCTACAGTGCACCTCCAAAATTTCACGTCAAACCGGTTGCTAGATTGAGATATTTTAAATTTAGAATTTTTGCTATGGGAAATCTGGGGTTTCTTTGCTGCAAAAATTTGTGCCATGAATGCAAGAGATTTATTTGGGATATTAAAGGCACCTAGGAAACTAGATGATTGAAAAAAATGGCATGTCGATCTGCTTGATGGTTTGTGAGATATGAATAAATCCTCTTCACGGACTTCGAGGTTTTCTGTTGATATATTTTGTTTTTATTCTTCATAAATATGGTTTTTTATTGAATTTTTCTTATTTCAAATCATGGAGCATGAATAATATTGTTGAAGGATGCAAAAATGTTGGAGGAAGATCTAGAAAAATTTTGGCAACATACAGAGGTGGTGGGGGGTTTGGATGTAAAAATGACTAAGTGTTCTTATTTATAGCCTTTGGAATGTGAAGGGAGAGGGTGGGGAAAAATGTTTTTCACATCATGTCCCTTTGGTAAGGAGAAATAGGGACAATTTTTTTTTCCTTGACCTCATCATGACAAGTGGCGAGTGTTGGTTCGTTGAGCAAGTTGGAGGAGGGGGCTAAAATGAAGCACCTAGGGGCTAGGAGATGGTTGTATGAAAGACCAGAAGGAAAGAAAAGGGTGGGGAAATTTTTTATGTAATCATTATTAATTTTTTTTTGGGGAAAATAGATGAAATAAAATACACCTTGTTCCTAGCTTGACAAGTGTCACACATGCAGGGGTAGGTGGATGAGTAGGTCAAAGCGGTCAAAGGTGCTAGGTCATATGGGTGACCAAAAGGTTAAATGGAGGAAGAGATTTTTTTTACACCTCATGTAATTTGGTAAGGTGAAATAGGGACATGAAAATGTGCCTCATCCTGGTGATGCCACGTGTCCCTTTGGAAAATTGACTAAGTATCGAAGAGCGTACCTTGAGAGCCGACTTGGGAAGGTCATAACTTGAACTTCCAGATGATTTTTGGGCGCTTCCTTATATGATTTTGCATGAAAAATACCTTTTTAAAAATAATAGAGGGGGTTCTATGGCTTTATTATGACTGAAAAACCATCAATTTGTTTTTCTCAGGATCACTCGTTGTGCATGGAAAGAATGAGTTGGCCTGAAAAATGCATGGTGCTTGAAGATGATATATTTTCTCCACCATGTAGGGGACTGAAATTAATTTAAAATGATATATTTTTGGATCTTAACTCATTTTAGAGATCCCGGAATCACTCCTTGAAGATCATGTACTTTTTACGGTGTAAGCTCCTTCGGCCTCAAAAACCCACTTTTGGTGCATTGGCTCCTAAACCTCTGAAACTTCCTAGAATATTCCTAAATCAGTTCCATGGTTTTTATAGCTCCTAGATACACCTAAATTATGAGTATTATTCTTTGGCACTTCTCCGATGATGGTGTACTTGGCCTAGAAATGTTGATGAAAGCCCTTTCCAAGTTTTCTTGAAAACCTACCTTGAGAAATACCGATCCAAAGGAACTTTTATTTGTCCCAAATCACCTAGGGGGAATGATGAAATTCAAAAATGGACCACTAAAGAACAAAAATGGACTTGAAATTAAGGGGTAGGTTGATCTGGGGGTGTTTGGAAAGGTATAAAATGATTTTTTTTTCACTAGGGTATAATTGTCCTATTTTTGGGTGAATTTTACCCATGCAAAAACACATGAGAATATGGCCATAGTTCGTAAGATAGTAGATGAGAATAAAAGTAATTGGCATAAAAATATCTATGATGCGTTATGGGTAGACAAGATAACTCTAAAGAAATTAATTGATATGTCTCCATTTAAATTTCTCTATGGGATTGAGGCAAAAATTCCAAATCCACGAGCTTAAGATGCCAACAATCAAATTGTTCCAAGAAGTAGAAGATGGGAAATATTGTGATTCTATTAATAAAATAATTTTATTTCTTGAGAAGCTTGAGGAAGATAGGTTCAAGGTGGTGGACCATATCAAAGTGCATCAATTGAAGGTCAAGAAGTTGATCGATAAGAAAGCCAATGCTAGAGACTTCAAAGTTAGAGATCTTGTTCTAGTTTGGGATAAGCACAAAGAACCAAAGGAAATCCATGGGAAGTTCAAATATTTGTGGTTTGGTCCATTCCAAATTCATGAAATTTGCAGAGATAATGCCTTATATCTATCATATCTAGATGGAACACATTTGGAGTTACCCCGTAGTAGGCAATATCTAAAATTATACAAGCAATAAAACTGGTTTGTCCCCGTATTATACCATAGGTGATTTAGATGTGTGTTTCCCTTTCACCGTTGTATGTTTTTTTATTTCCCTTGTGGTGTGTTTTCCATTTTTGTTGTGTGTGTGTGTGTGTGTGTGTGTGTTTCCTTTCTTACAATCTATCTCTTTTTTGAAAGATGACTCTATAAAGCCCAATGGATAAGGCAATGGTTCATTCTCGTATTGAGATTATGGAGTTCATTCTTTTCTTGTGCTCACTTCATTTGATCGAGAACAATTCCCCAAGTGAGATCCATATGTTGTCATCCATTTTTGCAAGGTCAAAAATCAAGATGAAAGCATGACAACTGTACCCCAGTGTTGAAAATTTATCTAATATCCCTCCTGAGTCATCCGCTAGATCACCTGCCTTCTTAATCATGTCCCTTTTATCCTTGCAAGAGGTTAATAATGTGATGTCAATCCTTTCCGAGTGATTACCATATTCCCACAAGGTCACCCAGTCCATTCAGGGTAGTGTTGTTAGGAGTGGAAGTTGGCACTCGGCCTAGAAGGGCTATTCCTTAGCTTTCTCGAAATAGGTATGAATTCTATGGAACTAATCAAGAGGCCTAAAGTCATATGAGGATGTTATTTAAGATTCTAAAATGCATTGTGACAATTTTAGGGAAGTTTTGGAAAATTTCAGAGGTATTGGGATAAAAATAGTGAAAATTTATCTTGGAGGCCTAAGGAAATTACGGTGCAAAGAAGTACCTAAACTTCAACTAAAGATTGCAGGATCTTTGGGGCGAGTCAAGAGGAAAAGAAGATGCCATAGAAAATATATTTCAATGTTATACAAGATGGAAAATTTAGATCCTTCACAACACCCAAGTGCTTCTCTTTTCGAGAGAAATTTGCACAAACTCACCTTATAGGACAAAATGAAAAGGCAATATTATATTGAGAAGGAGGCATAATCTAGTCTTGAAACCACTCCATTGTTATAACAATGGTATTTTCAATCAAATTCATAAAATCATTTACCCAAAAAGACCTCTTACAACACTGGGAAAGTCTGTTTCATGTTTTTAGCAGTTAGAAAATTTCACAGTTTGGGGCATGACACATTTTGGTGTCCCAACTGTCCCGATTGTTCCAACCGTCCGGTATAGTGGGGATAGTAAAATGCACCCTGTTGGTATCCAGATTTAATCTCCTTCACAACTTGAACAACATCATGAATTTTCACAAGACACTCAAGGATAGATAGATGTTTTGTATGTCGTTTGTAGCCGGGGAAGCACACCTATCTGCTTGTTTGCATTCAAGAATTGAGGGAGTGGATAGCACCTTCAAGAGGGTTTTGATCTAACCCTCACTATTTTAGGTTGTGCCTATCAACCAAGGCAAGAGAACCTGTATTGCAGCCCCTATATGGTAAGGAGATGGAGATGTCCTTGTGTTTTGCATATAATATGGAAGAGGCTTTGTGAAAACATGATCAAGTATCCATTATCCAAACTCAAAGGAGTTGTCACTACTAAATGATGGAAATGTTCTCAAAACAAAGCTAGAGCTGCTAAAGACATGATAAAACCCTGATCAACTTTGTGCATTTTAGTGAAAGGATTCTCCAAGATCTTCCATTGGTGGTGGTGTTTCAAGGCCAGAAATGCTTTGAAGAGGATTCTCAACAACATTTACATTTCTGCTTGGGGTAACCTTTTCTTCTTTCAATCCCAAGTATTCAAAAGCTCTTTTCTTGTGCTCAGGTATTCTAAGAAACTCAATGATGGGAACACTCACTTTAATTTGGCTCAATACCTAGGCTATATCATATGGAACATTCCTTGGCAAAACAACATTGGAAGGGAAACAAGAAGGTTCATCAGATGGAGAAGTATTCTTGGCAGCCTGGGCATGGAGAGGACTGATATTTTTGCATGGGACAGAGGGTTCTTGGAAATTGTTTCTCTTCTAGGATTATCTTTGGGAATACTTGTGAGCAAGGGTGTCTTTAGTTTGGCTTGAGGACTAGCTCCCCTAACAACTTTACTTCTAGTATTGTACTCCTTTTCTTGACCAACCACAACATTCATTAACAATTGTCTATCTTCCTCCGAAGGAATACCACCATCATACTTCTTGATCATTAAAGCCCTTAGATATTCAAAGTCATTATTAGGAATTTCAAAAGCTGAACTACATCTACATCATGAACTTGAGGAAGAGAAAGAAATGGTACCCTCTTTATGCAATCCCAAAAGGTTGCAGCAGTCCTTGCACTTATCACATCTGTTGATGTTGCTGCTTGTTGTGAGCCTGAAGAGCTTCCCATCATACAAATATTATCATCCATTTCATTCTCATTATCATCAACAACATCTTGCTGGTCTATTTCACATGGTGGATGAGGAAGAAAACATCTGTCACACCAATCCATATCAGCAATTTCTTGAACAACAGCAACTCTTGCAGTCAGAGGGTCAGGCACCACTCTATTTTCACGTGCTTGGGGTTGTCTACTTGCAGATCCAACAGGCCCTTTACCTCTATCATCTTGTCTTTGATCACCCCTAGGATGATTTCCAAATCTATCATGGTTTTGAGTTCTTTGCTGTCCTTGTGAACTTTGCCCAATTCCTTTCTCAGCCTGGGCTAACTTGTAAGAAATTTCTTTAACAGCCCCTGCCAAAGTCTTGACAACATCTTCTAAATCAGCACCCTTGCTAGCTTGTGGCTTCTCAGGGTTTATCAGCTTCACACCATCCCTCTTAAGTGGTTTACCAACAGCCTTGATATTATTTTCAATTTGAAGTGCCATGGTGAAAGCTTGTCTCAAGTTTGTAGGATTTTTGTCTCTCAAGTAATAAGCTGCCTTTTTATCAAATGCATCTGCGTATTTGATCAAGAAAGACTCATCACAAGGCCTCAAAATGACAGGAAACCTTCTCAATGTTTTATTAAATCTTGTATTAAAGTCATGAATGGTCTCATTAGGGTTCTTCTTGATATTCTCAAACTCGGATAGAAGGAACCTTGGATCTGTTTTATCTCCATATTGTAATCTGAATGCATTACTCATCTCAGTCCATGAATCAATAGAGTTATCAGGCAGAGCTTTATACCAATCTCTTGCATCTTCCTCAAGTGTATGGATAAACAACTTAATATACACATCCTCAAATTCTATTTCAAAATCTTCCATCATGTTAACAAAGAGTTTGAGATGCGTTGATCTCCAGTTATGGCATTGTTACCTTGGAATTTTGGTAACCTATTTCTCACATCTTGTGGGACAGCATTTGGATAACCATCCATTCCTCCAAAATCTATAGGACCAAAGGTGTTAACAACAAATGGAGGTCTAGGCTGAGCCATATTGTTTGGTGGGGGTGATCTTGGAGGTGAAACAAGCTGATGAGGAGTAGTAATGGGTCTGATTGGAATAGATGAATGATCTCTAAAATGACAACCCCCCAAAGGCTCTCTCTCTTGATAAACTTTAGCAAACTTAGAAACCACATGAGTAGATCTAGGAGTAGGTTTTTTAAATACACAAGAAGGTCCCTCACCTGATGGAGAATGAAAATCAGCAAGAAGATTGCCTGAATCAGACCTACTTGAAGAAGAATTATAATCTTCAATAACAGGCTGCTCTCCTTCAAATTCAACTATGGGGATTTATTTTCTTACAACCAAATCACCAACCACTTTCCACACTCTTCTTCCCTCTAGTTCTGAGCTTCTTGATTCGGTGAGAAAATTCTTAGAAGATTCCTTGATGAAGAGGGATCTCCTTCCCTCCAGTTTGATAGATTTAAACAACAAGTTTCAAATGACAGAAATGTGTAAGACAACTAGTATTTCAAGAACCAAATAGCATGGAGTCGCCACTAAGGATTTCCACCTTAGTTGTGCAAGAAAGCACTAAAATATTTTGTCAAATGTATGCTATAAAACTTTGCAAGGGTTTACAAATCAGATCTTCTTCTTAATTCAACCAAGAACAATACATCCAAATCATATAAACTGCTGGTAAATGATAAGAGCAGGCTGAGATTGAAATCATTTTTACCCAAAACATGTAGATCTGAAGTATGAAATGATGTCTCAAGAATGTAACAGCTCAAATACTTAATCACACAAATGCTCAAACCTTTCAAATACTTCAAAACCACCAAGAAATTCCAAGAAGCCTCCGCAACGGCGCCACTCGGGTGTTGGTATCTAGATTTAATCTCCTTCACAACTTGAACAACATCATGAATTTTCACAAGACACTCAAGGATAGATAGATGTTTTGTATGTCGTTTGTAGCCGGGAAGCACACCTATCTGCTTGTTTGCATTCAAGAATTGAGGGAGTGGATAGCACCTTCAAGAGGGTTTTGATCTAACCCTCACTATTTTAGGTTGTGCCTATCAACCAAGGAAAGAGAACCTGTATTGCAGCCCCTATATGGTAAGGAGATGGAGATGTCCTTGTGTTTTGCATATAATATGGAAGAGGCTTTGTGAAAACATGATCAAGTATCCATTATCCAAACTCAAAGGAGTTGTCACTACTAAATGATGGAAATGTTCTCAAAACAAAGCTAGAGCTGCTAAAGACATGATAAAACCCTGATCAACTTTGTGCATTTTAGTGAAAGGATTGAATTCTTTTGTGGACACACAATGCAAATGTAGGGGTATTATAGGTAGGATGAGTTAGTTTAAAATGAAATTCTGATGAGAGATGTTGGGACAAGAGTAGTTTGGAGTCATCACCTTCTTTGGGAAACTTTGCAAATGAATTACAACACCTAAACAACAGAGATGTTTCAATGAATCTGAAGTGCTCTTTCAACCAGGATGTGTGCACACATGGATGCCCAAATCTGCACTATTCCATACAAACTTTGATAACCTGCCACAAAGGCTTGAAGAAAAATACCAATGAAGCATCCAGGAATCCCTATTTAATCATGACCTAAGGTGCACCCAAAGGTTTACAGACAGTCTCATTAATCAAGGACAGTAAGATGATTTTAAATCTGTTTATCTTCTATCAGATGAGAGCTCTTCTGAATGCAAGATTGCAAATGCCATTAAACCATCAACCTAGAAATGAGACCCTGTATGATCAGAGAGATCCTAAACACAAGATTGCAACATGAGCATAAAACATAAATTGAAAACATACTGAAACACAAGTGTATGCAAACTTTGCCAAGAGATAAAACCAATTAATCCAAGAATTTGATCAGATATATCAGCAAGGGAATGTTATTTAGACAATATCAAAGCTTTTGATGGCTTTATAGCTGAAACCAACTCAACATGATGAACATTTGATGCAAACAAGAATAAAAAATGGCTCTCAGGTAGTTCCTCCAAAAGAAAATGGACCTCTTCCAGTTTCCCTTGTGAAAATTCTTCTCTCCTCCTCCAAAATTCTCAACAGACCTCTAAAATGCCTCCAAATTACATCATATATCCTCTGCCAGCTTGGATCCTTGCATCCCAAGCAAAGAATATGCCAAAGGGATCAAATTTGTTACAAAACCCTATCCATTTGATAAAAAATGATATAAAACTGTAAAACAACTTGCCAAATGCCAGAGATGCACAAATATTTTAAAATATTGCATGAACTTAGATCCTTATCCATCCCAGGGTCACGTTTTTGGCATTCAAACATGCCAACATGCATTTGTAATCATTTTTCACCTTTTTCCTCATCGTTTTAACTCTGCAACTTTTCATTTTTTACCTTTCACATGTTTTTCACAGGCTGAGGAAAATATTCCACGAAAAACACTATAGGGCACCGAATTAACTCAAAAGAATGGTTCCATTACACTCAGAAGGCCGAAAGGATGCGAAATCATATAAAATTTCATGTGATTTGGTGCCAAAATGACGATTCCACACTTCTTGGAGCTTCCATGGTGCCAAAAAATGAAATTACACAGTAACCATTGATTAAAATCAACTTTAAATCTCTGCCCTCCATGTGTCAGATCAAATCTTGAATATTCCCTCGAAAATACCCTTTTTCCCTTTGGATGAGGTGGGACACGTGTCCAAATACCATTGGACGGGCCTTTGCCTCCAAAAATGCATTTCAAACCCTTTTTTGGATTCGGGAAAATTTTGAATATTTTCCCGCATGAGCCCCTGGATGTGCCACGTGTCCTCCTATGGGCCTCCACCAAAACCACGGGCCAATTTGATGCATTTTTCCACTTTTTTGAGAAAAGGAAAATTTTATCAAAATTCTCCGTGGGCCCAAACACCCGCTGCCGCTTCTGCCACGTGGCGGTCTCCCATTCACTGCGGAGCCGACCCCTCCTTTTTTCCTTCACTCCTCCACGAGCACAAAATCCCTTGTGGGCCCGTGCTCTTCCTTTTCCTTTTGAAACATGCCACATGTCGCCCCCGATTGGATGTGGGGGCACACCTCCAAATTTTCTATGGATCAATTTTTTACCTTGAGATTTTTGCCAAAGTTTGGAAAATTTTTACTTTCTCTCCACGCGCTCCACATCTCCGCCAAATCCGGGACACGTGTCCTCCTTTAATTCGTCATGGGGCTATCTTGCACTTTTTACCTTGTAAACACAGATGCAAAAATTCACAAACTTATCCTTCGGCCCCTTCCTCTATCTTGCCTCCTAGACACGTGTCCATTTCTTATTGGAGGCGGGCTCGCGGGCCAAAAATTGACATTGAGAATTTTTCAAAAATTGAAGGAAATTTTTAAGTGACCCCCGCCACCGCCTGACCATCCTGGACACGTGTCACCTTCCCATTGGGTGCGGGCTCACGGGCCAAATTTTTCCTCGACACCCTGAGCCAAAAACACCAAAATTTTCCCAAGTCCTTCGCCATCCGCCTGGCCCTCTTGTGCCACGTGTCATCATACCATTGGGCGCGGACCCTCAGAGCAAAAATGTCATTGAGAATTTTTTCAAAAATGAAGAAAATTTTAAGTGACCCCGCCACCCACCAGTTCATCTGACCAATCACATCGTGCCACGTAGGCACATCACTGTAGCACTGCTGGGCCGTGGTCAAGAATTTTCCTTTCGCCAAAATTTCAAAAATGACAAGTTAATAATGTTTTCCCACACATCCCCGACCAATAGGAGCCTGCCACATTAGCATAAAGATTGCAATGATAAATTTGATGGCCCGAGAGCCCGTCAAAACGTGAAAAATATAGGGAATGCCCTAGAAACCAAATTTTTGACAGGGAAGGCAAAATTCTTCATTTTAAACCAACTGAATCATTTTTTGACATCATTTGCGACCTTGGGATTGGGGAAACACTTGCACGAATTCAGGATTTGATCAATTTCGAGTTTTTGCACGATTTGGCAATGGAAAAGACGACACATCCCGAAAAAATGAAATATTAGGGCACAAATGGGGGAAACTTGGATCTTGTTTCAAAATAGGGCTAGAATAACAACATTATGAGCATATCAAAGGCATTCAATTGGAAAATGTGAACTGCAGACCACGAGACCAAAAATGAAACGTTTGTGAGTACATTTGGTCATGAAAAATAAGGCACATTATGCAAACTCAATAATGGGACCAACATACCCTACACCCAACTAAAGACCTTGGAACCCTCATGTGACCTAGTTCTTCTCCATCAGTTCTAAATAATTCCAAATTTTTCCAAGTGCTAAATTTCACAAAATTGACTAAGTATGGAGCCTTCCAAGCCTAGGGCACACTTTTATGCCCCTACTATACCAACCTGTGTGGGATAGTAAAATGTGCCCCACCCATATCCCTCTCTTTGGTCTTGCATGTGACCCCCAACTTGTCCGCTAGGTGCTAGAAACATTTTGTCTCATCTTCCATGCTCCCCTATCAACTTCTACCAAATGCCAGGCCTAGGAAAGGCACATTTTCTTGCACCTACTATCCCGGCTATCCTGGGACAGTTGGAAAAAAGTGCACCCCTTTTCTTTCAAAAAGCGTAAAGTAAATCAAGCTTTCATGACTTAAAAATATTCCATTTTTTACCTTTTAAAGAGCCTTGTTTGCCTTTTTCTCTCCATCCTTTTTCTAGGTCAACCCAAGTAGCTATTGGAGACATACCAAAGATTGAAGTTACCTAAAAATTTAACTGAACAACCACAAATTCTTTCAGAGCGACCATGATAACTAAAATTAATATTTTCTCATAACTTCCAAACTAGTGGTCCGTTTTGCACGAAATTTTCTCAGTAGCTCCATGATCTAGGAACCTTCAAGACCTATGTAACAACAATCCCTCTCATGATGTGAATTTTATATGATAGAAAAACCTCTTTCCGTGCCCTAAAATCATGCTTTTTTGATTTCCCATCACTTTTGTGGGTGATTTGCGATGAAATTTCAACCACGTGATCCAAGGAGCAAGCCTATTCCAAAATGTTATTTTCATCGTCAACTAATAGGGGGAAGCAAAAATTCTAAAAATAGTAAGTATTTGGAATTTATACTTACTATAATCACAAACCCTCTTAAAAACCAAACCTTTTGAAGATAGTGCACCTGAAATTCAATAGTGAAGACAAACCAAGAAAAAGCAAAAAGTGATAAAAAGGAAAAAAACACTTTTTAAAAATAGAAATGGGCATAGATCATCAAATTGACACAAAAAAAGTGTACATGGTATGTTAGGAATCTTGGGATATTGAAAGAATCACAAAAAGCAAATAACAGTTCGATTCCTACTTACTAAAAATAGAAAGTATATTTTAGGTGTAAAAAGTGTCTATCTTCATCTTTTTCTCTCACCTAATTGATTTTTGCTACAATGAAGTTCAAATTTGCTAGTTTGGAGCCCATTTCATCCTGGTAGACCACAAAAGGTTGTTGAAGATAAGATCTATACAAGTGGTTTGTATGTTGTAGGTGGTTACCCTCTATCATCGGTAAGAAAAGAGCTTGAATTAGTCATGAATTATGCTTAGCATTACTAACTAGACACAAGAATCATACGAGAAGAAGATGGTTTGATCTTCGCATTGTACTCACACCCAAGGGGATATCATAGAGTATGCAGATTCTATTTTGGGGGAACATGGTTTTCATCTTGAAGGAATTCGCAACAGTGAATGGGAAAAGAAAAATCTTATTTGCAAGGCTTTGCATTAGGTTCTTGGTTGAAACAAGTGAGAAAACCTTCTTGTGTGCCCAAGTCATGGTCCGGGCATGAATTTCATGAAGGATACTGATGCCAAAGATTCTCGCTTAGAAGGGTGATGGGAGACGAAAACACCAAAGAGTTTCATGACTGGATGACATTGTTCATCATCACCATTATAGAGGGAAAACAAATTATTGATTGGGGCCAAATCATCAGTGACAACATCCACTTCCAATTTCTCCAGCTCCCAGTCACAAGGAAGTTTTCCATGACATCGTATCTAGTGTATGCTCTTACTAGTACGAGATCCTACATGGGTTTGAATCTCGTACAAAACATCTCTCAGAAGGAACTTGCTTACAGAGATACCCGTAACTCATTTTGAAAGAAAATAACCATCAATTTGCTAGGGTGAACGATGCATTCACCATGTATATAGTGAGACTGGTCTAAGGAACCACCGAGCTCAAGTTGTCCTCGCAAGATTCCTCATTGATTTACAAATATAGAGACTTTTTCACACAAGTTGATACCTTCTCATACATCAGGGTAGCTAGATTTGAATTTTCTCGACAAAATATCCTCGACACTTTAATGACAAGGTTGTATGTTTCAACTTTCTGGAGACAAGCGGCACATGTCAACAGGAAGCTCAAAGCAGGAAGAAAAAAGCTATAACTTTCCCCATCTCTTGGGGAATATTCTCTCTGCAAATATCTCATCGATGCATCCCATTCTAAGGCCTCTTTTTCTCGGTTTAATCTTTATTATTATACTTAGAAGGATAATTTTGACATCCGAAGTACCCCGATATGTTCCAAATCTCCGACTTGCCATATACAAAACATGATTTTCTTGTGGAACTTGGATATTATGAAAGTGTTTTGTTTTAGGATCATCAACTACAAAAGGACTGAGGAATGAGAATACGAGAATGAGCAGAAAGGCACCATTCAGAATTATAGATGACAGAGTAATTCTTTATGTATGCGAAGGTACAATGAATTGAAACAAGATCATTTGTATCATATAATTAAGATGAAATTTGAAAGACACAAAGTTCTGTAAATAACATCTGCAAGAATACAAAGCTTCTTAACATAATATAGACAAATGATCTTGGCAAGATTAAATGAATAACTTAGGGATAAAAGGAAATCAGATAGACAAAGAATGAAAAGTCCTTCTGTATTGATTTCTTTATGATTTATTTTACACTTTCAGAAAATAAGCCAAGTTCTTCCTCCTTCAAAATGGTGAGGAGAGGCCATTATATAGTTTACAAATCAGTTACCTCGGTAACTACTTCTTTTAACTAAAGATTAGTTAAGGGTTGCCAATCGCAATACCCCAACTTATTACAACAAATCCGAGAGAAAGAATGGGAAGAGAAGAGAAGAATTAGGAGAAGAAGACAGGTGCTTATGACTGGGAGGGACCCACTGATTTTAAAATTGCTATCTCGAATCTCTTCAATGCCTCGGCTATGTCTCGCCACGAGACCGACGTGTTGTTGGCTGTAGATTGGGTCCAAAATCCGAGGCACTTCTCCATTTCCTTATCAAACTCGACATGAGTATGATAATCCTTATTTGCTTCTTCAATGGCAGATTGAAGAGAGCAGATTTCTTTCATTTTCTTTGGAAATGGAGCTTTCCTTGAACAGATTATCTTTGACAAAAGCTCAATTGAGCTTTGATTTTTTTGTAGGGAGAGAGGCACACCGAAGTCTCATCCTGAAGATGACAATGTATATCTTTGAAAGCAGATACAACTAGTGTTTTGAAAGCCTCACCCTTCTCGCCGCCTATTCTTCAATTCCCGAAGCTTCCTCCAGACCTTGATCTTCCACTCCACGCTGTAAACCCAGGACTTTGACAGATTATCCTTTACATCATCAAAAACCTTACTCGCCAATAAAATGTTTTCATCTGTTTGTCCCATGAGGCGGAGGTCTACTATGCAACTGCTCCAAAGTTTAAGCTCTTTATCTATGATCCCAATAGTGGAAGAGAGCTTCTGTTGCAAGTTGTTCACTTTTCCATGGAGTTTGAAAGCTTCATCGATGAAGTTCAATCCTGCAACAAGCATATCTTCCACCATGCTCCATATAGCTCTCTGCCATAGATGGAATACTTGTGCATATCCTTGATACTCTGTACCTCATCTTGGCTCAAAATCACAGGTGGTGGAAGAGTAGTCAATGGGGTAGGGTCCAAAACTTTGTCCTTGGACAAAAGAGATTTGATAAAACCTGTGAGAATCTGGGCTTGTTCTTCCAACTGTTCTATAGTTTGCTGCCCTTTTTCTACCCTCCCAATGACTCTTGTGACCGTTTCCTGGAGATTGTGGATCTCACCTTCAGGGGTAGACTCTCCCATAGGAATCCTTGAGAGTTCTAGGTCAGATGCCTGCAAATCCTGCTCTGGTTTATCTACTGTAGGCTTAGCTATCTCCAGGAATTGCTGGCCCTGAGCATCAGACACTATCCTGGAGGTGATTCTGGCTTTTTTGGCGCGAGAAGGAGGAGTAGTGCCTAACAAAGCTGCCACAGCATCAAAATTTGGCCCTGAGCTCGAGAGGAAGATTTTCTCTTCTTCCTACTGTCGACAGAGAGTTGCACCCATGCAAAAGAGGAGGAGGAAGAAGCAGGAGGGGCAAGAGGACCAAGAGACAGAGAACTCATAGCGCCCAAGGTCTATACCGCTGTTGTCTCGAGTTGAGACATGAGTGGGGTGCTTGAGACAACTGGTGTGCTTGAGACAACTGGTGCAGAGGAATCAATAGCACTTGGAAGTTCAGTGCTCTGGACTTCCTTGTCCTTATCCGTTGGAGCTTCAGGGGTGCTTGAAGGAGCTGGCACTTCACTCTCTTCACTTTCACTGAGAACAATAATGTTCTCTGGCCCCAAAGGCAATTCTGCATGCTTTCTCAGGGGATCTTCTTCCCATGGGCTCCTTCTTAACTTCTTTGAATTTCTTCTGGTATACCTGGGTGGATGAAGAAGGAGTAGAAGCTGCAGGTCCTTGAGTTGACGAGGCAGGAGGGGTTTGCACAGGTGTGTCTGATCTTGGAGTCGATGCTTCCCTCCTTGGTGTTGAAACATCCTTGGAGGAGGATTCCCCTGAGTGCCTCCTAAGCTCTCGGACTTTTCTATCAAACCAGATCTTAGTCCTGACTAAGACTGGAGCCAGGATCTCAGCCAAATCATCTTTCTCTTTTTAAACCAATCCAAGTCCTCCAAGGGAGTGTGCTTAACCACATTATCATACTCATATGAGTATAGATCAGAGTTGTCATCCTTGAGTCCTTCAGGAACTTGGTACAAGCCGAGTTCTTGGATCAATTGTAGAGAGAACCTGCCATAATGCCTCCTTCTGGCCTCAAAATCATCGGCACAGTCAGCCCAATAGTCTTCTGTATCTACCCTATGATGATAGGTTATCTTGATATTCTGCTCAATGAAACTTTTTCAAGTCGAAGCAAGTTCTGGGCTTGAAGAAATGGACAGTAATGGGAGCCAGGGCTCTTTCTATATTCTGTGCATCCAGGGTTATTTTGCAGTGTAGTTTCCCAAAGAGATGGGGAAGTGCAAACCAGTAATCTTCTTGTCCCTGCAGGTTCTATGCAATTTGTCCAATTGCCTGCATACTTCTATCAGAGCCATCTTGTCACTGCAGAACATAGGAAGCCTCAGAGGGGTGCTCTCATAGCCAGCAAGCCTGATATAAGAAAATTTTCTGAATTGGATAAAATAAGCACCGTAGTGCGATATTAGACTCATGGCTTCATCAGAAAATCTTCTAGCAGTGTCACCCTCGAGAAGTCTGACCATGTACATGGTGAAGGCATCATTCACCCTTCGGAAATTGTGATTGTTGGTCTCTAGGGTGAATCGGGCGAAGAGGCATACACAGGATCATCTTTGTGGGCATCAATGTAAGAAAAGCCAAACCATTGCCTTGATGCCGCAGAGTATACATCAGGTACGAAGTCATATAGAATTTCTTCGTTTGTTGTACATTGGACAGCTGCTCGCTAGGTTCATACTGATGATTTCTGCCCAGTTGATATTTTGAGTTCCCTCGCACACCATATTGATAAGCGGGCACATCCAGAAATGGAACTCGTTAGTAGAGGGTAAGCCCATAACCCGAGCTAGTAGGATTATGAAATCAGACAATTCTTCATTGAAATCTACCGGAAAAGAGTCTTGGATAGACGAGATGCTCCCTTCTTAGGGTTTTTAAGCCAAGACTTCGCCACCCGTGCCTTATAATTATCGTTGTCTTGATTGAAAAGAGCCTGTGCTTGATTCTGGGAGACAACTATGGCATTATCCATTTCTGGAATCCTCAGTGTAGTACCAATGGTGGCAGCATCAAGTTTGGTGATGAGCTCCCCGTGCATGTTGGTCAATTCACTCGAATCAGGGTTGAAATGAGCTCCGCATGAGAGCACTGTGTCTGCGCATTGCACCGAGATAGGGAAACCACCAGCGAAAGCTAGACCACTATCATGAATCATCTGTGCCATTGGTGTAGGGTTCGTCTGTCATCCTCGACCAAAAATCACCAAAGTCAAGGTGGCGAACTTCACTGTCCCCGATATCGGGAACGGCGGACTCTAGTGGTGAGACTTGTTCCTGCCCCTAGAATTTGATCTTCATGTTGATAGTAATTCAGAGAGCAGAGCTGCAAGCTAGACTTGGGATGGAATTACAGAGGGAATGGATACGCGCACAAGAATTTAGATTGCAAGGGTTCGAGCAAAAGATAGCATGGAAGCAGTGTGCAAAACGCATAGGGGGTCCGCTCGTTATATAGCCGTTTAGGAGAGAGAAAGGTAATAAATGTGCATTAAATACATACCTACCAATTTGAAAAGCAAGATATTCGGGTAGGTAGAGTGGGAAAAATTAGCATTTGGGAATGGGCACTTTGGTTCATTTGGGACATGATGGACGGAAAGCGTGAAAGCACGTACGACTCGGCCGATTCGGGCGATATGGGAAAAGATGCACAAATGCTCTTGGAACACGTGGGACAAAAGTACGTGAAGTACGCGGACTCAGCCGAATCGGATGAAAATGGAACAATGGTCCAGGTACTTGGGACATTTGGGACAAAACGTTCCGACGGGCCCGAAAAGAACAGACTTCGGGTAAACCGGCCGATCGGGGAACAGAGGGCCCAATTGAACTTGGGACACGCGGGACAAAAATATCCGACAGGCCCGAAAAACACGCAAAATGACCCAAAAACGTAGATTTTCTCAATTTCTTTGGCTTTTCACATTATCAGTACAACAGAAAAGACACTTAACCTCAAAATTTTAAATTTTCAACTTCTTAAAAATAGGGGAATTTTGAGTGGACAACAGCTGGCTCCTTCTGGGGATGACTTGGCATAAATTCAAAGAATGAGACAAGGCAAGAATTTAGACAAACTCAGGGAAGTAGACCAGTACCTTATCCATTGGGCCACGGAGTCAAAAAGCAAACCAATACAGAAGACAACACACCAAAACAACACACAAAAACAAGAGCAGGAAAGGAGGACACACACTATACAGAATATACAAAAAGGGACTCCCTAATCACCTATGACTTGAACAATTTTAGGTACTGCCCACTATAAGGAAGTGGGAGAGGAGAACCATCCATATAATCAAGGTAAAAAGAATTCTTACCAGCAAAGTGCCTGATCTTGAAAGGTCCGAGCCAAAGGGAATCAAACTTGCCATGGCTGCCACGAGGTTCATGCCTTTTATCCCACAACAAAACAATGTCTCCAACTTGGAAATCTCTGAACCTGGCTTTCTTATCAAACAGGACCTTAACTTTCTGTTGATGAGCAGATATCTTATCAGCAACTTCCAATCTATCCTCATTCAATTTGTGAAGGTACATTATTCTCTTATCCAAAGCATCATTGAAACTGGTATCTTCAATGGCCTTCATTAGATGCAAGGCTGGCAGCTCCACTGTTACTGGCAATTGAGCTTCTACTCCATATACTACCTGAAAAGGAGACATCCCAATAGCTCTCTTAGGTGTGATCCTATCTGCCCAAAGAGCATCATAGAGTTTCTTGTGCCAGTTTCGTTGAGACTCATTGACTAATTTCCTTATTATGGTCACTAGATTTTTATTAGTGGATTCTGCTTGTCCATTTCCCTGAGGATAGTAATCTGAGGAGTGAGCCAAGGAGATGCCATATCCATAGCAAAAATCCATTATCTCGGTTGAAGAAAAATTTGAAGCATTATCTATCACAATCTTGTTTGGTACACCATACCTTACCAAGATGTTTTCTTTGATGAAACTGCACACCACTTCAGAAGTAGTACTCTTTACTGGAATGGCTTCTACCCATTTGGTGAAATAATCTGTGGTAGTTAATACATGAGTATGACCAGCACTAGAAGAGGGATTAAGTGTTCCAATGAAGTCCAAACCCCACTGTTGAAAAGGTTCTTCAATTACAACTGGCTTAAGAGGCAAAGAGGCCAATTTGGGTCTACCCACGAAAGTCTGACAAGCCTCACATTTATCAACCCACTTTGATGCATCTCTGAACAAGGTAGGCCAGTAATATCCTCCACGAAGTATCTTATGAGCAAGTGACGGTTGATGAGTAGTGCCCTCCACATGCTTGATCATGAAAAGCTGAGAGTAGCTTTTTCTGTTGTTCCTTGTCCACACATTTCAAAAACCTTCCATCTAACCCACGTTTAAACAAGGCATTTTCCCACAACACATATTGCACTGACCTTAGTTTAACAGTCCTCTTTTCTTTGGTAGTCAAATGAGAGGGGCATTCTCCATAGGTGAGAAAATGGGTGATATCAGCATACCATTCATCAACTGAGCTAAGAAACAGAACGGTAGGAAGACCAACTTTATCCTCCAGTAACTCATGTCTAGCTCCTTCAGCGATGAGTTCACAAAGGCCTTTTCCACGGATGAGCTTGGTCGGTTTGATGTCAATATCATATTCTTGGACCTTGGCCACCCAGTTCCCTCTCTTGGATCCAAATTCCTGCTGTGTGAGAATTGACTTAACAGTTGTATCTGGTACCAACACCATGGAGTGAGAGTTAAGAATGTAAAAATGAAACTGCTTGACAACTTTAACCACTGCAAAAGCATGTTTTTCCATCATGGTGTATTTTAACTCATGATATTTTAGAATATAGCTCATAAATGCAATTGGGAGTTCGTGCTCATTAGAATCTTCCTGAGTTAAAACAACAGCTAAGGTGTTATCTGTGGCGTAGCAATAGATAATGAAATCTTTGTTGAAATCTGGACATGCTAAAACAGGAGTTTTAGCAATGGCTCTTTTAATGCCTTCAAAGGCTTCTTTCCCTTCAGGAGACCAACCAAACGTTTGTTTTCCTTTCATCATTTGGGAAATATTCAAAGTTAACTCTGTGAAATCAGGGATGAACCTTCTCAAAAATTGATCTTACCAAAGAAAGAATGCACGCCTTTTTTGCTGGTTGGAAGAGGGATTTGCTGAATAGCTTGAACTCGCTCAGGATCAATTTTAATACCATCTTTGGAGACAATGTGCCCTAATAATTTCCCCTCTGTGACACAAAAGATAGATTTCTTAGGATTCAAAGAGATCCCATGTTCTCTACATCTTAGCAGAACTGTCTCCAAGTGCTGAAAATGATCCGCCCTTGTTTTAGAATACACAGTCAAGTCATCAAGGTATACAACAATACACTTCCCTTTCAAACTTCCAAAGGCTAGGTCCATAGCTCTCTGAAAAGTAGCACCGGCATTAATGAGCCCAAAAGGCATTCTTTTGTAAGCAAAGGTACCCCAAGGGGTAGTGAAAGCCATTTTGTGTTGATCTGCAGTATTAACTTCTACCTGATTATATCCTGAGAATCCATCAAGCATAGACAACATTTCAGATCCTGTTACTGCTTGTAAGACCTGATCCATCATAGGTAAAGGATAATTATCTTTCAAGGAAGCCTGATTCAGATTCCTGAAGTCAACACAGATACGAATCTCACCATTTTTCTTTCTAACAGGTACAATATTGGCAATCCATGTTGAATGATGGATAGGAAAAATGATTTTGGCTTTCAACAACTTCTGTATTTCTTGAAAAATGGTGTCAGCTATTTTAGGATTGTATTGCCTCTGCTTCTGTTTAAAAGGCTTAATTCCAGGTTTGAGAGGAATAAAATGTTGCATCTCTTTTGGTTGGAAAGCTTTTAAATCTTCATAAGAGTAGGCAAGAACATCCTTATACCTCTTTAAAAGATCAATTACTTTCTTCCTCTCATCTGATGTGCAACATTTTCCAATGTTCACGAGCTTAGGGTCAGTAGAACTCCCAATATTAATTTTGTCATATTCAGCTGATTGTTGAGGTCCAGTAGAAGCTCTAGACTTTACATACCTGTCGTGTTTATCAAACAGTTCCTCTAAACTCACCAATCCTTTAGGGATCTTGTTTCCCTTGAGTTTGATACATCCATCCTGATCCGTTTCTTCTCCTTGGGTGGCTTCTTTGTCAAAGGGCACACTTTCACGAGGCAAGTTATCACTTCCTTCAAAGTATAGTTGTTCAAAATTATCCTTGAGTTCTAAGAAAGAAAGCAAGTGTTGATCATTATTGAAAACTTGCCAGTTATTTGTATTATCAGGTACACTAGGTCGATGGATCATCTCAATGGTGAACTTATCTTGGGAAAAGTCAGGATGAGGTATAGAGTAGTGACCCTGAGACTGCTAGTGAATCAGCCCTGGTATTCTTCTCCCTAGGTATTGCTTCGATGGAGAAAGCATCAAGAAATTCAATGGAATCCCAAACCTGATTCCTGTAATGTTTCAACCTTCCATTTTTACCTGGAAGAGGTTTCTAACTTGCTTTACAATCAATTCCGCATCCCCACGAGCTAGAAGATTCTTCACACCTTGTTCTTTTGCCACCTGTAGTCCAAGAATGAGAGCCTCATACTCTGTTGTATTATTGGTATTTTCAAATTGCAACTTGAATGAGAAAGGATGAAGGCTTCCTTCAGGTGACACCAATATGACACCAGCTCCAGAACCAGCTGAGGAACAACTTCCATCAAACTCTAAAATCCAAACACCATTAGGATCTTTAGGTGACACTTTGGGGAGTTGGATTTCTTCAGGAGACATAATCATGTAGTTGCCATGCCCCATATCCTCATAGAGTATTTGTGCTTTGGGATCATCCATTTTTGTACAATATACTCAGATTGCTTCTCTCAGAAACAACTTCTTCATTTTCCCATTAACAGGTATGAGGGCATGTGACCAATCCATTTGAATTTCTCCACCCACATCCTTACAGAAGTTTCTGCTTAGCAACATCCCGTATGAAGGAGGAATATCTGCTACTAAGATAGTAGCCAAAACTTTCTTCTCAGGAAAAGCAGCAAAAGCCACTTGTGCATCTTTAATTCTTCCGACCAAGGGCACTTCCTTACTCTCCATAGAATAACAAGATCCATAAGTGCGTGTGAGAGTCAAGCCTAAGGCATGAGCTACTTTAGCAGGCATCACATTGTCTGATGCTCCTGAGTCTATGACGCAATTACTGAGCCTATGGCCAGCTATAAGAAGTGTCACATAGAATGGTTTGATTTTGTCATTGGGTGAGGTGACAATGGCTACCAGATTAGGTTGTGGTGAAGAAGGAGTGGGTAAAAGGCCTTTAGAGGTAGTTTTAGAATGGGAATTGACAAAGTGAATCATTTTAGCAAAAGCCTTGGGATGGGTTTGATAATATTCAGCCTCTGAGATTTGAACCTTAGTCTTTTTAGGTGATCAATAATATCAAAAGACCCAGAAGTGGACGGGTTATCATCACTTGAGATCCTAGGTTTATCAATTTTAGGGGAAAAAGAAGAAACTTTAGTAGCAGAATTGACAGGACTCACCTTTGGTGTAGATGAAATGGGGATAGGAGATCCTCTTTTTGCAATTACGGGGATAGTTGTCGGCTGCTCCTTAGATTTCTTGGTGGGCTGCATCACTTTCTCCCTCTGATTTGTCTACTCTCGAGTCATGACAGCGTATGATTCGCTATTCATGTCTGCTACTACTTCATCATAATCATCTCCATCATCAATGCCCTCAGTGGTGAAGAAATTAACTCGAGATCCCTCAAGTTCATCTGCTTCATCATCAACCTCTTCAACAAATTCCTCGCCATCCTCATTAACCTCCTCATCCTCTGGTTCCTCAACTTCACAAGTTGCATTGACAGGAACTTTAATAGGAGGCCCTTCGAGTGCTAGCCTTGTTTGAGAAGCAGGCAAATGATTTCTGGGCTGAAAATTCCTCCTTGGAACGTCTGCATAGGGAGCATGCTGAGCCAATTGTTTCTTAATGGTGATGAGATCATTTGCAAGTTTTTGTACCAATGGATCAGTATTAGGTCCAGGAGTGGAAGAGGAGGAAGAAGCAGATTTAGATTTGGAAGGGTCTCTCCTCAACTTCCCTGACATGATTAAATCATCTTCGACACTAACAACAAGAGTTTGATCCTCGGCCAATGTTGCGAGATTAGCCCTTCTCAGTGCATAACTAACTTCAGGCGATTGGGCATTTAGGAAAAAACATTTTTGAATTTGATCTACAGGTCGAGTATTTGGCGGAATTTTGTTAATCAACCTGTTGAATCGGGCCACAAATTCTCTCATGGGCTCTTGTGAATCCTTCTTTATTTGAGAGATTTGGGCTAGCAAGGCATGCACGTCTTCTGCTGGTTTGAACCGGTTTTCAAACCTAGTTCTCATTGTGTCCCAGCTAGTGATAGCACCGGCCGGAAGGTGATAGAACCAATCAGCAGCATTATCTTGTAAAGTCTCAACGAAAAGTCTTACGGAGACATCTTCATGTTCAACTCCCAGAACTCCACATGCAACTATGAAGGCTGCGATGTGTTCATCAGGATGCACTTTACCATCGCCTTTGAATTTAGGGAAGTTCTTCCGGTTACCTCTGGGTAACTCGTGCAAAGGCTGAGGAAGGGCAAGGGGCCCGACACGATGACCCCAGGGCAATGGTACCGCCATTCTTGGAAAAATGGCTTGGAGAGGAACTGCAACACCAGCAAGAATCAAAGCTCGAAGATTAGGACTGATTGGCTCTGAAGGAATACCACCCGTAGGGATTCTATCTTGGACAGGTGGAGTGCTTGTTGAACGAGTCTTTCTATTTCTTGTTGAAGGGAAAGGAAAACCCTGCTGTTCCAAAAGCTGAAACTGAGAATCTTCAATACCAAGGGCCCTTCTCCCTCGAGTAAAATGCGGAGTCGCCAGATCAAAAGATGATCAATAAATAAACTGGAATATGATTCCCAGTGGAGTCACCAAAAACTGTTGGTCGTCAAATAGGACTTCACGAAGAGCAACAGTCAGGGGACAAGAAGTCCCTCCTCTTTAATGGGAGAGGTTCCCTTATTCAGAAACGAACCTATTTACACATATACAAAACATGATTTTCTTGTGGAACTTGGATATTATGAAAGTGTTTTCTTTTAGGATCATCAACTACAAAAGGACTGAGGAATGAGAATACGAGAATGAGCAGAAAGGCACCATTCAGAATTATAGATGACAGAGTAATTCTTTATGTATGCGAAGGTACAGTGAATTGAAACAAGATCATTTGTATCATATAATTAAGATGAAATTTGAAAGACACAAAGTTCTATAAATAACATCTGCAAGAATACAAAGCTTCTTAACATAATATAGACAAATGATCTTAGCAATATTAAATGAATAACTTAGGGATAAAAGGAAATCAGATAGACAAAGAATGAAAAGTCCTTCTGTATTGATTTCTTTATGATTTATTTTACACTTTCAGAAAATAAGCCAAGTTCTTCCTCCTTCAAAATGGCGAGGAGAGGCCATTATATAGTTTACAAATCAGTTACTCTCGGTAACTACTTCTTTTAACTAAAGATTAGTTAAGGGTTTCCAATCGCAATACCCCAACTTATTACAAAAAATCGAGAGAAAGAATGGGAAGAGAAGAGAAGAATTAGGAGAAGAAGACAGGTGCTTATGACTGGGAGGGACCCACTGATTTTAAAATCCGCTGTCTGAATCTCTTCGCCTCGGCTATGTCTCTGCCACGAGGGACTGACGTGTTGGCTGTAGATTGGGTCCAAAATCCGAGGCACTTCTCCATTTCCTTATCAAACTCGACATGAGTATGATAGTCCTTATTTGCTTCTTCAATGGCAGATTGAAGAGAGCAGATTTCTTTCATTTTCTCTTTGGAAATGGAGCTTTCCTTGAACAGATTACCTTTGACAAAAGCTCTGAATTGAGCTTTGATTTCTTGTAGGGAGAGAGGCACACCAGAAGTCTCATCCTGAAGATGACAATGTATATCTTTGAAAGCAGATACAACTAGTGTTTTGAAAGCCTCACCCTTCTGCCAGCTATTCTTCAATTCTCCCGAAGCTTCCTCCAGGACCTTGATCTTCCACTCCATGCTGTAAACCAGGACTTTGATAGATTATCCTTTACATCATCAAAAACCTTACTCGCCAATAAAATGTTTTCATCTGTTTGTCCCATGAGGCGGAGGTCTACTATGCAACTACTCCAAAGTTTAAGCTCTTTATCTATGATCCCAATAGTGGAAGAGAGCTTCTGTTGCAAGTTGTTCACTTTTCCGTGGAGTTTGAAAGCTTCATCGATGAAGTTCAATCCTGCAACAAGCATATCTTCCACCATGGCCTCCATAGCTCTGCCATAGATGGAATACTTGTGCATATCTTTGATACTCTGTACCTCATCTTGGCTCAAAATCACAGGTGGTGGAAGAGTAGTCAATGGGGTAGGGTCCAAAACTTTGTCCTTGGACAAAAGAGATTTGATAAAACCTGTGAGAATCTGGGCTTGTTCTTCCAACTGTTCTATAGTTTGCTGCCCTTTTTCTACCCTCCCAATGACTCTTGTGACCGTTTCCTGGAGATTGTGGATCTCACCTTCAGGGGTAGACTCTCCCATAGGAATCCTTGAGAGTTCTAGGTCAGATGCCTGCAAATCCTGCTCTGGTTTATCTACTGTAGGCTTAGCTATCTCTAGGAATTGCTGGCCCTGAGCATCAGACACTATCCTGGAGGTGATTCTGGCTTTTTTGGCGCGAGAAGGAGGAGTAGTGCCTAACAAAGCTGCCACAACATCAAAATTTGGCCCTGAGCTCGAGAGGAAGATTTTCTCTTCCTACTGTCGACGAGAGGTTGCACCCATGCAAAAGAGGAGGAGGAAGAAGCAGGTGGGGCAAGAGGACCAAGAGACAGAGAACTCATAGCGCCAAGGTTTGCACTGCTGTTGTCTCGAGTTGAGACATGAGTGGGGTGCTTGAGACAACTGGTGCGCTTGAGACAATTGGTGCAGAGGAATCAATAGCACTTGGAAGTTCAGTGCTCTGGACTCTTTGTCCTTATCCGTTGGAGCTTCAGGGGTGCTTGAAGGAGCTGGCACTTCACTCTCTTCACTTTCACTGAGAACAATAATGTTCTCTGGCCCCAAAGGCAATTCTGCATGCTTTCTCAGGGGATCTTCTTCCACAGGCTCCTTCTTAACTTCTTTGAATTTCTTCTGGTATACCTGGGTGGATGAAGAAGGAGTAGAAGCTGCAGGTCCTTGAGTTGACGAGGCAGGAGGGGTTTGCACAGGTGTGTCTGATCTTGGAGTCGATGCTTCCCTCCTTGGTGTTGAAACATCCTTGGAGGAGGATTCCCCTGAGTGCCTCCTAAGCTCTCGAACTTTTCTATCAAACCAGATCTTAGTCCTGACTAAGACTGGAGCCAGGATCTCAACCAAATCATCTTTCTCTTTTTTAAACCAATCCAAGTCCTCCAAGGGAGTGTGCTTAACCACATTATCATACTCATATGAGTATAGATCAGAGTTGTCATCCTTGAGTCCTTCAGGAACTTGGTACAAGCCGAGTTCTTGGATCAATTGTAGAGAGAACCTACCATAATGCCTCCTTCGGGCCTCAAAATCATCGGCACAGTCAGCCCAATAGTCTTCTGTATCTGCCCTATGATGATAGGTTATCTTGATATTCTTCTCAATGAACTTTTTCAAGTCGAAGCAAGTTCTGGGCTTGAAGAAATGGATAGTAATGGGAGCCAGGGCTCTTTCTATATTCTGTGCATCCAGGGCTGTTTTGCAGGTGTAGTTTCCCAAAGAGATGGGGAAGTGCAAACCAGTAATCTTCTTGTCCCTGCAGGTTCTATGCAATTTGTCCAATTGCTGCATACTTCTATCAGAGCCATCTTGTCACTGCAGAACATAGGAAGCCTCAGAGGGGTGCTCTCATAGCCAACAAGCTTGATATAAGAAAATTTTCTGAATTGGATAAAATAAGCACCGTAGTGCGATATTAGACTCATGGCTTCATCAGAAAATCTTCTAGCAGTGTCACCCTCGAGAAGTCTGACCATGTACATGGTGAAGGCATCATTCACCCTTCGGAAATTGTGATTGCTGGTCTCTAGGGTGAACTGCGGGCTAGTAGGCATACACAGGATCATCTTTGTGGGCATCAATGTAAGAAAAGCCAAACCATTGCCTTGATGCCGCCAGAGTGTACATCAGGTATGAAGTCATATAGAATTTCTTCGTTTGTTGTACATTGGACAGCTGCTCCGCTAGATTCATACTGATGATTTCTACCCAGTTGATATTTTGGGTTCCCTCGCACACCATATTGATAAGCGGGCACATCCAGAAATGGAACTCGTTAGTAGAGGGTAAGCCCATAACCCGAGCCAGTAGGATTATGAAATCAGACAATTCTTCATTGAAATCTACCCGGAAAAGAGTCTTGGATAGACGAGATGCTCCCTTCTTAGGGTTTTTAAGCCAAGACTTCGCCACCCATGCCTTATAATTATCATTGTCTTGATTGAAAAGAGCCTGTGCTTGATTATGGGAGACAACTATGGCATTATCCATTTCTGGAATCCTCAGTGCAGTACCAATGGTGGCAGCGTCAAGTTTGGTGATGAGCTCCCCGTGCATGTTGGTTAATTCACTCGAATCAGGGTTGAAATGAGCTCCACATGAGAGCACTGTGTCTGCGCATTGCACCGAGATTGGGAAACCACCAGCGAAAGCCAGACCACTGTCATGAATCATCTGTGCCATTGGTGTAGGGTTCGCGTCTGTCATCCTCGACCAAAAATCACCAAAGTCAAGGTGGCGAACTTCACTGTCCCCGATATCGGGAATGGCGGACTCTAGTGGTGAGACTTGTTCCTGCCCCTGGAATTTGATCTTCATGTTGATAGTAATTCAGAGAGCAGAGCTGCAAGCTAGACTTGGGATGGAATTGCAGAGGGAATGGATACGCGCACAGGAATTTAGATTGCAAGGGTTCGAGCAAAAGATAGCAGGGAAAAGTGTGCAAAACGCATAGGGGGTTCGCTCGTTATATAGCCGTTTAGGAGAGAGAAAGGTAATAAATGCGCATTAAATACATACCTACCAATTTGAAAAGCAAGATATTCGGGTAGAGCGGGAAAAATTAGCATGAATGGCACTTTGGTTCATTTGGGACATGAGGGACGCGAAAGCGCGAAGTACGCGACTCGGCCGATTCGGGCGATACGGGGAAAAGACGCACAAATGCTCTTGGAACACGGGAAAAAAGTACGTGGTTGTAGTACGAATTCGGCGAATGGGGAAAAATGGAAAATCTGGGTGAATCGGGACGAATGGAGAAAATGATCGGGCGAAAATGGAACAATTTCGGTCCGAGGTGAACTTGGGACATTTGGGACAAAAAACAGTTCCGACGGGCCCGAAAAGAATAGACTTTCGGGTAAACCGCCGATCGGGGAACAAAGGGCCCAATTGAACTTGGGACACGTGGGACAAAAATATCCGACAGCCCAGAAAACACACAAAATGACCCAAAAATGTAGATTTTCTCAATTTCTTTGGCTTTTCACATTATCAGTACAACAGAAAAGACACTTAACCTCAAAATTTTAACACATGAGGGTGACGCCCATCAATTCCACGAGTCTTCCACTCGCCTTCTCGCAAGAAATCAAGAATATAAGGAACAAATGGATCAAGTGGAAGACCATATTAAGACCCTCACTTCATATGTGTAAGTAATGTTTTATCCAAGTGTCACCACCTCCCTTATTACCAAAGAAGTTACTCCTATTAGTAGCTTTGACCCTGAGTCCATCAAAAACATGAGGTTTCACCATGTAGGGAAAAGCGAATGATAAGTGGGTGAACAAGATCCTTGAGAAATGGAAGGTGATGCTTCCAAATAGCTTTACACTATTCAAATACATGAAAGCGTGGACCTTAAAAGTTATCATGACATGAGAAGGGATTAAAGCAGAGTAGGATCATTGGGATCAAGTGTACCCATTGGTTGTTGAGATGGGTAAGGTCAAATCATCCCTGTTGCTAATCAAAGTTGTTTTCACTTTGACATCAGATGACTTATCTCATGCCTAGGCTAAAAATTTGGTCACTCGCTATGAAATGATTAACCGTGCCATTGGAGATATTGATTCATACAAGGAACATGTTGAAAATGTGTAGAAGGATGCCAATGTTGAAGTGGGAAATCTTGAAGTACCGACAATGGATGACAATACCTTGGTAAATGATCTGTTAGGGCCTTTTGAAGATATAGTAAAAAGGATACCAAAGACCCGTTCTCATTCAATGAAGACACATTAGAGTATTTGGAAGAGATAAGGGAATTCATATCCAACACCACAAGAGATCATCAGTCTTGGTATTCAAAATGCAAGCACATCAACTCCCTCACTGAAATTTGGATGAACTCATTGAGTTTTGTTCACATCCCACAAGCCGAGAAAGTGGCACTTGTGTTGGTAAGGTACAACAAATAGTTCAAGGAATTGAGATTTCTCTTGAAGGGCTCTCTAAAATTCTATCAACGGAATATTATTGTACAACATGAGTAGTTATCATCTTCTCCTCTCCACTCTCCCTCCCTCTCTTCCTTCACTTTCTAATTCTTCGTTGGAAGGTTGTAGATTTTATTTTTGTCTTATTCACTTTATTCTTATTCAGTAATGTGACTATATTCAAAAATTGTAATAAGTTACCCTTAATTAATAAAAGGGGACTTAATGTTCTTTCCTAGGAATATCAAGGGTCACAAGTGGAAAAGACAAGTGAAAAGACACATGGGGGTAGGTGAAGAGTCATTTCTAAGTCTATATAATGTAATGACTTCCCCATTCTTAAGGGTTTTCAATTTTGTATGCTCAAGAGAGATTACTACTTGGAGTAAAGAAAAAGAGATAAAATTTTCTATAATTTCTTCCTCTCCTATGTTCTTCCATTTCTCATTATGTACAACTTTTCCAAAATATCAATGAAGAAGAAAGGAGTTTCTTTCTTTTCTTGATGAGAGAATTACTAAGACTTTGTGTTCCTAATTCTATCTTGTCTTGATGTTAGTAACAAAGTTATTTTATTTCTATATATGTGTGTTGAAGTACTCTGATTAATGTCTATAGGCATATGATTTTCTACCTAAGATATTAACCCCCTTTCCTTTTCCCACTCCCTTTCCCACCTACTCAACAAATTCCTCCCTTGCAAGAAATTGCAAGCTTTTGTTGCAGGTTTAGTGGAGTGTTCCTATTGGATCCCCGACCTCTAGGCCACCCACAGATTTCATTTTCATTCACACATAATAAATGGAGTTGTACCATTCAAGCAGAGGGACCTAGAGTCTCAGAGTGTTGACAGATACCCACTAATTTTTCCACCTGAAATTTTTCTCGCCAACACACATTCATATAAGGGACAAGGGATGCATTTATCTGCATACAAAACATAGGAGGGGAATTGATTATATTCCATCACACACATTCTACATACTTGGTACAATATATATCTAGCGTACTATCATCATGTAATTTACACAGGGGAAACCTAGGGCACATAACACACACACACAAAAAGAAATACATGGAGTATGATATCTAGTGCAACACTCAATTGTATGTTCACTCTTCAGTGATCACTAGGGTCAGTCCAAATCCACATTCTCGCATCTTTTCAATTAGATTTGATATGGTTTGATAACATGTATAAGTAGACATTTGTTTTTCAGTTACAGTGCAATCAAAATCCTAACAGAGAAGTTAGCACAATGAAACGAATATTGGAGCGAAGACCTTCTGACCTAGAAAAATTTATAACCTGAACATCGAAGCAGACACATGCGCCCAAATCAGTTAGTAGCACCTAAGGCACTCATGTATTCTTGTGGGTGATTCTATCCTATACATTTCTAGGGTTCTCAATCCCCTTGAGCCTTGATTAAATGAAATGATAACTAGATCATACCAAGCCGGGAACTCGGGGATGCTAATCAAATACCATGATCAATAAGATGAAAGCAATTCACCATAATAACTTTACATAAACCTTTTCAAACAAATGAGCATTAATATCATATATTATTATGGAACTCAATGAAATACAATGAGAATGGGCCTTCCTTATATAGGCAAGGAATAAAAATCTAAGAACCAGTCAAGGTCATAAAGCAAGCCATAAATCAAGGAAATAACTAGTCATCAAAGAACTAGTCAAGTCCATAGATTTAGGGAAGAACTAGACATCAAGGATCTAGTCAATACCATAGATCAAGGAAAGAACTAGTCAATACCATAGATCAAGGAAGGAACTATACCTAACAACTAGATAATATCTCCTAATATCTAAATAAGATAAAAGAAATATCAACACAGATAAGTGGGTAAGGATAAATACAAAAAAGGTAGATAAAGTACCTAGGTGAACATGAGCTAAGGTAAATACCTACTCTAACATTGACGACACTATTTCCATTCTGCTCCATCGTACACAACCCATGTCATTTCTAGGTTACACGTAATCGGTAAGTCATCATCCCTCTCTCAGTTGCTTAGGGTTTTACATTGTTGAATGCTTATTATTTGGACATTACTGTAGTTTATTTCCTAAATATTCTTTATTACAGTAGTTACTATGAAATAGGATTTAATTAAATTTAGATTAAATCATTTGGTGAACCCAATTGATCAAACCCTACCTTATCAACATGCATCAAATTCTCTCTCCTTCTTTTGAATTTATGGACCAATCCTCTTACCCATCCTATGCACCCACCAGGGTTTCTAGCACACAGTTGCCATCACTATTGATTTTATGTAAGTCTATACCCAACACCCTCCCCACTTCAACCCTCCAATGCCCAACCCAACTATTAATGTGGTCACCACTCGATGCAATAGGAAACCCATGGATCCACCCATCTCTATTCCACCACATATCGCTCTAAAGCCATTCGTCAACACCTCCAAAGGTTATGATATCATTAAGCAACTAAAGAATACACCAACAAAAATATATCTTTATTATATTTTACGTAATGCACCAAATTTTTGTCATACATCAAAGGCTTCCCATCCCGTTGCCTTCACCCATCTTATTCAATCCCTCAAAACCTACCACATGCCATATCATTCAATAATGAGGATATCCCTCCTATTGCCATTGGTGATCCTTCATCACCTTTGCTTATTATAGCTACTATTGGTTGTCATTATATCAAGCACATATTAATTGACAATGGATCCACTATAAATCTATGTTCCCTCTCATTACTCACACAGTTGTGAATTCATAATAGTAAGATCACCAAATTCCCCACGCTTGTTCATGGCTATGATTCTAGTAATCGAACATACATAGGAACCATCACCTTACCTTTACAAGTTGGGCCCAAAACCCTTCCCACTTTGTTCTATATCATTGATACATCATTTCAGTTCAATTATTTACTCGGTAGACCATGGATTCATGTTATGCATGTTGTTCCTTCTATAGTTTATCAGTTCATTAAATTATGACATAATGGATATGAACATACTATTTCCATCAAACCGACCCATTGAAGCTATTTTACATAGATCTAGTCACTTCCATGCCTATACCATCACATAATCCAATTCTATACCATAATATAATACATACGATGTCGGTGAATCCAGTGCTTCCATTACTTCTTCTACCTCCACATTCACCCCTTCCATCCCTACACATACCACTGATCTTATTTCCCCTACCATATCTCCCTCTATTACTACCACTATTCTACCTTTTACTGCTCCTCCTAACCCTACATCTACCACCCTCTAAATATCCTTGATAATACTACCCAACATGATACTATCCACATCGACGATTCCGATGATGAGGTTGATGTCATATAACTTATGAATAAAAAGTTGTGCAACCTTAATTTTACTCCTCTGGAGATAGACGAAACCTATTTCCAAGACACCTTCATTTCTATTGGCCCAGGTGAATATCAATTTAAGCAACCTCCTTCCTCTACTACAACCAAGATTCCCATCCAGGAAACTTACATACACTATACCTCATGTCACCTCCTCCATCTCCCTGTGTCACCTATAGTCCGTAGCTCAATCCATTCACACACACCTTACTCATACAAGAATTTTATTGGACTCATATTCCATTCAACCCCACTTTTCATGACACTATCTCGCACACATGAAGGTGAACACAATTAGGATTCACACTTGCTGATCTCATCCCCCATTCTCCCCACCTATATCACAAATATGTACTCATGTTGCCTATGGCCTCTGTGTTTTCCACCTATCGGTCTTCCTTGTATGTACACACCGTTATTCTCCACTCACACTCAGAAAATCCTCGGCTTGATTATATTGGTGACACCTTCGACCCCAACCATACTATTATTAGCTTTCTTATTTCTTTTGGTCACATTTCTGTGTGCAATAATTCCTTTCTTGGCTATGCCCAAAACCAACACGTTGGTACGCCCATGGTTTTCCACAAACCCTTTTTATTTATGAAGAATATGTTATGCACATGTATAATTTACACCACACAACCTCTTTCGTGATCAACCTCATACTATTGCATACTATGTCTATAATACAAACCCTATCGGTTATGACCTTGAAACTAATGACATCCTTGATGAGTTTACTTGACTCCCGCCCACACACAATTAAAGGGAATTAGTCACATCATGATGAATTTATCTCTACCTCTCATGCTCCATGCTTCATGCATACCTTTCTAAGCACTATCACATCTCTGGTACACACATTGTACCTTCATTATGGGATGATGCACTCATGTTCTCGAGGTTCATACATTATTGTTGAGGGAATTAAATGAACCTCACTCAAACACTTAGGGGAATCTGAATTTCCCACCCTCCATCACTATTGGCTGCCTCTATTATCTACTCATAGATTGTATAATACACTTCAAGCATCGTGCTTCAGGATCAATCTTTCCTAGCATCTATACTCAAGCACATACAATACCTTTTCCACTCGATGACACACTCTTGTGCTAAGGTTCATACTTGCACGTTCAAGGAGAATTACTAAATGAGCCTCATCTCACACACATCCACCGGGGAAATGTGTCTCCTCACATATTCACATCTCACATATAACAACACACTATCACTTTCACACAAAATTTGCAAATCTTGGTTGCATTTACTCTTGTTAGCTTATACTATTTACATATTGCACTTTATTTCCTATGCTAATTGGATACTTAAAGTTAATATGTTATTATATTTTCCTATACACACTTACGTGTTCATAGGGTATCTTTAGGTGAATATAGAACTTTAATATATTCTCACATGATGTATGATTGTTGACACTCGATCTTTACCGGCCCCACCGATTCTCCATGGGGCATCTACCTTTGTTACTCTCATACTCTACACATCACATGTCATATCGTTTTAATATTTACTACTTATTGTCATTGTCATTTACTTCTTGCTAATATATATATGATTTTACATACTAATTATCTTTATAACATGCTAATGGGTGCTTCATGTGTAGCATTTTCCTTACAAGATTCTATACAACCATGGTTATCTGTTATTTCTTATTTTCTATTGCTTGCTTATGGCCACTTCAGCCATGTTTGTCTTGTGACATTGTGAGTGGTGTCCCATGATGTAACCCATTTTTTTGTGGTACCTCTTGTCATCACAACTACTTTTTCCATTCTATTCTATTATATGTTTGCTCTTTTATAATAATACTTATTTCTAGCCTATATTGTTTGCATGTGCCTTGGTTTATACCATTCACATCCTCTCATTCGGAAAACATCATCCTACATTTTTCACATGCACACAAATGAGGGGGCAACTATTGGGTGAAAATATCACCTTTCCACTATCTCAGAGCTCCAGAACAAAACAACACAACACAAAAAGGAAAAATCACATAGCCACAAAGTGGTCCAAAATTAGACTTGGATCACAAACACAAAGCAAAGATCGGCGCCCAATATAAGACATGAATAATAGGTGATTATGTCCCACTTGGGTGCTTGTGTCCTGGGAAAAAATTGAAAGTTTCTTAGTTCAACAAAGTTTTTATTAGTTTATAGTATGAATCCACAAAATCAAACATTTTCCTTTAGTTACATAATTCATTCAATCAAATACAATCGGTGATAAATTGGGATGTTCCAATCTACAAGTGGAACTTTAAGAAGCATCATGGAAGGATATAAAAATAGACATCTCTCCCCAACACTCTTATCTTGGCGTGAGATTGCCAAAAACTCGTTTTTAGCATGAGATCACACAAAAAAGTGCTCGTGGTGTGTGATTTCCTAAAAACCTCATCCTGGTGGCATGATTCTCAAATCCATGGCTTGATGCTTTTTTGGTTGGGAATAGATAACTCCTAAGCCCATCCAACAAAATCTCCAAGATAAACAGAGAAAAATTTCTATCCTTTACTCTCTCATACATTAGGTGCACTCTTTCCCTAGCAACTACTTTTATACACTACTTTTACATACATTATAATTTTTCACATACGAGACTTTGATTACTATCTTACTCTTCCTTTTCGATCTTTCCTTACAAGTAATAAGAACAAATCACATCTACAAGCACAAGCTCTATCAAAGTAGACTAATACATATATAGTTTACCCCTAGGGTCTACCTCTCTTTATTAGTTGCCACACTTCACATTACAATCACTCCATACTTCATATGGCTAATTATCCACTCGACATGCTATCAGCTACAGCTTCTATTCAGTTTACAAGGTACACATCTTCTATCTAATTTATGCTATTGAGTATTCACTCAACAACATAAAGTGGGGGAAAATGTAGACACAAAATCTATGCACTTGGGTACATTTCTAGGTCCTAAAGCATATTAATGTATACATGATTCCTAAGCAAGAAAAAAACAAGAAAACTAGTGGTTTACAACTCCTTTTAAACTTTTTGTTTCTTTATCTTTTGCAATTTATTGTCTTTACACATCTTACAACTCTATCGGCACTTGACTAATTTACCTTTTGATGGCCTCAGACACTAGCACACATTTAGGATAGAAGTGCCAAGGTGTTCCCTGTCCCTCTTTGGAGCTCCTGTCCCTCTCTTTCTCCTTCTTAATATTTTGGGTCCTTTTCTCCTCTTTGTCACTTTTAACACTTTGGGTCGGCCTTTCATTTTTCAATTACGAAATTCAAACAAGGGAATCATAATATACTTAGTTAATTATTCTAAATAAAGGTCCGAGAACTATAATAATTATCTATCAGCACCTAAGCTTACACAATAGGCACAAGAGCACTACAAATCATACATATAACACATTCATACAAGGGACAATCGCTACATTGATCTACATACACGAGATATGAGGGGAGTTCATTCTATTCCATCACACACATTCTGTATACTTGTTACAATCTATATCTAGGGCTGTTATCATCATGTAACTTGCACATGGGAAACCTAGGGCGAGAAAACACACACAAAGAAATACAAAGAGTCGACATGTAGTGCAATGATTTTTCATAAGTTCATTTTTCGTTGATCGCAGTGTCACCCAAATCCACATTTTACATATTTTTATTAAATTTGATGTGGTTTATGGACATGTGTAGGTAGAATTTTTTTTTTGGTCATACGTGTGATCAAAACCCTAAAAACAAAGTTAGAGTGAAAAAACAAATATTGGAGTGAAGACCTTCCAACCCAAAAAAAGTCAAATCCTTAGCATCTAACCAAACATAGGCGCTCAGATCAATCACTAGCACATGGGGTGCTCCTTTCATCCCATGGGTGATTCTGTCCTATACATTTCTAAGGTTATGAATCCTCATTGAGTCTTGATGAAACTGTTTCCATCCTATTCTAGCATATACAAATCCCATATCATTTTCATGTTGAACAAAATCAACTAAGTCACCATCCCTCTCTCATTTTCTTAGGGTTTTACATTATTGAATGCTTATTACTTGGAAATTAGTGTAATTTATTACCTAAATATCCTTTATTACAATAGTTACTCTGAAATAAGATTTAATTCAATGTAGATTAAATCAAGACCAACTCGACATTTACCTTGATATCATATTCCATGGTTGTGGTGTTGTCTACATGATTTAAAATGTCCATAGGATACTCTAGACTTTCCCTCCTCTTTAGTTTATCATGGATGCATTCTTCTTCACAAAATGAGAAAGGTGAAATCTTACCTTCACATTCATACTCATATGTCAAGGATTCTATAAGGACATTGAGCTCATTTGTATTCTCCATCTCGTTATTGATCATTTGTGCATCAAAATAAGAGGAAAACTTGATTCATACTTATCTTCTATTGCCATGACCCAAGTCAGGATCTCGAGGCTGAGTTGAGGAGCTTCAATTTCTTATACAATCCTCAAGATGTCTTGCAATGATTTATATTTATAATATACCATATAATCATTGTATCCTTCATTTGAAAAATGTTCACAATTGTCCTCAAATAACTGATTTGAAATTTGATATTCATATAGCTAGGAGTTACTTGAAAAATTATCCTCTTCATCATCCATAATTATTTTCATTCGAAGCTTCCTTCTTGTAAGTTTGAATGCACTCAGATTTCATCACTTTAAAATAAAGAGAAGAGATACATGCTACACGAGAAGGGCACACCTTTCAATTCAAGATCCATTAGATCATCCTCATGACATGAGGGAGAGTACAATGTTGGAGCAACAACATGAGAAAAATCTTCTACTCCATCTTGATCACCTCCTATAGAGTCCTCTCATTTGCAAAGAAACGAAAGAACCCCATACTCATCATAATGATCAAAACTATGATCCTTTGGTGAGGATGGTGAAATCAAATCCTTGGAGAGGTCATGTTAAAATTGATCACCCTCCTTAGATTTGAGAAGAAAATTGGACTCTTTCATTTTTTCATCCACAATTGTTTCAAAAAGCAACTTGGATTCTCCCATTTTCTCCATTTCATCATTGTGAATTTGTTCATCCATGATTATATCAAGAAGGAATTTGGACTCTTCAATTTTCTCTATTTCATCATTCAACATTTGTGCATCTATTGAAGAACCAAAATGAGAGAGAAATTCATCAATGATTACCTCAAATTCATCCTCCTGAAGAATCTAATTTTGGGATGGAGGACTAATTTATTGAACATGCTCATGGTTTGTGGAATGTTTGACAAGCATCGAATCATTTTTCATGGAACAAGAATCTTCATCTCTCATATCCATCACTACTCCGAATGACTATGCATCAAGCCAAAATGAATTTATGAATGGGGTTCAACTATTGTGCTTTCCTCATCATCCTCTAAGGCAATCGATTGTACTATCATAGGACGGTTCAAGAACAAAGCATTCATGAGAATCGCACAAGATCCTTTTAGGAACAAACACCTCATAATACGGGTAATCATCAGAATATGCTTCCAATGGATGAAACTCTTCTTTCTTAACATTATGAAGTGATTCTAGGTGCTCATACCTTCTTTGAATAGCCAAGGAATAATTCAAAATTTCATGGTTGGTTTTGGGTTCATAGTTTCATTCTTGCACACTCAAAATCCTTTGCAAAAACTCTCTTTTCAATATTGTCATATCTTCATCTCCATATGTGAGAAAATCATCCAAAGGAAGAGAGAAAAAAGACAAGGCTTTGAGTTTCTTGTTTAGTCATGTGGGAAGTTGAAAAGATTACCTTCAGCAAATTCTTTTCCATCATGCTCTTCATATAAAATTTCAATATCTTCCGAATATTCCTCAACAAGATCTTGTATTCTTAATCTTCAATAGGTGTAAGTCCCATTATCTTTCCTCTAGTAGCAGTCCACTTGAATTGGAGCCACCAAGATTTGATGATAGGATCTTCACAAGCAATAAACTTATCCATTCTAGAAATTATTTTCATGGATTTTACGTAAAAGGTACTAGCCTTCTTTCCCTTAGCTAATTGCAGATTTTTGTTTGGAGCAAAGAGGCTTCCTCACTATAGCATAATATTTACTTTTGCAAGAGATGGTCTAGAATGATGGATGATAATAATTTTATAGATCCGGGTGGTCAACATCTTCTTATTGGTTGTTTTCACTCATTAGTTCTCGAAACAAATATAAAATATTCATCATTGGTATGCAGGAAAGGAACATGATATGGATTCGTTCCTTAATAGAGTCACCTTCAAAATCTAATTTTTCTTTGAAATCGATTTTTGCTTTTGGAATATATATTTTTTTGTATTTTCCATAGATATTTATGGGTTCATAAGGGAATATTTCCCCCCAACGTATTCTCCAAAACCTATTGGCAAAATAATTTTTCGTGTGGAAAATATTGGGTTTTCACCAACAAGACAGTACTGACCCCTCCTTGTGTATGGGAGGCTCCCAATATTTAATGTAAACTACTTAAACTATGTAAATGTTGTGGGGTGGCCTATATGTCACATATCACACAAGAGAAATCCACTAAACCTATAGAAAAGTGCTTGTAGGAAGTACAAGGGAGGAGATTACATCAAAGAGAGGTAAAGGGGAGTTGGGGAAATAAGGAAAGAGAGGGTTATTTTTGTGAGTAAACACTAGCAGAGTTCACACACAATAACTAGAGTAAGTTCACAAACAATTAGAAGAACACAAAAATGCAAACCATGATAAGACAAAACAAACCATAGACACAAAATTTCATTGATTCATTCATCAAAGATGCGAGACACCTTTCTCGGGTTTTACAAGATTATCATATATGAAAATTTGGAAAGAGAGAGTAAAGGAACTGTTGTTGCAGACTCACAACACCCCTGGATGCAGATCAGGCTTCTAGGTTGATGTTCAGGCATCTAGTGTGATTGCACAACATGGAATCCTTTCTCCAAGTGTGGGACTTGTAAAGATGAGAAAGGATTCTCCAGAGAAGGCTGGTTCCTATTCCTCTGTTCAGATGCATACAAAAAATGTAGAGGGTTTACTAAAACCTAATCTAACTTGCCAAGGAGACAGGGTAAGAAAATGCATAGAATAAAACCTAAACTACAAAGGTGATGCACCGAGGAATGTTAGACACATGTTTTACAAATTTAACATGAGACCACATAGATGCAAAGACAAACACCATGTACAGTAACCAAAGCGCAATAAGAGATCAAAATGACAACGATGAATACATGAGAGGGTTGAGAATCAATCACAAACATATATATTATTGCTCAAAAGTTGATACAGTACATTGCAGTGGCCAAGAGGCAAAAAGACTGGCATTACAACCCATATGGGAGGTTTGAAAGCTCCACAAACTCTCTTGCAAGCGAGGGAAGAAGGGAGGATGCAAAACAAAATGTCTGACCTCTTAAAGGAGCTCCTCTTTACAATATATATGAAGAAATGAGAGGGGAGAGAGAGGAAATCCAGAATCTGCTCCAACCACTTCTTGGTAGCATTTAAAATCATCTCATTATGGCAGAAGCGGCGGATTCTGGCAAAACGGCGGGCTTTTTTAACGAAGCGGAAATGTCTGTGCATTAAAGTTGGTAGTTGAAGCATTACACATGTCAGAGACGTTTTCTTAATTTTCTCCCTCCAAACTACACCAAAATGCAAGATTGACCCTATAATCTGTAGATAATTTCAACAGATTTCCGTTGATATAAAGAACGTGCAAATCCGAGCTTTGGATCGAAAGATATGATGATCTGAAGATTTAGGACACAAAACAGGTGAAAACGGATTTTTAAATTTCTTTTCCCGCGCTCTACCATCTGGATGACACGTGGCGGGTTATGGTTTGCTGAGCAATTCCCTCTCTCCACCTTTTCACGGGTTTTTCTTGTGGGCCCCTTAAACTTGGACACGTGGCACTATCTCATTGGTTTGGATCGTCTTGCTCAAAACTCGCCTTTGACTTTTTGGAACTTTTTCCTTGGTGACATGTGTCATCGTGTGATTTGTTCACGGGCTCGCCGGATTTTCGCATCCACCACGTCCTTTTTTCCTGGATGTCCCGAGTGCTTCACGGGACAAAACTTCCAATCCGGCCTCAAATGGGCTTCCATGTCCCTTTTCTCGCGGTGACACGTGTCATGATCGATCGATTGGCTTTCGGATCTTGCTATCCGCATCCCGCACGCCCTTTGTCCCATTTGTCCTTGTGCTGAAGATTCCTATTTCGCCCGAACCGCCGGTTCGTGTCCTTCACGTCCATCTGTCCCCAAATGTCCGGTGCTATCTGGGACAAATTCTTCCGGTTCGTCCGATTCGGCCGGTTTGCGTCCTCAAGGCTTGAATGTCCCGAGCAGTTAGTCATTTTTCTTCTCCTTCGGCCGAACCGGCTTTCCGCGTCCCTCGCGTCCCAATGGCCCGATTGTCCTTATCTTTCAAGTTTCCTATTTTGGCGAACTGGCGGTTCGTGTCCTTCACGTCCATTTGTTCCACTTGTCCCTTGAGTGCTTCGCAGAGCCGCTGAGGCGTTTGACCGAACCGCGCCTTGGTGTCCCGAATGTCCCAAATATTTCTAGGACAAGGACTTAGCCGATTTTCACAAATTTTTATGGCCCGGAGCTTATTTTTTGCAACTTCTTGCATTCTCTTAGAGCTCGTTCTTTTTCACCTTGGGACTTGAGAATCCTGATGTATGTTATCAATTCAACCTTGGGGGGGTGAAATTGGATAAAAATTTGGCAACTCAGTGGGGTTATCTACCTGCTAGATGAAAAGACCAGTGGCCTTTTAGCGATCCATTGGGCATGGAGTCATAAGCAATGACCTGAAATGAGCTCGATCATCGCAACTCCCTCCACGAGAGCACGTTGAATCGTAAAAAATCAATCTAGAGCAACAAAACCTGTGCCAAAGCACTTAGGGAAACTGAAACCTAACTACAACAAGACAATGTGCATATGCACTTAGAGGAATTGAAATCTAGGCTAATATTTACAAGGGTGAACCTTTTATTTTCAGTAGCAATGTTTGAGATAGATTCCATTTATGGAATCTGCAGGTTCTTCCCGTCCAATGAGGCCAATTGGAAAGCATTGCTACTCTTGCACTTCGTGACCATGTAGGGGCCACTCCAAATGGCATCAAATTTTGAATGCCTTCCGGTTTTGCTCTGTCTACATCTCATTTCAACACTAGATCTCCAACTTGAAAAGATCTATCCTTGGCCTTTCTATCAAAGTTCTTCTTGATCAAAGCTTGATCCTTTTCCATTGCTTGGGATGCCCGATTTCTGATCTCTGCAGCTCCATCAACTCGCATATCTCACCTCCATGGGATCAAATTCAAGTAACTCCACTGCTTCATGAGTTCCAATGTTGGCAACTCAAGTGACATGGGCAAGATTGCCTCTCTTCCATAGACAAGCTGAATGGAGAGTTACCTCGTGGATATTTTGGGAGTTATCCTATCAGTCCATAAGGCTGATTTCGGTTTGGCATGCCAAGACTCTCGATTCTCATCAAGAGTCCTAATGATCTTCAACAAGTTCTTGTTTGTAGACTCGGCCGGCCATTACCCCGAGGGTGATAGTTCGATGAAGTACTCGGGTAAATACCATTCTTGACAACCCACTCAGTCACCTTAGATCCAATGAATGCCAATGCATTATCAGAGATTATTGTGGCAGGTACACCAAATCTGGTTGTTATTCCCTCATAAAAGTCTAAGATGCTAGACTCATTTGCCTCTTTGAGTGCTACTGCTTCTGTCCATTTGGTGAAGTAGTCTGTGGCTGTCAAAATCCATTTATGCCCTTGGCTTGAATGGGATTAATGACTCAATGAAGTCAAACCTCATTGCATGAATGGCTGGTCAACTGAGATTGGATGCAATGGAAGGGCAGCAAGTCTTTCTTTTCCCGTGAAGAATGCACAATTCTTACACCTCTTGATCCATGCATAGCAATCACTGAAAATTTTAGGCCAATAATAACCAGCCTTCATGATTTTTAGAGCTGTCACTCTTGGTGCGAAATGGCCGCGATTGGTCCACCATGAAACTCTTCCAACACCCTTTGAATCGATTTGTGCTAATGCATCTCAAGAAGACTCCATTCACGTCTTTCTTGAACAAAACTCCATCAACAATGGCGTATGGAACAAATTACAACCTGAAGTGTCTCCTTTGGGTCTTTTTCATCTCTAGGGGGCACCGACATGTACCTAGGAAGTGCATAATACCTTGGGTCCATCAGGAGTCGGGCAGCATTGTCTTCTTCTTGATTGCCACTTGGCTCATAGTTGTCTTGGACTGTCAAAACAGCCTCTTCTTCGTTGCATACTTCCTTTTGCTTCCCTAAAACTAGCTGCTCACACAGTCCTTTCCCTCTTACCAGCTTGGTGATCTTGATATCAATTTCATATTCCATGACACGGGTGATCCAACCTGCCCTTTTCTCATTCAAATCCTTGTTGAGGAGGAAGTCCTTAACTCCAACATGTGAGACCAGCAACTGGACTTTGTTGTTTGAGATTAAATGCTTGAATTTCTTCAAGCTTCTGATTACTGCAAGTACATGCTTTTCAATAAAAGAGTACCTCACCTCATAGTCATCTAGACTCTGGCTGAAGAAGGCAACCGGCTGCTCATCATTATCTTTGTTCTGCTGTACTAGAATGGCAGAAATAGTGTCATCACCTCCGAATGCATAGAGGATGAAATCCTTGGAGAAGTTTGGGTTGATGAGAGTTGGTGCCTGAGAGATAGCTTCTTTGATTGCTTCAAAACTCTCCTTGCCTTCTGCTGTCCACTTAAAAGCCATGCTCTTCTTTAACATTTTGGTGATGGGCTTGACAAGGGCTGCAAAATCTGGGATAAACCTGCGAACAAAGTTGATCCTTCCCAAGAAACTTTGAAGAGCCTTCTTGTGACTTGGCAATGGTAGTGCTCTTATGGCTTCAACTCTCTCTGGATCAATTGCCAGTCCCTCTTTCGAGACAATATGGCCAAGGAGCTTTCCTTCATGTGCAAGAAAGATGCACTTCTTGGGGTTCAAAGACACTCGAACTTTCTACACCTCTGAAACACTTGCCTGAGGTGAAAGAGATGGTCTGCTGCATTCTTGGAGAATACAGTGATGTCATCAAGGTATATCAGCACTATCTTGTTGATCAAGCCTTTGAACGCCATGTCTATTGCCCTTTGAAAGGTAGCACCAACATTGGACAGCCCAAATGGCATCTTCTTGTAAGCATATGTGCCCCATTTAGTTGTGAAGGTTGTCTTGAATTGGTCTTCTTCTTTCACCATCACCTGATTATAGCCTGAATACCCATCTAGCAATGAAAACCTTTCGAATCGGCTCTGAACTCGCAATATTTGTTCCATTGAAGGAAGCGGGTAATGATCTTTGAGAGATGCCCTATTGAGGTCTCAGAAGTCCACACACAACCTAATTTCTCCACTCTTCTTCCTGACCGGAACCAAGTTAGCAACCCAGCTTGAGTGTTTGATCGGGAATATAATGCTTGCCTCTATTAGCTTATTTAGCTCTTTCTTCATCAGAGGCTCAATGTGAGGGTTGATTGGTCTCTGCTTCTGCCTGATGGGCTTAGCATCTGGATCCAATTCTATGGTATGTTGTGCCAAATTCGGATTGAATCCTCTCAAGTCTTCATAGCTCCAAGCGAAAACATCTGGAAATTCTTGGCAAAGTTGTATGAAATCTGATTTCTCTGCTCAGTGGCCACTTTACCAATTTGAAGTGTTTTGCCTTCCCCAATCGGAATTGGCTTTGAATCTTCTCTCTTGACCTGTATGTTAGCCTTTTCCTTACGGAACTGATCATTCGGGTTGAAGATTGAATCCAAGGTTATGAGGCCTTTTGGTAATTTGTTAGTTCTCAACTGCACCACTTGGTCACCATACTGCTGATGCAACTTGTCTTGATTCCTGGTAGAGAACTCACTTCTTCTTGTAGGAAATTGATGATTTGCTGGTCATTCTCAAACACTTGCCAACTGACATTGTTATCCGACACTAAAGGCCTCACAATCACGTGGATGCTTGGCTGTACCTTATCTTGTTGAATGCTTTTCGTAATGTCAAAGGCTGCCCTACTGCTGTGCAAGCTGTCGGCAGACTTGATTCTCTTTCCGGGAATGGATTCGATGCGAAACCTTCAAAATATTCCATGAGGTCCCATACCCTGTTCTTGTAGCACTTGAGTAGATCATTCTTGGCAGCATGCCGTCCCTTGACCTGATTTACAATCAATTCACTGTCCCCAAAGACTTGCAGATTCTTTATTTTTCTCTTGATTGCCCAATGCATCCCTTGCACCAAGGCTTCATATTCAGCAGTGTTATTGGAGCATGCAAATTGAAATCTAAAAGCTGAATAGTACTTTATTCCTTGAGGTGAAACAAGCATGGCTCCACCTCCTGCACCTTGCCTACTCCTTGATCCGTCAAAAAACAGCTGCCATACCTCATTGTCATCATTATGGCTTGGCTTGGTGATGCTAGGAATAGGTTGATTTTCTTCGTGTATACTGGTAGAATCCCAGCTCAGATTCTTCTACTTCTTGATAGGGATCAAAAGCATGTATCTTGTTTTCCCATTCATCAAGAGTTAGGTCCGGGATACTTCCAACCTTGGTGTCAGCCTCATCAGTACTAGGGTGATCTTCTTGATCAAATGCTGAGCAATTGGCATTAATCTGACTTGGGGTGTAAGGCTCAATATGGAAGTTTGCAATGGGTTCGGATCTGATTGTGGCCTTAGTTCCATACCTTGTTCTAAACAGCATGTGAGACCAATCAGCAGACAAATACCCTCCAATCTTGGCTGTGAAGTCCCTTGACAAGCAAAGGGCAAAGAGTGGTGGAAGGTCTATGATTGATACATCTTGTAAGACAACAACATTTGGACATGCATGCAAGGTAAGACTCAAGTTTTTAATCACTCCAACTGTTGCTATTGCTGTCCCATCCAATTGCACTACTCCTTTAGATATTACTTCATATTGGAGACCCAGCTGATCAGCTATTTGCTTGGGCATCACGGAGCTACTTGCCCCGAGAATCAATCATGCAATTATGTACTAGCTGATTTCCAATGATCAACGAAACATAGAAAGGAGGGGGCTTCAACATCTTACCTTGTTGTCCTCCATGACTTCCTTCAGGCTGGGCAGCATTTGTAAGCACTTTGTCTTGCATCTGAACCCGCTGATTCGAAGTTGTCCAATCCTTCATGGCAGCTTGCAGCAGATCTCTTTGGCCTGGGATGGATAGGGATTCCCACATTGATATATTGACGTTAGTCTTCTTCATCTGTTCAATGATACTGAACGGGGATGAAATATCCTTTTGTTGTCCCTTGGTTTGCACACTTACTTTACTCTTGTACGTGGGCAGCAACAGCTGGCATTTGAGTTGGCCTAGGGGCTGTTCTTGGCTGCCCTTGTGTATTTGAAACTGGACTCTGCTTGCCAATCATTTGTGGAGCCGTGGGAGGTTGTGGATTGGCTGGGGCTAACGGCTGTTATTCACCCGATTCCTCCTCTTTGACCTCGTGTTGGGTTGTGACACCTTGAGAAACTACCTGATTCATGCCACAGAAATCTTCTGCTTGCCAGTTCACCAATGTGGTGTCATTTGGGGCTGATTACTGTTGGAATGTTTCTGGTTGTTGGTTGTTTCCTTGACTGCCCTCGCCCTCCACACCGGTAGTTGTCACCATTAGTGCTTGATTGAGAGCACCATTGAAACACATGGATTGGTTATGAGGCTCGTTGCATGGAAAGCACCAATCATATTCTTGGGCCATGTTATTCTGTGTTGGCACTAATGCCTTAGAGGCAGATATGGCATTTAGATTATAGGGCTGGAATGGTCTATTGGCAGGAGGCCTTACTTGGCTTTGATTTTGATTCATATTTGTAGCTGGATTAGGTGGTCTTTGTGGTTGGTATGGCTGCCTATTAGGCTGAGCTTGGGGTTGATAGGAAGGTCTGAAACCTTGGGCTTGTTGCCTTTTAATAGTAACCAACTCATTTCCCAAATTTTGCAACTGTTTCATGACCTCTTAGAGTTCATTTGAAGCACTTGGAGATGAAGTGGAAGCTTCGTTTGAACTCTGATTTCTAGGAGTGGGAACAGGAGCCAAAGTGGGTGCTTGACTAGTGCTTGGATTTTCTAAGTTTAGATACAAGGGCAGAGGAGGCCTAGGAGCCAGTTTACCAGCTTGAATAAGATAGTTTTTGGCTCTAATGGCAATGCTATAAGCCATAGGGATTGTTGTGCCTCCCATGGACTAAATTAACATAGAAATATCAGAATTTAAAGCTTTAAGGTAATATAGAAAAGCACCTCCTATTTGTTGGTTTGACCGCCACTTGACTGGAATCCTATCCCAAGACCTTTGAAATCTAAAGTTGAAGTCGATCACTACTCATTGGGGGCTCTCTTGATAGTTATCGGCTACTCCAAAAGAGACAAGTTGTCTCCCTTCTCTCCAAATTGCTCATGAAGTGCAATACACACGGTGATTCCGGCTTTGTGATAGAACTAGCTCCAAGGCTCCCAAACCATTGCAATGCTTTACCCTTGAATGAAGATGCCAGTAACTTGACAACCACTTGTATTTCATTGATTTCATGAATTGCACAAAGGTTAGCAATATCTTTAACATGATCACCTGGAGTAGTATGATTTTCTCCGGTGAAGTAGGGAATGTTCTTCAAGGCTGCAATAGGAACTGGATGTTGTGCATTGAGAGCAAGTGGGCTGCTGCCTGTGAAGTTGACGTAGGGATTGTTTTGAGCCATTCTAATCGGTCTTAAAACCCTTGTATACTGAATGAAAGGCCTGTCAGGTGGAGGAGTTGAGAGAGTTCTATTTGGTGGAGATGGAGACCTTTGAATCCTTCTTCCTCTTTGCCTTCTTCTTGGAGATAACTGCAGGTATTCAAATGGAACTTCTTCTTCTCCAACTCTTGACCTTGTGGTGATTCTTCTCATGAGTTTTCAGGCCTGCACTGCTGAAACCAGTTGATTCTTCCCCTTGGAGTCGCCAGATATTGAAATAATAGCTCTTATAAGCAAGAAAAGCGCAGCGAGATGCATATCAACTTGCTGCTACAAATAAAATGAGACCTCTTGTCCCACCGGGCGTGCCAAAACTATTTTTGCACACTCACAGCACCCCTGGATGCAGATCAAGCTTCTAGGTTGATGTTCAGGCATCTAGTGTGATTACACAACATGGAATCCTTTCTCTAAGTGTGGGACTTGTAAAGATGAGAAAGGATTCTCCAGAGAAGGCTGGTTCCTATTCCTCTGTTCAGATGCATACAAAAAATGTAGAGGGTTTACTAAAACCTAATCTAACTTGCCAAGGAGACAGGGTAAGAAAATGCATAGAATAAAACCTAAACTACAAAGGTGATGCACCGAGGAATGTTAGACACTTGTTTTGCAAATTTAACATCAGACCACATAGATGCAATACAAACACCATGCATGGTAACCAAACTGCAATAAGAGATCAAAATGACAAGCAATGAATACATGAGAGGGTTGAGAATCAATCACAAACATATATATTATTGCTCAAAAGTCGATACAGTACATTGCAGTGGCCAAGAGGCAAAATACTGGCATTACAACCCATATGGGAGGTTTGAAAGCTCCACAAATTCTCTTGCAAGCGAGGGAAGAAGGGAGGATGCAAAACAAAATGTCCGACCTCTTAAAGGAGCTCCTCTTTACAATATATATGAAGAAATGAGAGGGGAGAGAGAGGAAATCTAGAATCTGCTCCAACCACTTCTTGGTAGCATTTAAAATCATCTCATTATGGCGAAAAGTGGATTCTCGGCAAAACGGCGTTTGTCCCTAACAGAGCGGCGAGTGGTTAGTTGTCACGCGTTAGAGACATTTTCTTAATTTTCTCCCTCCAAACTACACCAAAATGCAAGATTGACCCCAGAATCATGTAGAGAATTTCAACATCTTTCCATTGATATAAAGAACGTGTAAATCCAAGCTCTGGATCGAAAGATTTGATGATCTGAAGATTTAGGGCACAAAACAGGCGAAAACAGATTTTTAAATTTCTTTTCCCGCGCTCTGCCATCTGGATGACACGTGGCAGGCTATGGTTCACTGAGCAATTCCCTCTCTCCACCTTTTCAGGTTTTTCTTGTGGGCCCCTTAAACTTGGACACGTGGCACTATCTCATTGGTTTGGATCAGTGCTTGAAAACTCACCCCTTTGACTTTTTGGACCTTTTTCCTTGGCGACACGTGTCATGCTATGATTTGTTCACGGGCCTGCCGGATTTTCGCGTCCACCGCGTCCTTTTGTCCCGGATGTCCCATTGCTTTGCGGGACAAAAACTTCCGATCCGCCCGAAATGGGCTTCCATGTCCCTTTTCTGCCGGTGACATGTGTCATGAGTGATTGGCTTTCGGCTCCTTTGGCTATCCACGTCCCGCGCGTCCCTTTGTCCCATTTGTCCTTGTGCTAAAGTTTCCTATTTCGGCCGAACCGGCCGGTTCGCATCCTTCACGTCCATCTGTCCCAAATGTCCTAGTACTGTCTGGGACAAATTCTTCTGGTTCGCCCAATTCGGCCGGTTCGCGTCCTCAAGGCTTGAATGTCCCAGCGAGTTAGTCATTTTTCTTCTCCTTGGCTAAACCGGCTTTCTATGTCCCTCACGTCCCAACGGCCCGATTGTCCTTGTCTTTGAAGTTTCCTATTTCGGCCGAATAGGCTGGTTTGCGTCCTTTGCATCCATATGTTCCACTTGTCCTAGTGCTTCGCGGGCCGCTGGAGGCATTTAATTTGAACTGCGTCTTGGTGTCTCGAATGTCCCAAATATTTCTAGGACAAGGACTTAGCCGATTTTCACAAATTTTTATGGCCCAGGATTATTTTCTGCAACTTCTCGCATTCTCTCAGAGCTCGTTCTTTTTCAGCCTGGGACTTGAGAATCTTGATGTATGTTATCATTTCAACCCCGGGGGGTGAAATTGGATAACAGGAACATGAAACAAAAAATAGAAGAATTGCATCTTTATTGCTTGATTTAGAAATGTAACTCTAAACAACATACATTCAATCAACAATTGCTAACCCCTTGGAATGGAGAAGCCATTCCAATTTATAGCATTACAATCTATCCTTTCATCTACCCCCACATGACTCTTCACTTGTCCTCATCACTTGTGACCTTTCATATCCCTCAAAAGTGAGCATTTTTCTTATAATTGAAAAAAGGAATCTTAAAATGTTTAACTAATGGTCACTTAAGTGAATAGGAAAAAAATAGCAAAAAGTACATTCTCAATTGAAAATTAGAATATGGAGAGAGACAGAGAGAGAGAGAGAGAGAGAGAGAGAGAGAGAGAGAGAGAGAGAGAGAGAGAGAGAGAGAGAGAGAGAGAGAGAGAATTGATTGATATATTGCTAATGAGGAACTTGCTAATCATGGTCCTTGAGGGAGAGTTTCAGAATGAGTTCCTCTCTTTTAAATTCTTTACCGATTTGAGAAATTGTAGGTCCCACCTTATCCTACACTAGAATGCAAACACAACTCAACACTTTGATCCATGCCCATGGAACATCATTGATCTTCTTGCATTGTGAGCCATCTTTTGTGATCTCTTGCAATTTTAGAAATTGAGCTTTTGATGTTGGCTAGGGACTCTAAGGTATATTCATTGAAGGAGAGAGAGAGAGTCACCTACCTCTTTCTTGAAAAACTCCTAGAATGAGACAATGATTTCTTCTCGATGATGAATTCTCATTGAGTGGAGGAAATCCAAGTTTTTAAATACAGTTGCAGAATTCATTCAAAATCTCAAAAGCCTCTTGTTCACTAGAGTCAAGTTTGGAGATGAAATCATTTATCATACCATATCTTTCATCTATGATACATAAAAAAATTAGAGACAAGTTCTTAGCAGTTGATACAAACACATTTTTACTCACGAGGGTGTGAGAGTTGAGGGAGCTCATCTTAGACACAAGTGGGAACACCTCATCCCAGTGAATCTTCTCTTTTACAATCTCCTCCTTGCTTTCTTTACTTCCATCAAAGTGACAAGAATATACTTGATTAGAGAGATGACCTCGAGAAACAATGTCTTACCTTTCTTGATGATCTTCTCAATCCATCTCTCGATAGCCTTCCCTTGCATCATATAACTTTGTGATTTTTTGAACACCTCGGTGTCAAAGCTACCGATCGAGGAATTTCTTCCACAAGAAGAGGTGTTGAACCGATATCCAAGAAAAGTTGAATGTAAGCACTAAGAGATTTTACATGTTCCTCCAATTGCTCAATTATTCACTTGTACTCTTCATTTCAATTAAGAAGGTGGGTAGAATATTCCTTGAAAAATAAGAGTCACTCTCATATAAATATTAACCCAATGATATGCGGTTCATTTCATAGTCTAATGGATTCATCTCCTCAACAAGATTTATATTCTTAGGCCTAATAACTTCAACATTACGGTTTCATGAGGCACCATTGAAGAAGTGGGAAGTTTTATGGGATTTCTTCCTTTTCCAGGATCTAAATGTTTTTGTGATAGCTCTAAGGTCTGGTTTTGTAGCTTGTTACATTGTCCTTGGATTAATTTTAAGAACTTTTGAATCCATGAGAATGGATTTTCATGAGTTAACATGATGTTGGTTGTCAGATCACTTTCGGGAACTTGATGCGGGATCATTTATTATTCATTTTGGGAAAGCTACGCCATTGGAGTAGAAAAACTTGGATACTTATAAAGAGAATGATGAGATCTTGAAGAGAAGGAGGTTGCGATGGATCACCTTTGCTTGACTCACGATACTCACTTGATTTTATATTCAAAGAGGACGATGGATTTGAGACATAATGTTTCCAACTTTCTTGCTAAGTCACAATGACTTCCTTTGATGGATTGGCCATGTTATCACATGTTTTATTGAGTGTTTAATATCAATATGAAATCAAATGAAATTGGGATGATTCCTTGTTCTTTCATTCATGATGCGACACATGAAGATCACATGTTTAGCCTTTGCTTCTTCACAGTACTTCAATGAGCTCAGACCTAGGATGCTTACATACCTTTATGCCCATATGCTTGATGAGTTCCTAACTTTAATTTATGACTATGATGACCAAATTTTATGATCTTGGATTCTTTTGAATCCTTTCCAACTACACAATGTCCTTGACTTTCACGTGTTGTGTTCTATCTCACTCCTTGGCACAATTTTGATTAAAATGATGCATCAAGATCCTTATGAAATTATCTTATTTGAGATATGATACAACCTTAAAAACATTTTGGGATGGAAAAAATTAATGAGATGAGTGAAAACGGAGCCAACTGCAACTTTTTGCACTAAAATTTGAAACTTTCTGTTTTTGGCAAGTGGGACTAGGAGCGTATTTTGGGAAAATTTTCTTGTTTTGCTCAAATTTGATCTTTGAAATCCCCTAGAATACTCAATTAAAATAAAATGATGATTCTTTACCCTTTTATCAAGTTTCTATTTTTAGTATATTGTTTTTTCAGAACCTGTTATTTTAGGAAAATTGCCAATTTTGCCTTGCTTGTTATTTTGCACCTTTTCTCGATATCTTTGGGTGATCGGAGCTCGAAATTTTGGAGGGTTGATATTTTTAATAATTGGAAAAACTGAAAAATAATATTTTTATAATGTGTACTTGCCATTGTCTACTTGCAATGAAAACATCATCATTAGATTTAGCTCTGATGCGATCCCATGCTCTAATTTTTCGTGTTCTCTGGCTCCACTAGAATTATTACAAATCAAAAAGGAAATTTTTTTGGATGGAGGGTTTTAGGTTTGATGTTGTGTGATGAAATCCATCAATGGAGGCTTGGAGCTTTAGTTATCATAAGAAATCTTGGGAGGAGAATAATCAGTTTAAAACTTTGTGTAATCGGGTTTGAATCAAGAATCATGGGAAAAGATCTGTTTTTGTAGTCATGTCTGGTTCGAAAATATTTTGATAGAATGGCTAGTGTATTATGATTTTTTAGGTTTTATGGATTCAAAAATGGATGCAAGATCAAATTGGGTGAAGAAATGGAGTTAACATTTTTGGGAATTTGAGACCTTGGAATAGTGCTATGATTTAATAACAAACAAAATCATGCACACAAGATCTCGAAAAATTCCACACAAAATATACAGTAGTGGAAGTATAAACTAGAATAATCCAAATCACACAAAATTACACACACATAACAAGCATGTGCCGTGGTTCACCCAATGTGGGCTATGTCGACCAAAGATAGAGATCTCATATATATATAATATAACAAGAGATTACAAACCAAATCTTCTACAAAAGAGTACATGTATCTATATAAGAGTATTTTCTCCTCCCGAGATCTACTCGAGTACACTAAACCGTGCCTCATAACACCACTTGTGTCTCCTCTAGCTCTCTAACCAGATCTACCTGAGTGCACTACAACCGTGCCTCTCAAACATAACTAGATCTCACATACCTGAAGCTACCCTGCATCTCGCCATGTGTAGCCAAGCTCTCACCGTATTGTGAATCTACAAACAAGAGCTCTAGAAAGATCTACCAATGTGCAACCCTAACTATGCACCAAGAAGTAAGTCTCTCCTCCATCACGCAACAAACTACAAACATGAAGAAAAATTCCTCTACCATGCTAGATTCCTATGGATCAACAATACAACATTATCTCATGGATATGCAATACAAGATCTCACAACATGTGGATCTACAAGAATGAGCAATAACAAGATCTCACAACAACTGTGGATCTAACAAGAAGAAACCCTAAGTGCTTTTACATACTATGCAAGCCATTACATGAAAATAAACAACACAAAGGAAATACGGTAGAAGATAATACCATCTTCTCACCAACAATGTACCTGCACTTTCCTTTTGTTCAACTTCTCTCCATGAAAGCTCTTGTCTTCATGTAATCTACTTTTTCTTTTTCTTCTTCTTCATCCTTTCAACCAAGGATTATGCTCTTCTTCTCATCAACTCATTTAACTCTCTCTAACCCTAGTTTTATAGCTTATATAAGCTTAGAAAAACTTAGGGAAACTTAGCCATGAAATTACATCCAATAGATTTGCTTTAAAATAAAAACAATATTAAAACCCATGACTTAAAAATAAAGTGCTTCGCACAGGTAACTAGTGCCGGTTAGACCTAACCACAGCCGGTTCCTCCTTTTCCTGACTAACATCAGTCCCACTGTAACCGATGCCGGTTACTGTATTTCTAGTCACTTTCCATTGCATGCTAACTATGAAGCAATCTAGCTCCACAACCTAACAAAAACAAGTTTGTTATGTGTTTTTGAGTCACTTGATATTTATTTTTCTTCACGGATGAGGTGGCAACTTAAAATTTAAATTTAGGGTTAATAAAACATGGGGAAGGGGTGAATTTTTGTATCCCATTTGTATCCTTTGGAATTGGTACAAGGGGGAAAATAAAATGTGCTTTAATAATATGAGGAAAAGTGGCGCTGCGTGGTGAGAGGATGGAGAGATGGAAAAAACATGTCTTAACACTGGGAGTTACAAGCGGGTCACATGAGGAACCTTAGGAGGGTCTTGGATGGGGTGAATTTATGTGTCCCCTTTAACACCTTGGGAATAAGGGCAAGAGGGACAATAAAATTCACCCTCAGCAGATGATGAGAAGTGTCACTTTGTGGTGTGTTGAGAGGGAGATGGAGGAAACCTTCTTAGCACTTCACCGAGTTGAATCTGGGTCATATGGAGGACCAGAGAGGAGGGATGAGGTGGGGAATTTTTTTGTCCTATCTTCCCCCTTAGTAATGGTATAATAGAGACACAAAAGTGCACCATGAAGCCGAGAAGGTGACATGTATTACTCAGAAAAATGACTAAGTACAAGAAGCACACCTGCACAAGAGAGAACTTGATGAGACAATTCCCGAGCTCCAGATGGTATTTTCACATGAAAATTTATTTGATTTTGAATCCCAAGAACATTGAAAGAACAATGGGATATGTTTTAGACTTCAATTCTTATGTAAATCCAAAACTTTTCCAATTTTGCTTTAGGACAACTGGACTTGTCTACACAAATTGAGATGCCATGAGAAGGGATTAACTATTGGAGAAAAAGTGAAGATTCCACCATATAGAGAATTCATACATATTTTAAATTCCTATTTTATTACCTCCTAATTCCTTTATGGAGCTCTGGAATCATCCGGTGAAGTTCATGTTCAAAATTTAGCTCTAGACTCCATACACTTGAAAAACTTGTTGTTGCATAAAGTCGTACCTAAACCTCCAAAACTTCCCTCAATACCTCCAGAACCTTTATAAATCTTCAATACCACCTCTGGATGATCATGATATTCCATATCCTTCCTAGAGGATACACACCTACCTTGAAATGGAAAACAATTGGCTTTCTAGGCCTACTCGAGAAACTAGCCTTTGGAAGCACTTTGAATTAAATAAAATTGATGACCTTAAAACATCACTCTGGTAATTTTAAAATTATTATTTAGTACATTTGTGACACTTGTAAGGTCAATGTGATTAAGATATTGAAGTCAAACCGACAGGAGAGGGGTTTGTGAAGACTCAGGAGTGAATTTTGCATTATGCATTTAGTTGTCATGCTTGAAGATTTGAATTTTTAGGCTTCCAAAAATGCATGAAAACAAGTGGTCATGGGTATTGGAAAGAACCAATTGAATCTATTGTTTGGGCCCATAAAAAATTGAAGGTTGTTCTTGATATCCAACACAGAGCCTTGGGTATCGTAAAAGGACATATTGTAGGAGTAATTTATTACCTTATGGGTGGAATCGCCACAACAAGGGAATTATTCCTAGCAATAATTATTTTAGTAGGATAATGTCTAGGAGGATTTGAAAAACATTATGGCATAAAGATTTCAAAATTTCAGCCAAGGTTTGGCCCAAGACCCAACTAATTGTCGCTTTTGGTTTGGTATTGCTCACGCACATGACTTTAAAAGTCGTGATGATATTACCAAAGAAGACCTTTATCGAATATTTTTTCTTCTCACTTTGGTTAGTTAGCTCTAATATTTTTGTGGACATCTGGTAATTTATTCCATGTGACTTGAAAAGGCAATTTCAAAGCATGGGTCCATGACCCCTTACATGTAAAACTTATTGATCATGAAATTTGAGATCCTCATTTTGGTCAACCGACCGTAGAAGCCTTTACCCAAGGAGGTGCCCCCAATCCGGTCAATATTGCTTATTTTGGTGCTTATCACCTGGTGGTATATAATTGGCTTATGCACTAAAGGAGATATTTATACCAGATCTCTTTTCTTACTATTTCTTTCGATATCTTTTAAATAGTGGTTTGGTTGCATTTACAAACTCAATGGAAACTAAGTGTTGCATGATTTAAAAATGCTGAATCTTGTCTCAATCATCATTTTTATAGGTTCTTTGGAGTCAATTCTTTGGATTGGAAGAGACATTTAATTCGTATCACTATTCCCGAATCAAGGGGGAAAGCATAAGATGGGATTTTTCTTAAATGTATTACTATTGGAAGCACAAGGGAATGAGAGGGGGGTGAATCAATCCATTCAAAATTTATTCCATTTTCCTTCATCATTCATTATCATTCATACAACCATGTAATCAATCATTAGCCATATGTGTGTTTACTTAAGAATTGAATCAACCATACACAAGAACAAGAACAAGAGAGTACATAAGAACACCAAATTTAAGTGTGAAACCATCAACGGGAAGAAAAACCACTTAAAAACCATTTCTTATATTACATGAAGCAAAGACTCATGTGAATATTACACATCACAAGATATTTCTTTAGTGAGGCTCCAACCCCACAAGGAACACCAACTCTTAAACCCTTTTTGATATTAATCACAACAAGAAAATCCTATGAATACGACTCATCATAAGATATTTTTACATAAATATGATCACAAAAATATGCTGATCTCACAACTGATTGTGATCCCAAAATTCAGCTCTAAATTCCTTCAAACCCTTCTTCAAACACACCTCCTTCAACTCACTCTCTCTTAGTCTTTCATGGACTAATTTGGATTCAAAGCATTGCACACATGTTCTTCATCACCCTTAAAAAAATTTCACACTCTCTCATCTCTTTCTTGATTCCTTTATACTTTTTTCATGCTCTCACTTGGGCTACACGTTTTCCTCTCTCCTGGATAGTTCAAATTTGAACCAAGACTTTTACTTTATACCTTTCTCAAATAAAAAACATAACATAGGTTGGTATTTATCAATGAGAATGACCAATAAAACTAAAAAAATATCAATACATTCATTCAAATTCATAAAATGGACCCATGTAGGTCAGCCATGCTCCAATACACTAAACAAGCTCAAAATTGCTCAAAACCCCATCACCTAGTTCACCAAAGACCTCCAAACTCATCACCATGATTAGTAAAGCCTCCAAATACTTCAAAAATGTAAAATATGTCATAAAAACATCATCCATAGTCACACATTAAGTTTCACTAATCAAATTCTTCATAACTCTATCAAGAAGGCTCATATCCTTCTCTCAAATCGGTTGCTTCCAAGAACCAATCTTCACATATGGGCCTATAAATCACACATAGCACATAAAATATGGCATGTAACCACTAATTGAAAATCCAATGACCTTTAGATCAAATCCATGATTTTTAGAACTCATAAGAAATATATCAATGCAAACCACAAACTGATTTACTCTTCATAAAACCGAGCTACCTAGAAAGAGGTTTTGGAAACTCAACTAGATTACACCCTTTCTGCCACTTTCAAGACTTATAAATTCCTTCAATATGGAAAAAATTCATCCCTATTCACTAAAAAGTATATATAAAGAATAAAATAATCCAAAAAATGTGTCTTCTACCTCCATCTTCTAGCTAAAGCAATCCTATCATAAAAAAAATCTTCTTCTTCACAAACTGAGCTGGATGACCTATCAAACCTCATCATAAAGATAAAAACCATATACCATCAAAGATAAATATAAATATAATTTTCATAACACCTTACATTTCCTTCCAAATCTAAGTGTAAGGCCTTCAACAAGTTCAATCTCTGCAACTACTAATTTAGGCTTCTAATGCTCAAGAATTTGTCTCGATACAACTTGCTCCGTCACCTTCAAAGACACAATAAAGATTTAAAAGGCATGGGAAACCATTAGAAATGTTTTCTAGGCACTCAAAACCCTTCAAAAATCATGAAGAAACTAAGATCACCAACCTCATGAAACTACTCAAGGTCATGCTTAACCAATCATCTTCCAGAATTGACCTTTAAAGATCATGTCATAACTTGCTCATACCTTATCAAAAACTCCAGTTTGATATGTCATTGAAAATATCTTGTAACCAAGATCACAAAAAAACTTGAACCAAGTATTAACTCCACATGTAGCTCTTGAAAATCCACTTTTACCACAAAATGCTCCAAACTATCCCAAAAACAAGTCTTCACAAATAGGGCACACTTTTCACTTTAACACCTTAACCATGATATCAAACTATCATAGACATGTAGTACAACCCTTAGCATAAAAACAATGTCAATTTATTCCATACCTTCTTTGGAAAACTTTTCCATAAATTGAACATCTTCATAAACTTGCCTTTTTGAGTGGGGTCCACAAATCATCACATGCTCTATCATACCTTTCTAGAAATATAAAGGAGTAATATAAAACATAAAATCATCATACTAGCAATAACAATCAATTTTCGGCATATTACAATCAATTTTCTCTAAGTCACTTTGAGCTAGGGTTTAACTAGGGTTTCAAAGAAACTTATCTTCTTAACAATCATTCATAAAAACATGACGATCAAACCACCTAATTATTTTTGAAAAATATTCTTAGCTCAATTTAAAAAATCCCCAAAACCTCTCGGGTCCCAAGAAAATCACACAATTCATGAGCATAAAAGGTCCACCGTTAGCACAAAAATACACTCTAGAAAACCCGGTTTTACCAAAAATGACATATCTTAAAAAAGTTCTTTACTTTAAACTTAAACTTGTCATGAAGCATTATGAAAACATCCTCTAACTTTCAATACTCTTCATATAGCTCAAATATTCCTTAAAATCTCCATCCATTGTGAATTACTTGTTCTTACTTAGCTAGTCTTCACCTTCTTGCTCCTAAGGACCATGAAGCACCACCAAACATATGAAAATTTACTTGAAACTCATCTTACATGTCATGTATACAATCATCATGCTGTTACCATGCTCCAAAAATATTGATCAGCTCCAAAACTCATACCTCCATACCATTCGACATGCTCTCGGTCTAGGAATAGGCCTAGAATGATATCTTCAAACCATGAAATGACCAAGTTAACATCATAAATACACACAGACACTTTTAACACATCATTAAAACCATGATGAAAATCATACCAACCTTCAATAAACTTAGGAGGACTCATACTATGACCATACACTCTAGAACCATGTCGAGACAACATTACAACTCATCAACTCCGTTACTACCAATCAACCTTCATGTTTGTTGGTCGTCAAATAGGACTTTTTAGAGAGCAACAGACTGGGGACGAAAAGTCCCTCCTCTTTAATGGGAGAGGTTCCCTTATTCTGAAACGAACTTATTTACAAATATACAGAACATTATTTTATGGTTAAACTTGGATATTACGAAAGTGCTTTTCACGGGATCATCACCACGCAAGGACCGAGGAAAAAGAATAAGAAGATGAGCAGAACAGCAACATTCAGAATTATAGATAGCAGAATAATTCTTCGTGTATGCGAAGCTTCAAAAGATTTAAGACAAGATCATTTGAATGAGATTAAATTTAAAGACACAAAGTTCCATAAATAACCTTCTTCGGATTTATTAGTCAAGGACACAAAGTTCCTTCTTGGTTGGTTGTACAAGATCATTTGTATTTGCAAAACCGACAAAGATGCAATCAGAGAGACCAAACGAGTTAAGAACAAAATGATCTTCACAATATTAAAGGAAAACACAGAGACAACAAGAATCAGATAGACAAAGAACGGAAAGCCCTTTTGTATTGATTTCTTTTAAGGTCTATTTACACTTTCAGCAAATATCCAAGTTCTTCCTCTTTGGAAAATGGCGTGGAAAGGCCATTATATAGTTTACAATTCGGTTACTCCTCGTAACCGTTTCTTTTAACTAGAGAATAGTTAAGGACTGTTAATTGCAATGCCTTAACTAATTACATGGAATACGAAAGGAGTGGGAAGAAGAAAGAAGGATGGAGAAGGGGACAGGTGGCCAGTTCTGAGAGGGACCCACTGTCTTCAGAAACCGCTGCTTGAATCTTTCTAACGTCTCAGCTCTGTATTTGCCATGAGGGACACACCAGACGTTTCATCTTGAGGATGACAATGAGTGTCTTTGAAAACTGATGCAACCAGCGTCTTGAGAGCTTCGTCCTTCCGCCAGCTGTCCTTGAAATTTGATCTTCGGATTGATAGCATCAGAGCCGCAACTTAAATTCATATTTTGAAAAACAGCATATTCGGGTCGAGCGGGAAAAACTAAGTATGAATTGCCTTAGGTTCACTTGGGACATGTGAGACGCGAATGCGCGAAACACGAGGCTCGGCCGATTCGGGCGAAACGGGGAGAAGACGCACAAATGAATTTGGGACAATTGGGACAAAAATGTGCGAAGCGCGCGACTCGGGCGGTTCGGCCGAAAATGGAACAGAGAGCAATTTGGAACTCGGGACAGTTGGGACAAAATCGGGCGAATCGGCCGAAAATGGAACAACAGGTCCGTTTGAACTTGGGACATCTGGGACAAAAAGTTCCGGAGTACGCGGTTCGGGTGGTTCGGCCGATCGGGGAACAGAGCGCACTTTGATTTTTGGGACACTTGGGACAAAAACATCCGACGGGCCCGAAAATGGGACAATTTCGGGGATTTCGGCCGGTCGGAGAACAGAAAGCACTTTCGTACTTGGGACAGGCGGGACAAAAACTTCCGACAGGCCCGAAATACATACAAAATGACCCAAAACACAGATTTTCTCAATTTTCACGGCTTAGGCACTTCAGAGAAAAAACTCATAACTCAAAATTTTGAAATTTTACTTCTATCAGAACAGGGAATTTTGAGTGAACAACAGCTGGCTCCTTCTGGGGATGACTTGGTGTAAATTCAAAAGATGAGACAAGGCAAGAACTTAGAGAACTCGGTGAAGCAGACCAGTGCCTTATCCATTGGGCAACGGAGTCGAAAACAAACCAATACAGAGGGCAACACACACAACAGAAGGGAAACACACCAAAAGCAGAAAAAGCAAAAACACTGTACATAATATACAAAGGGACTCCCTAGTCACCTAGGACTTGAACAACTTCAAATACTGCCCACTATAAGGAAGTGGGAGGGGAGAACCATCCATGTAATCAAGATAGAAAGAGTCCTTACCAGCAAAGTGTCTTATCTTGAAAGGACCAAGCCACAGAGAATCAAATTTTCCATGGCTACCACGAGGTTCATGTCTTTTGTCCCACAATGTGCAGTGTCACCAACTTGGAACTCTCTGCTCCTAGCTTTCTTATCAAACAGAATCTTCACCTTCTGCTGGTGGGCAGATATTCTGTCAGCAACCTCCAATCTATCCTCGTTCAGTTTGTGCAGGTACATGATCCTTTTGTCCAGAGCATCACTGAAACTAGTGTCTTCAATGGCCTTCATCAGTGCAAAGTGGTAGTTCCATCCTTTGGCATTGAGCCTCTACTCCATACACTACTTGAAAGGGGGACATTCCAATGGCTCTTTTAGGTGTGATCCTGTCTGCCCAAAGAGCATCATAAAGCTTCTTATGCCAGTTTCGCTGAGATTCGTTGACCAACTTCCTTATGATAGTCACCAGATTCTTGTTGGTAGATTCTGCTTGTCCATTTCCCTAGGGATAATAATCTGAAGAATGAGCCAGAGAGATGCCATACCCGTAGCAGAAATCCATGATCTCAGTTGAGGAGAAGTTTGAAGCATTATCTGTTACAATCTTGTTAGGTACACCATACCTTACCAAGATGTTCTCCTTGATGAAGTTGCATACTACTTCAGAAGTAGTGCTCTTGACTGGGATAGCTTCCACCCATTTGGTGAAGTAGTCAGTGGCAGTTAGCACATGAGTGTGCCCAGCACTAGAAACAGGGTTGAGTGTACCAATGAAGTCTAGACCCCACTGTTGAAATGGTTCCTCGATCACAACTGGCTTGAGAGGCAAAGCGGCCAGTTTGGGTCTTCCCACAAAAGTCTGACAGGCCTCACATTTATCCACCCACTTGGATGCATCTTTGAACAAGGAAGGCCAGTAATACCCTCCACGGAGTATCTTATGAGCTGTGATTGTAGATGAATAGTGCCCTCCACATGCCTGATCATGAAAAGCGAGAGCAACTTTCTCTGTTGTTCCTTGTCTACACACTTCAGAAATCTCCCGTCCAAACCACGCTTGAACAAGGCATTTTCCCACAATACATATTGTGCTGATCTCAATTTAACAGTCCTCTTTTCTTTAGCAGTTAAATGAGAGGGGCATTCCCCGTAGGTGAGAAAATGGGCGATGTCAGCATACCATTCATCAACTGAACTCAGGAATAGAGAACAGTAGGAAGGTCAGCTTTCTTCTCCAATAACTCATGTTGGGCTCCTTCAAAGAATGAGCTCACAAAGACCTTTTCCCGAACCAGCTTGGTTGGCTTGATATCAAGGTCATACTCCTGGACCTTAGCCACCCAGTTTCCCCTCTTGGATCCAAATTCTTGTTGTGTGAGAATTGACTTTACAGTCGTATCTGGGACCAGCACCGTAGAGTGAGAGTTGAGGATATAGAAACGGAACTGCTTGACAGCTTTGACTACTGCAAAGGCATGCTTCTCCATCATGGTGTACTTTAGCTCATGGTTCTTCAGGATATAGCTCATGAAGGCAATTGGTAGCTCATGTTTATCAGGATCTTCCTGGGTTAAGACAGCAGCCAGAGTACTATCTGTAGCGTAGCAATAGATAATGAAATCCTTCTTTGAAATCGGGCGAGGCCAAAACTGGAGTTTTAGCAATAGCTTTCTTGATACCCTCAAAGGATTCCTTTCCTTCAGAAGACCAACCAAATGCTTGCTTTCCTTTCATCATCTGAGAAATATTCAAAGTTAATTCAGCAAAATCAGGGATGAATCTTCTTAGAAAATTGATCTTACCGAAAAAGGAATGCACGCCCTTTTTACTAGTAGGGAGAGGAATCTGTTGGATGGCTTGAACTCGTTCAGGATCAATCTTGATGCCATCCTTTGAGACAATGTGTCCTAATAGCTTTCCCTCTGTAACACAGAAGACAGATTTTTTAGGATTCAGGGAGATTCCATGCTCTCTACATCTCTGCAGAACTGTTTCCAGGTGATCGAAATGATCTGCTCTTGTCTTTGAAAACACTGTCAGGTCATCAAGGTATATGACAATACATTTCCCTTTCAAGCTCCCAAAAGCCAGATCCATAGCTCTCTGGAAAGTGGCACCGGCATTAATCAGCCCAAAAGGCATTCTCTTGTACGCGAAGGTACCCCAAGGAGTTGTGAAGGCTGTCTTATGTTGATCAGCAGTATCAACCTCTACCTGATTGTATCCAGAAAAACCATCAAGCATAGATAACATCTCAGAGCCTGTTACCGCTTGCAAAATCTGATCCATCATAGGCAGAGGGTAGTTATCTTTCAGAGAGGCCTGATTCAGGTTCCTGAAATCAACACAGATGCGGATCTCACCATTCTTCTTCCTAACAGGTACAATGTTTGCAATCCAAGTCGAATGGTGAATGGGAAAGATGATTTTAGCCTTCAGCAGTTTTTGAATCTCCTGAAATATGGTGTCAGCTATCTTTGGGTTGTACTGCCTCTGCTTCTGCTTGAAAGGCTTGATTCCTGGCTTGAGAGGGATAGAGTGCTGCATTTCTTTTGGCTTGAAGGCTTTTAGATCTTCGTAAGAATAAGCAAGCACATCCTTATATTTCCTTAGAAGGTCAATTGCTCTTCTCCTTTCATCTGATGTGCAACACTTCCCGATATTTACCAGCTTCGGGCCATCAGAACTTCCAATATCAATCTTATCATACTCAGCTGATTGCTGAGGTCCAGTGGAAGCTTTAGATCTCACGTATCTGTCATGTTTATCAAACAACTCCTCCAAACTCACTAAACCTTTGGGAATCTTATTTCCTTTGAGCTTAATGCACCCTTCCTGATCAGTTTCTTCTCCTTGGGTGACGGCTTGGTCAGAAGACACGCTCTCACGAGGCAGGTTGTCACTTCCTTCGAAATACAGTTGTTCAAAATTGCCCTTGAGCTCCAGGAAGGAAAGCAAATGCTGGTCGTCGTTGAAGACTTGCCAGTTATTAGTATTGTCAGGGACACTAGGTCGGTGGACCATCTCAATAGTGAACTTATCCTGAGAAAATTCAGGATGAGGAATCAACAGTGACCCTGAGACAGCCAGTGAATCAGCTCTGCTGTTCTTTTCTCTGGGAATTGCTTCAATGGAGAAGGCATCAAGGAATTCAATTGAATCCCAAACCTGATTCCGATAATGCTTGACCTCCGTTCTTTACGAAACAAGCTTCGACTTGCTTCACAATCAGCTCTGCATCACCACGAGCCAAAAGATTTTTAACACCTCGTTCTTTGGCCACTTGCGGTCAAGGATGAGAGCCTCATACTACTGCTTTGTGTTGTTAGTGTTCTCAAACTGCAATTTAAATGAAAAAGTGCAGTGAGCCTTGGTGATATTAGCGAGAACACGGCTCGAGAGCAGTGAGGAACAACTGCCATCGAATTCTAAAATCCAGACACCATTGGGATCTTTAGGTGATATTTTGCAGGGTCGGATTTCATCAGGGGATAAAATCATGTAATTACCATGGCCCCTGTCCTCATAGAGTATTTGTGCCTTGGGATCATCAGTCTTATGCACAATGTACTCGGACTGCTTCTCGGTAGTAACTTCTTCATTTGTCCATGGACAGGTATGAGTGCGTGTGACCAATCCATTTGAATCTCTCCACCCACATCTTTACAGAAGTTCCTACTTAGCAACATTCCATAGGAAGGAGGAATGTCTGCTACTAGGATGGTAGCCAAGACCTTCTTCTCAGGTAAAGCAGCAAAAGCCACTTGTGCATCTTTAATCCTTCCAACTAAAGGTACTTCCTTACTTTCCATGGAGTAGCAAGATCCATAAGTGCGAGTAAGGGTCAAGCCTAAAGCATGAGCTACCTTAGCAGGCATCACATTATCTGAGGCTCCGGAATCTATGACACAGTTACTGAGCCTATGGCCAGCTATAAGGAGTGTTACATAAAAAGGCTTGATTTTGTCTCCAGGTGAGGTGACAGCAGCTACCAGGCTAGGTTGTGGTGCAGAAGGAGGTGTGGGCAAAAGGCCTTTAGAGGTGGTCTTGGAATGGGAATTTACAAATTGGATCATCTTGGAAAAAGCTTTAGGGTGGGTTTGGTAGTATTCAGCTTCGAAATTTGAACTTTAGTCCTTTTAAGGTGATCAACAATATCAAAGGATCCAGAGGTGGATGGGCCATCATCATTTGAAATTCTAGGCTTATCAACTTTGGGAGAAAAAGAAGAAGAAGAAGCAACTTTGGGGGAGCAGGATTGACAATACTTACCTTTGGTGTAGATGAGGTAGGGATAGGAGATCCTCTTCTGGCAATTACAGGGATAGTTGCCGGTTGCTCCTTAGATTTCTTTAGGGGCTGTGTCACCTTCTCCTTCTGCCTTGTCTGTTCTCGAGTCATGACAGCAAATGATTCACTGTTCATGTCTGCTACCACTTCATCATAGTCATCTCCATCATCAATGCCTTCAGTGGTAAAGAAATTGACTCGAGATCCTTCGAGTTCTTCTGCCTCATCATCGAATTCCTCCAGGAACTCCTCACAAGCTTCATTATCATCTTCTGGCTCTTCAACCTCACAAGTTGCATTCACCGGAACTTTGACAGGAGGTCCTTCAAGTGCCAGTCTTGTGTGGGAGCTGGCAAACGGTTTCTAGGTTGAAAATTTCTTCTCGGAACGTCTGCATATGGTGCATGCTGGGCTAATTGTTTCTTTATAGCCACTAGATCATTTGCAAGTTTCTGGACTAATGGATCAGTATTGGGTCCAGAGGTGGAAGAGGAAGAAGCAGTAGATTTAGATTTAGGAGGATCTCTTCTCAACTTCCCTGACATGATCAGGTCATCCTCGACACTAACAGCCAGTTCTTGATCTAGAATTAACGTTCCGAGATTAGCCCTTCTTAGAGCATAACTGACTTTAGGCGTTTGGGCATTCAAAAAGAAACATTTCTGAATTTGATCAACCGGTCGAGTATTTACAGGAATTTTGTTGATCAATCTGTTGAACCGAGCCACAAATTCTCTCATAGGTTCTGATGGATCTTTCTTTATCTGAGAAATCTGGGCAAGCAGGGCATGCACATCTTCTGCCGGCTTGAAACGGCTTTCAAATTGAGTTCTCATTGTATTCCAGTCGGTGATGGCACCAGCCGGAAGGTGATAGAACCAGTCAGCAGCATTATCCTGTAACGTCTCAACGAACAGTCTTACTGAGACGTCTTCATGTTCAACCCCCAAGACTCCACAGGCAACTATGAATGCTGCAATATGTTCATCAGGGTGAATTTTGCCATCTCCTTTAAATTTTGGGAAGTTCTTTCGGTTACCTCTAGGTAACTCATGCAAAGGCTGCGCAAGAGCCAGGGGCCCGACACGTTGACCCCATGGTAATTGTGCCATTCTTGGAAATACGGCTTGGAGGGGAACTGTAACACCGGCAAGGATCAAAGCTCGTAGATTAGGACTAGCAGGCTCTGAAGGAATACCACCCGCAGGACTTCTATCTTGGACAGGTGGAGTGCTCGTCGAACGAGTTCTTCTATTGGAAGGGAAAGGAAAACCCTGTTGCTCCAAAAGCTGAAACTGAGAATCTTCGATACCAAGGGCCCTTCTCCCTCTAGTGAAACGTGGAGTCGCCAGATCAAAGGATGATCGAAAAATTGCAGTACTGGAATGCGATTTTCCCCAGCGGAGCTGGAATGCAAATTTCCTCCCCAGCGGAGTCGCCAAAAACTGTTGGTCGTCAAATAGGACTTTTTAGAGAGCAACAGACAGGGGACGAAAAGTCCCTCCTCTTTAATGGGAGAGGTTCCCTTATTCTGAAACGAACTTATTTACAAATATACAGAACATTATTTTATGGTTAAACTTGGATATTACGAAAGTGCTTTTCACCAGGATCATCAGCTACGCAAGGACTGAGGAAAAAGAATAAGAAGATGAGCAGAACAGCAACATTCAGAATTATAGATAGCAGAATAATTCTTCGTGTATGCGAAGCTTCAAAAGATTTAAGACAAGATCATTTGAATGAGATTAAATTTAAAGACACAAAGTTCCATAAATAACCTTCTTCGGATTTATTAGTCAAGGACACAAAGTTCCTTCTTGGTTGTACAAGATCGCTGTATTTGCAAAACTGGACAGTATGCAATCAGAGAGACCAAACGAGTTAAGAACAAAATGATCTTCACAATATTAAAGGAAAACACAGAGACAACAAGAATCAGATAGACAAAGAACGGAAAGCCCTTTTGTATTGATTTCTTTTAAGGTCTATTTACACTTTCAGCAAATATCCAAGTTCTTCCTCTTCCGGAAAATGGCGTGGAAAGGCCATTATATAGTTTACAATTCGGTTACTCCTCGTAACGTTTCTTTTAACTAGAGAATAGTTAAGGACTGTTAATTCGATGCCTTAACTAATTACATGGAATACGAAAGGAGTGGGAAGAAGAAAGAAGGATGGGAGAAGGGACGGTGGCCGATTACGAGAGGGACCCCCTTGTCTTAAACCGCTGCTTGAATCTTTCTAACGTCTCACTCTGTATTTGCCATGAGGGACACACAGGAGACGTTTCATCTTGAGGATGACAATGAGTGTCTTTGAAAACCGATGCTGACGAGCGTCTTGAGAGCTTCGTCCTTCCGCCGCGGTGTCCTTGAAATCGATCTTCGGATTGATAGCATCGAGCCGCAACTTAAATTCATATTTTGAAAAACAAGCATATTCGGGTCGAGCGGGAAAAACTAAGTATGAATTGCCTTAGGTTCACTTGGGACATGTGAGACGCGAATGCGCGAAACACAAGGCTCGCCGATTCGAGGCGAACGGGAGAAGACGCACAAATGAATTTGGGACAATTGGGACAAAAATGTGCGAAGCGCGCGACTCGGGCGGTTCGGCCGAAATTGGAACAGAGCAATTTGGAACTCGGGACAGTTGGGACAAAATCGGGCGAATCGGCCGAAAATGGAACAACAGGTCCGTTTGAACTTGGGACATCTGGGACAAAAAGTTCCGGAGTACGCGGTTCGGGTGGTTCGGCCGATCGGGGAACAGAGCGCACTTTGATTTTTGGGACACTTGGGACAAAAACATCCGACGGGCCCGAAAATGGGACAATTTCGGGGATTTCGGCCGATCGGAGAACAGAAAGCACTTTCGTACTTGGGACAGGCGGGACAAAAACTTCCGACAGGCCCGAAATACATACAAAATGACCCAAAACACAGATTTTCTCAATTTTCACGGCTTAGGCACTTCAGAGAAAACACTCATAACTCAAAATTTTGAAATTTTACTTCTATCAGAACAGGGAATTTTGAGTGAACAACAATGTTTGACTTTTGAATAACACCTCATGGAGACACATATGATCTCATGAAACCATTTTACATAAATGGACTTGAAATTAATAAAAAAACTAAGACATAATGTCTAAAACTCTCCCCTTTTTCATTGATAGCAACCACCTTCAAAAACATTGATGGCAACCATAAAACAAAAAAATCCTACATGACCTTATTTCTATGTTTCGATGCTTATCTACCCCTTTGACATCTATGAAAAATGCTACAATTATGACAAGACATGGAAAATGACAACGCATGACAAGACACAATGAAAACACTACAAAAATTGACTTACTTACTAACATGACTCCTTTAGACTGTACTTGCACTTTCTTGTCTTCAAACGACAACATTTGGATCCATGGACCTATAATGACCATGAAAATGGATCCCTTGAATGTATACTCTCCACATTTTTCCTTAAATCGTGATTTACATTATCCTCTAGGTTTTTTTAATACTCAAAACCAACTTTTACTTTGAGGAAAACAGATCACTTTTAGGACCAAAGTCCCTGAACAACTCCAATAAAAAAGTGACAAAATGATACCTAAATGGATGAAAAATGAGATCTCCCTGCCTTGATTCCTTCATAGACTGTAGTAGCTTGCTATTTCACACCTTCATGTCATGTATTAACCTTTACAAATAGAAATTTCAAGAAAAAACAAGAGATCAACTATATAACTCTTGCAACATTTTTAACTCTTCCATATAGGTCCCGACATATACTTTAGGCATTTGTTAGAGGGTCAAACATTATGCTCTACCTTTAAGGGATATCGACACCTATAGGTTATCATCATATCATTTTTACCTTATTATCATGCATCTTAAGCAACTCGTAATATTTTATCTTATCCTAGCTCCCCCTCAAACTTATATACCGACAATAAGCATCATAAAACCTTACCAAGAAAACCTTCACTAGTCTTCTCATAGATCTCGAAATCACTTAAGATCCTAAACCCAGAGACATTTCTTTTCAAAACATCTTACAAAAATACAAAATAACATACCTCAAAATATGTACTTTGTTTTCATAGCCTTTCATTCCCCTAATCAATGTTATAGACCTACCGAGGTCACTCTATACCAAAGATTCCATATTTTCATGATCAAAGCACAATAATTCACACTCTAAAGGGTCTTGTCGGTTGTTTTATAACTTCATGCTACATTAATACCTCATGAGATGAAAGAAATGAATCAAAGGATATACATAGATGTTCACTTCCATGTAAGAATCCTCCAAGACATACTTAGATGGGAGCATGACACATTTCATGACTTCATGGATGATTACAAGAATTCATACCTTCTTTGGTATGAGAAAATCAATACACCATTAGACAAGCTTGACTCATTAATTATCTCCTGGGAGCATCCGCGCATTTGATTTCTGATACAACACAATATGATGATTCTTGACACAACACTTAAAAATTTCAATCCTCTAGTCACAAATTCTAGCATATTCCTCGAGAATTAGGCCTAAGACATCATCTTCATACCGTAATGGAGTATTTTAACCATTCTTCTCTTGATTAAGTACAAACTCTGGAGTTTTTCTTGATTACCTTCTTAATGTAACTTTAAACATCTCCTACAGACTTCTTATGTCATCAACCTCATTGGAGTGGATGTGGACCTAAGATCAATTTGACACTTGATGAATCATTTACACACTTTTGAGAGAGTGCAACACATAGACCAAGCCACAACTTCTTAAACCATATAGAAGATGATACATAACTCAAAAACCTCAAAATTTGAAGCAGTCACGACTTTGATATATTAGACACAAACTCATTAAACCATTGATAAATTTGACATACTTCTCAAACTTTATAGTGAATGCACATACTTTCAATTGCTTTTAAAGACCTTGTACAATACCTTCATGGGAGAGTTATTCATTAACCTCTTGAAATACTCTTTACATGGCCTTCATGACTTGCCACATGACTTGATATCATCCTTCATAATCTTTAACCTCCTTGATGATCCTTAAAATCCTCAAACTATAGAAAACAAAGATCTCAATCCTTATTATCTTGAAATTCACACCTATATATCATACCACTTTATTAGAAGACATGTCATACTATACCAACATGGAAATGAGCTCCTTAACACAATTTTCTCAACTTGTATCTTTGTATTCCTAATGAATCAAGAATTTTATGAATGATCTTTTATGCACTTGGTTCAAGATGACTTATGATTTATCTGATGAGTTGACACAAACTCTAATAGCCTAAAGAAGGATATAGATATTAGACATAGATCTTGCATTTCATTGACTAATATGAGACCTAACTAGTAATTAAATCTTTCAACCACGAAATCACAAAATTTCTTACTCTCGGACTCATTTTGCATGGCTTTAACACTTTGACACTATCTTTGACTAGGAAAATACTCTTCATAACTATAGAAACATCATCAATCTCTCAACATACCTTAAATCATATTTAATGCTCTTCCCTGTTGGTCACTGGAACTAACCTTTCCATGTCTGTATTATTCATGGAAAGACATAATCATGGATGCATACTTCACTCATAAATTATAGAACATTACTTATTCTTTGACTCATAAACATGAACAAGAGAATCACTCACTTCTTGATATCAAAGTAACAACATAGACTTTGAAATTCTTACTTATGCCTTAGCTGTCAATACTTGATAGATTAATATCTTTTCAAGACAACCATACAATTTTGATGAAGTCACAGAACATTCTCGCAAAATTTAAGGACACAAAAACCTTTGACGTTGTAAAACTAACCCATGAAATAGATTGATACACTTTGATTGACCATCGACCTTAAAATTCCACTATACCTCGGACTTAACTCAACACTTAAACTTCCTAGCATGATGAAGACAAACTTCTCAGTTGCAAAAGACACTTAATCACATAATTTTGATGAACTGATTGATGACATACCAAGAATATGACCTTCTCACAAGGAGTCATGTGCATATCTACTTCTCATCAATGTTTAATTCAATCAATACTTTATGGAACATGAATTCAAAACTATTTTCTCACATTGAAACAACCTCAAACAACTTTGACAAAGACATAATACTTTTAAGATAGAAAATATGATGGATAAAATAAATACATACCTTAGAGAACTAAAACAACCTTGTAAGGACTCACAACCAAGATTCATCCATATGATGAATGTCTTCTAGAATCCTAGAGAAGACATACAAAGCACATTAGGTCACTAGAACAATATATCACTATCAAATGAGTCCAAAGACTATCCTTTCTCTTTCCTTCTTATTTATTCCCTTTGAAGTTCTATATTTTTCAAGTACAATGATCTCATCCCCAAAATATTCATCTTCGAATGGGATCCTGATAAGCACATATGGATGTTTTCATTTGCAAAAAGATCCAACAAACCCTTATTGGTTTTTCCAAGCTTGACAACATCTTTATTAACCTTATCAACATACTTTGGCAACTTGAAAGAGCTTGAATCTCCCTTAGTTGTCACTATTTCTTTCTCCTTCACATTCTTTACCCTTTCATCCTTTTCAACCTTAGGAAACACTTCACCTTGAATGAAAGATGAATTTGACTTCTTCATTACAACACTTTGATCTTCATTCTTCTTGATGTCCTTGACATATTTAGGATCTTATTTCTTTATCTCAAGCTTAGAGACACCCTTCTTGGCCTTAAAATATGATACATCAACCTTAGAATTATTCATAGAACTGTATTTCCTTTTGAATATTCTTCTATTTTTCCTATTAGAATCTTGAAACCTGCTATTAACTCTTAGAGATTCTCCTTGGTGACAAGATCTAACAATATGTCCTTGTTTGTGACAATTGTAAAATACAACATTCTTCCTTATACTAGGCTTATATACACTAAGATTCCAACTACAATCAGCTGCCCTATGGCCATACTCACACCATGAGTAACATTTACCATTGAAAGTGCTTTCACCATTCCATGATAAAACATTATTTGAGAACTTATTATTGCAATGCCTAACTCTATGACCAAAACCATTACAATCATAACAATATTCATTGAAAGAAGAACCATACCTCATAAAATTAGGTTGTATAATAGGGTTAGACCTTATTACATCAATATTATTTGCATCCTTTCTTAAGATATTGGACCATCTTTATCATCATTCTTCACATGCTCTCCTTTGAACCCTAGACCCCATCAAGAGTTTCAGAAACATGTTGGAAGAATCTTCTAAATCAAATCCCAAATATTTCAACCTTTATTCATATGTGGAACAAGCATCTTATTTATCCTTTAGGGCTTTAAATACACTCTCAACTTGAGATTTTAGTATTTTGATGGCTTGTCCATGTTCATTATCCTTGCTACTGATATGATCTTGCAATATATGAATTAGAGACTCATCAATATCATACTTCTTTCTCAAGGAAACTTCAACATTTGAGGAATTTCCCATTTCTCATGCTTTTAGGATCTCCTTTGTGTGAATAAAATTGATTCTCAAGGACCAAATCTGATACTAATTGTTGGAAGCAAAAGGGATTGAGAGGGGGTTGAATCAGTCCATTAAAAATTTATTCCATTTCCATTCATCATTCATTATCATTCATACAACCATTCAATCAAACATTAACCATATGTGTGTTTACTTAAGCATTGAATCAACCATACATAAGAGAAATAGCAAGAGAGTACACAAGAACACCAAATTTAAGTGGGAAACCCTCAAGGGGAAGAAAAATAACTAAAACCATTGCTTATATTACACAAAGCAAGGAATCAAGTGAATATTACACATCACAAGATATTTATTTAGTGAGGCACCAACCCCACAAGGAGCACCAACCCCTAAACCCTTGTTGATATTACTCACAACAAAATACTCTTATGAATATGACTCATCATAAGATATTTTTGCAGAAGTATGATCACTGAAAATATGTTGATACCATAGCTGATTGTGATCCCAAAATTCAGCTCCAAATTCCTTCAAACCCTTATTCAAACACACCTCCTTCAACTTGCTCTATCTTGGTCTTTCATGGACTAATTTAGCCTCAAACCCTTGCACATATGTTCTTTTTCACTCTTAAATTTTTTTCACAATCTCTTAGTCCTATGTTGATGCTTTCATACTTGTTTCATACTCTCACTTGGGTCACACTTTTTGCCTCTCTCTGGCTAGTTCAAATTTGAACCAAAACTCTTACTTTATACCCTTGTTAACTTGTTGCGAGAAAATTTGTCAAATGGATAAATTAATTTTTTTCTTGCCAATGCTATGGGAATTGAAGTCCCTCTACTTAAATGGTGTAGATTATGTAGTTGCATGTATGTGAAAAGGTTGATTTTCGTATGGCCTTGCGGCCTGAGGATCGACATGGGTACTCCATTGGCCTGCAAAAAAGCTACCAATTTCTTGCTAGAGAAGAATTTTTCGGAGAGCAGGAAATGGGAGTGCAAAGAGATAAGAGAACTAATGTTGCGAGTATAAAATCAGTTTCCTACACACACTAGTTATAAATTTAGACACATGCATTTATGAGAAGAAACAACCAAAATTTCAATGCTGCCGAATAGAGGAAACCATGCATACAAAGATGTACACATTCATATGCCTTGGAAAATAGAAACTTCTTCCTTACTTAGCATTTCAATTAAAGTTGTACAAAGTAGGGAAAAGGAGGAAACATATGCAAGAGGAGAATGGAAGAAAATGGTTATCTCCTTTGTTCTCTCTAAGCACAATGTACTCTTGAGTTTACAAAATCGATCACCAACCCTTTGAGAATGGGAGGTATTTTTATTTTATAAGAGAGATGAATATTCATATACCCAAAATTAATTTTCAAATGTCCTTGTGTAACTTAAACATTTTCAGCTTCCTAGGAAACTATTAAGTCCCTTTTTATAACATAAAGGTGACTTTTACATTAGAAGCATAAAGTTGTTTTTTTTTAATTTCATCAAGGACATGTAAAAGTGTAACCCTAACAAATAATTATAAACATTAAAGAGATAGAAATTTGGGGGTGATACAAGAGAGAGGGAGAGAGAGCATTAGCACAAGAAGAAGAAAAAAGATGTAGAAGCCGCCTCTGATGAAGTCCAATGATCTTTGTTGGATGATCTGATGAAATGCTCCAATGCAATGAAATTTGAATCCTTTGGTACATCTCAATCCTCCTTTGTTGATGCTGCATTTAAATTTTTATACACTTTATATTTTTATTATGCCTTGCCATGGACACATGCTATTTTTAGTAAGTGCACCGAGGTGGAAAAATTTGATCCAGGAACTGCGGGGCATGATAGAGCAAGGCAAGACACATGCAATGCAAAAATTTTTCGTGATGAACAGAGAAGTAGGAAAAAAGTTATGCATGGGTACATTTTACTGTCCCTACTGCACCAAGGGGATGAGAGGGATAGAAAAACCCGCTTTGTTCCCAGAGGTGTGATTTTGCACTTTAAGATCTGAAAATGGAGGAAGAGTTGGGGAGTGTAAATATGCATGCAATGTAAAAAAATTGGGATCAAATATAGAAATAGAAAAAGAGCTATGGATGGGAAAATTTTACTGTCCCCATTTCACCTTTGCAAAGGGACATGAGGTGCACAAAAATGTGCCATGCACTTTTGAGAGGCAAAACATAAGAATTTGGTCCGCGGGAGAGCGAACTTGAAATTGAGATTGTTGGAGCTCTAGGAGGTATTTTTGGGTGAAATTTTATATGATTTTGACTCCAAATATCCTTAAAAGATAAATGGGATGGTTCTAATCTTTTAATTCTTCTTGAAACACCCTGAAATGGACCCTTTTTATTAGAATTGTCAATTGTCCTTGCAAAGAATGAGATCCAATGAAAATCAAGAAGATGTATTGATGAATATTAGTATTACACCTTGTAGAGGATTCTATTATCTTTCTAATGAGTATTTTATTTCCTCCCGAATCCTTACGGAGCTCCCAAAATCATCCATTGAAGACCAGGTACTTGTTTTTAAGTGCGTAAGAGACAACTTACTATTTTTAGTAAGTGTCAAAATCAATCTCTCTAAACTCCAACCGATGTTGCCAACTTGAATGTTTATCTCCTTGTATACTCCCTTTGTGAAATACACCTTCTAGAACAACTTACTATTTATAGCAAGTGCCTATGAGACAACTTACTATTTTTAGTAAGTGTTGATTTTTGAGTTGAGAGGATTGCACTGATGAGTTTCTCTTGTATTACTCTCCTTTAGTCTACTATCTTCACCTCAACCACTTCTTGGAATGAATTTATATTTTTAGTAGGTAACCGTATAGGGAACTTACTATTTTTAGTAAGTGGTCATTTTCACTATTTTTTTCTTTGAACAACCATTCTGACCTCATGATTATCTTCGATGCATATTGTCTTCGCCGCCACTGCTTTTGATGAAGACTAACCAAAAATAGTAAACCCATGTAGGAAAGATTACTTTTTTGAAAAGTGGGACTTTGGTGCTCGGTTTGTGATGGAACACATATTTTTGGATTTGGCTCGTTGTCGTGATCTTATCCCTTGAATTTCACTTGATTTCTCCCCCTTTGGAATGCTTGAAAATAAAAAACAAAAATTTTACCGAGCAAGGGCTTTGGCCATTGAGCTACCATGGAAAACATTAATGGAGTCATGAATATTTTTTACAGGTCTTGTTTTCAGATCCAATAGTTATGGAATTGGTTCCATTGGGATAGTTTTTTCACTTGAAATCTATGTGCAAAGTTTTAGCTTGATCCAACTACTAGATTGGCGAGAAATTTGATGAATGTGAGGTAAGGCACAAAATGGAGTTTTTGTTGAAACAAATAATCCAAGGCATCATTTGAACTCACATTTTTTTCATCTTGATGATAACTTAAAATGAGGAATTATACAAAATATGGCATCTCAATCTGTGATCTAGATTGAGAGAAATGAGTATTTCTCGTTTTTTTGACTACGAGGGTTTTTGGAAAAAATTCTACTTTGTTCATTTTTACTATTTCGATCCGTTCTTCTGTGATTTTTGTGTTTTTAGATGAATTAGGATTTCATGGAGTTCTTTGAATGTTAAAATGGAGGATCTAGATTCTGGAATAAATTCGGCGAGTTAGGCGGACTATGGAGGAGTGGGGAAGAATGGCAAAAATTGGCTAAGTGTTGGTATATATAATGTTTGAAATGTAAAGGAAAGGGACGGAGAAAATTTTTGTGTCTCTTTAATCCATTTGTGAAAGGGATAAAGGGGACACAAAATTTTCCTTCATCCTCAACTTGACACTTGTCTTCTTTTTGTTTGTTGAGCCACTTAAGTAAGGGGGCTGGATTATAACAACTAGGCACCGATTGTGATCGTATGGAGGACCGAGAGGGCTCAAAAGGTTGGGTGAAATTTTGTGTCAAAATTTTTCCTTTGAAAAAAGGACATAAGGGACATGAAAATTCACCTTAACCTCAGGCCGCCACGTGACCCGTAAAAAATTGACTAAGTATGAGAAATCGCAACTTGGGACCAACTTGCAGAGACGATATCACAGGCTCTCGGATGAGTTTTGAGGTGAAATTTTATATAAAATTGATTGGAAACAATACCATGAGTCCAATGGTGATGGTATCAAGGTACAATTATGACTGTAAAACTCCAAATTACCCCTTATTTCTCAGGACCACTCGTTGTGTGCCAGAAGAATGAGTTGCTTAGGGAAGTGTATGATGCTTCAAGATGTACCATATTTTCCACCATGTAGGGCATGGAAAATAATTTTCATAGGTAATTTTTTGGGTTATTTAATCTTCACAAGGCTCTCAAAATCTTACTTTGAAGCTCAGGTCTTCTTTCACGGTGCGTGCTCCTTTAGGCTCGAGAATCTGCTTCTGACAAAATTGCCCCATAACTTCCAAATCTTCCCTGAATATTCAAAAATATTTTACTTGATGTTATTATCCCTTGAATAATCCTCCATGATGGATTTTATGCTTTGATCTACTCAAGGGTTGTGCATGGGTACTAGGAAGGCTGATGATAGCCCCTCCTAAAACTACTTGAAAGCTTGAATGTTCCAAAAGATCCTAAATCACCTAGGGGGATTGATTTTACTTTCCTAAATCACCTAGGGGGACACTTGAAATTCACATAGGGATCATTAGATTGATAGGATAGGACTGGTGATTGGGATAAACTGACTTGGGGGTGTCTTGGGAAGGTATGACTTTGAATTTTTTTGACACTGTGGTCCGTTGTCATGCTTGAAAATTAGAAATTTTCATGTTGCACATTTGGACATGTTATGGACTAAGTGAAACAAAGACATGGCATGAGAATCCCAAAATCTCAAATTTTTTACAATACATTGACCAGTTCCTTATCCATTGGGCTTTATAGGAGTCACATAAAACTCGTAGGAGATAGCATGAAAGGAAGAACACACACACACACAATGAAAGGGAAACACGGTGGAAGGGAAAACAAAAATGATAAAAAGGGGATATTATATATAAGGGGAGTGATATCTACAGAGGCAAGGGAAGAATATACACATACTTGGAAAAGGGTTGAGAAAAATACATGCCATCATGGAATAGTGGACTGAAGTTTGAAGTTTGAACCATAAAAAATGTTATTTGATCAAACCATGCTCTAGTGATGGATTTGCATGGCTTGAGAAGAAGAATACGATCATGATTCCATCCTCATACTCACACTGCACTGAGAATGTTCTTTCATCCATTGAATATTTGGTAACCCTCTTGAAACTCTTACCTTTTGAAACTTCCTCTTGATATTCTGTGAGCATGAGACACCATTTATCCATGTATTCAAGAGTAGGATAATTGATATCTTCATGGAAACACCCTTCATCTTGTAATTGCAACATGGAATCATCTCCTTCATTAACAAGATAGTCTAGAGTGACATAAAATTGGTCTTCTTCACATTCAACTACCTTTCTAAACATACCACTTTGTTGCTTCATGTAATTACTTTCGGAGATGGAGGTTAAATCATTGATCCAGAGGTCTTCATCATCCTTGAGAGATTGTTGCAGTATGAAAACATGTTCAAGACAAATCAGAGCTTGGAGGATGGTGAGTGCAATCTGATTTTGAATTCCTTGACAAGAGTCATGCACATTCTCACTTTGTTGCTCCCAAAGCGACTATTATTAATATCCATCTACTCGAGTTCACCTTGGTATTACTTAAAAATTGCAACCTTTGGTTTTTTCATATAAGCATTCTTCACCTTGAATGGATTTTTCCATATGAACTCTTTTTTTGCATTGGTGGAGCATTGCGAGGTGGTGGAGACAAGTTGGTTTTGAATGTACTCCAAGTATTCTTGCAACTTCTTATCTTGTTCTCAACAACTTTCTTAATGAAAATTAGCTCAATATTTTCCCTGTTATCATCCCTATAGCAGAGATGTCATTTTCAAGATTGGGGACCTCCAAAGGAGATTCAAGATCCTTCCTTATTTTACACTCATGAACCTCTTCACACAATGTGGAAGAAAAATACATATCTTCACACTCCTTTTTATCAACCAAGGCATTGGGAGGTTGTCAAAATTGTCAATTTGCTCTGTCTCGAACATCAAACATTGGTGAATCAAAACAAGAAGCACTAATTGATTCATACTTTTCTTGCATCTCCATAGCTCGGGTTAAGAATTCAATACTGAGTTTAGGATCTTCAATTTCTTCTACATCCTTCAATATGTCTTACACAGATGATTCTTCCAAGTTCACCATAGGCTCATCTTCATTTTTATTGAAAGAGTCTTTATGTTGTGCCTCTAGGAGATGGTTGAAAATATGATCCATCCACACCCATGATTCATTTGAAACATCCCCATTCACTTCTTTCATGATTATGTTTCCCAATATTCACTTTCTTGCAAACACGTGCATACTTGATTCATGACACATTTTGACAAGGAGAAGAGGTCCATGCTTTGTGGGAAGGGCACTCCTTTGAGCTCAAAATCCATATCATCTTCTTGATGGGAAGCATAGGACCATGTTGGGGCGGAAGTATGGGAAGGATCATCAATTCTATCTTGATCATTCATTATTGAATCTTCGTGCTCATATGGACAATGAAATACTTCATACTCACCGTGCTGATCATTCTGCTCCTCGGCTTCAAGAAGGAAGTGGGCCTCTTCTATTTGGTCATCCATGATTGAATCGGGAAAGGATTTTGGTTCTTCATTTGTCTCCATTTCTTCATTCAACATTTCTTCATCACTTGAATGATCAAAATAGGAAGGAAAATCATCCATGACCATCTTGAATTCACCATCTTCGGTCCATGATGCATGATTGATCTCAGGTGTTTCTTCACATACCTCCATTCTATCATTAATTGAAAGATTGAAATTTGAAAGGAGATTATTCATGCTTACTTTGAATTGGTCATCTTGTATTTATTCATCATTGGTGGAGTCTTCAGAAGGCATCGAATCATCCATTATGCAACAAGAATCTTCCTCTATTGAATATATTACTCCTCGCATGGGTTGTTCCTTGAGCCAGAATGAATTGGTGAATGGTGGTTCCATCTCCATCTCCTTCTCATCATCTTCAAAGGTGTTTATTTGATTTCTAATGGAGGGTTCAAGAATAATATCTTCTTCGGTTGACCTTGCATCATCCTGCCTCTCATCATATTCCATAGTGTTGATTTGATCTTCATCGGAAGGCTCAAGGATATGATTTTCTTCAAAAACATTTAGGAATATTTTAGGGATGAATACCCTATAGTATGAACAATCTTCAGGATCTTCCTCCATAGGAAAAAAATCTTCTTCTTCCTCTTTGTTATGGGTTGCTTCAAGTTTCTCGTACATCTCTTGCATAGCTTCAACATATTTCAACATTTTGAGGTAGATTTGGGGACTAGAATTTCCTTGCATAGTGCTCATGATTCTTTCCATATACTCAAGTTTTAAGATTCCCATTTTATCATTCCTATATGCAAGGAAATCATCCCAAGGGAGGGTGATGAAAGACATGGCCCCGAGATTTTCATTCAATTGTGCATAAGTGAGGGTATTACCTTTGGCATATTCTTGAGCTTCACACCTTATCTTGTATTTTCTTTGAATATTTTCCAATAACTCCCTACTTTCTTCTTCATCGACAAGTTTTACTTTCTTTCCTTTGTATGATTGCAGGTTATTTCTTGAAGTAGGAGACCCTTTTACTACTCTTGAATTATCCTTTTTGTAAGGACTAGTCTGGAACCATGGTTGATCAACAATCTTGATTTCTAGGAAACTATCTTCTTCTTCTTCTTTTTCGTTGTCACTCATTGGTACTTCACTCCAATCTGGAAATTTCTTCATCGTGATGTGGAAAATAATGTGACAGGGGTTTGTTCCTTGATAGAGTTACCTTCAAAAATGATCTTCTTTGAAATCTGATTTTTTTGGTTTTTGGATATTTGATTTTTTTGGATTTTCAAACCTTGCGGTTGTATTTTGGGTTCATATGGTGTTAATTTTGTCCCATGGTGGGTGCCAAAAAAATGTTGGTGAGAAATTTTTTTGGGTGGAAAAATTTATGCATTTCTCACCAACACTCTGGGAATCAAAGTCCATCTAATTAAACGGTGCAACTTTTGTGTTTGCATGCACGTAAAAGGTGGATTTTATTGGTGGCATTGCAGTTAGGGATCCAATAGGGGCACTCCAATGACCCCGCAAAAAGCTAGAAATCTTTCTAGAGAAGATTGTTATCCAATTTTACCCCGGGTGAAATTAGACAATAGAGTGATCTTCGCACTAAGAAAATCTCATTTCTAACCCAAAGGATACATGTAGATTCCGGTTTGCGGGGTAAATTCGGGGTCTTCAAGAGAATTGAAAACAACAAGAGGAATTTCTCCTCTTCTTGGCCTTCGTTGGGTCTTAGGTTTATTCAGTTTAAGAACCAAGGCAACATGAGCCACCTTGTAAGAAATGAATGGTAAATTCCAACAATATTACTCCAAAACACTCGTTGACATTGATGCTCGGCTCCCAACATGTTGCAATACGAGATAAATTCAAAGGGAGACTAAAAGGTCTAAAATTTTGTCTAGTGACCTTGATGGTGTGTGATACAATGCCATCAAGCTCTAGAATACCCACCGAGTTGAGCTCTAAGCTCTTGGACCGAGCTATTGCTATTAAATGAGCCATTGAGTTGTTATAACAGGCCGAGCTCTTGGGTGATAGAATGAGTCAATACTAAGAGTGTGTCGAGATCTAAAGGTTCACCATGTTACTCTTTAATTCATCGAGCTACTTTTATCATGCAACGAGCTATCTGCATAATATCTTGAGCTATATGTTGTCAAAGAGATCAGAGGACGAGCTAAGCTGTTAAAAGGTAGTGACCTAGCTAGATCAAGTGTTGGAAAGTTGTATAAAGTTATGCATGTTACAAAACTAGGCAAAGTCGGCACATCACATCAAGCCAAACTCCCGAATTTCTCGTTGGGAGCCATCAAGATATACCAAGTCCTTGGTTATTAAAATATTTGGGTTGTGGAATAGAGATCAATGACGAGCTCTATCAATTTGGAGGCCAACCTGAAAGAGAAGAACATCGTGTTTAGAAGATGCGCTATGAAGATTAGCATTGAGTTACGCCATAAAAATGAAAGGTAGGTTGTTTCATTGAGATAAGCTGTTAAAAGGAAGAACTAATATTCATTCCCAAAGGATGAACCCTCTACAAAAATGATGGGCTCATCGTGATCGAATGCATCGGTCTATGGCATGAGATAGTGGTAAGTCACTTTTTGATGGCTTGGATCACGAGCTTAAAACTTTGATTGGTGCATGTTCAAGACCAAGTTAGCTCGGTGGATTTGTTAAGTAAAAGGTGAGAGAAATTTGACAACGTCAGAGGAAAATGGCCCATGTGGCCCAAACAAATATTTGGGACATCCGTGTGTAAAAATGCGAACTCGCCGCATAAGACCATATCGGGTAAGGCGGAAAAAGGTGGCCCAAATGTCTTAGGGGCAAGTTGGGCCTCTTAAAGCTAAAATAACAACAATGCATTAAAGGTGGCGAGCCGAGTCAATTTCCCAGAAAGTCAATAGGGCGTTGAAGATGTTGCAGATGCGAGGGGATGTTGGTGGCCCATGTAATGCGGCCGAGTCGAGTCGGGGTACATAGAGGTCAATGATGCGGCGAACGTGGGTTTTTTGAGCCCATGAAGCATGGGAAAAGTAGAACATGGAGACCCAAAATTGATGAAAATAAAAGTAAGGCACATTGGTGAGGTGATAATTGAGTCGGCAGGAGAGGTGTTAGTCAATGCCGAGCTAGAGAAAAGGGATAGGTCGGTGAGTCGAGGCACTGAGGTGGATGATCACATACGATAGGGATAGCTTGGCACACATTATGATAAGGCAGATCAGTAGTCAAGAAGAGGTTGGCACATGGAGATAAGGAAGAATCAAAAGTTGATGCAACGTAAACCATGCCGGCTCGGCCGTGGTGGTTGGGATACATAAGGAGTTCGATGTTCAAAAACATGGCTCGACATATTGAAAGGAGGAACTTGCGGAAACAAACAATAGACGCGGAACCAAAGATAATGCTGAGTTGGAGGAGAAATCAATTGCCAAGTTGAATGGAGAATGGAAATGTGGTGCCAAGGCAAAGGGATCTCATCAAAATGCTTGGCAATGCAAAACAAAAGCTAGCTCGACCGAGTTGGCCCACTTGGTTTATTATTAAAAGGTGCTAAACATACATACCAACCCACCCTTTATGTATGGAAACATAATGATGGGACCCACACTATTTTAAAGGAAAAATCATTGAGAATATTTTCAGAACATAGGAAAAGAGAGGAAATATTTAAAATATATTTCCAACTACCTAGAATTAATTCACAATCCCATAACAATGAAGCAAGCCTGTGAAAACTCAAAACTCGCCCTTGCTCGAATCGATAACTTGAGCATTTCTTAATGAAATTGCACAAAAATGGTCTTATTGGAATCATGAATCCAATAAAATTGCACAAAAACCAAGAAATGAAGGAAATTATGAATATTTGATGGTGATTTTTAAGGAAACAAGCTCGAGTTCATAATGACGGTTGGAGAGTGGTTGAAAGTGTAATTAATGGGCATGGCAATCATTTTCTTCAACTGCAAGTTAGGGGACAACATGGGGAGCCTTTTGAAAGTAAAATACCATCAATTACATTAATTTATTATCACTTATAAGTGGCTATAAAGGCAATTTCGGGATTGCATTCTCTCTCTCCTCTCATTCTCTATAAATTGTAATGTGGTCTCATTTGTAAAGAGAGTTGGTCATTTTTTCTCCTTCCCCCTCAGTCTTTATTCTCTTCTAGGGTTGAATGTGGAGCTTAATACTCCTTTCCAAGCTTTTTAATGGCATTTTCTTTCCTCTTTCCTAATAATGTTGTATTGTGCATAATTAATGGAGCAATAAACTATGTTTTGTGATGCATTTTGTCCATCCTTTGCATGTTTTATTGTCTCTACTTGCCTCTCTCCATTACATGGTATATTGTGCATATTCTTGATGTCTATTGTAGGTTTTGGGAGCTGTGTTTAATGGGTATGAAGTGTTCTATGTGAACTCATCTCTAGTTTGTGGTGCATCTTGTCCACCCTCTCCTTTTCTCACCTCTCTCCATTTCAAGAAGTTGAATTCTTGATTAACAACCTCCTTTTTTGGTGTATCACCACTCTTAGTGTAGGTTTATTTTCATGCATTATCTCTCCCTGTTCCCTTATAATATTAGGATAAGATTAGATAGTTTTTCTTGCATTAGGAGTAGGTTGTGGTAGGTAGTTTAGGAGCAAGAAACAACTTTATCTGGAGGGTTACCTCAATCCTGCAAGTCCCACAACTTGAGAGGTAACCCAATGTTACCCTATCACATTGAATGGCCCATCCACATCCGGGCTATTCGAGGGGTACTGTGATTTGGTGATAATAGTTCTGGCATGCCCGGTGGGTCATCACAGAGGATAATTTTTATCTTTCAAAGGTGTTCCATTTCAAGCAAATCATTAGCTCGAGTGCAGTTCAATATTTGGAGAAGATTTCATTTTAATAGGTTGGTGTGTTCATGTTAAGACTTCAGTCTTTGGAGACATATGCAAAACATACCTGGTGACTCCATTTGGTTTAAACAACCTGTTCTCTCATATTACAAAACTTTTCTCCATCCATTTCCATTCATCTTTCTTTCCACATCTTTCATCTTCTTCCATTCATGAAGTTGTGTAATCATGGATTCATTCCCACGTGGAATTCATATTTGCAGCAACAACCATATCAATGCGATCCACCTCCAAGCTTACAAGAATCATTCTCAAGTTACTACTAACCACCTCTAGATCAATTCTATGATTATAGTCAATCTGAGTATGCATACTCACAAGAACAAGATGCAAATCAATATGGATATATGCCAGAGTATGCAATAGTTCTAGAACAATAGTATGAGGATCCTGGAGGTTATCCTACATGCAGAGATGTTTATTTGCAAAGAAAGGTTTAAGAGTTGGAGCATAACATGGTATTGATTAGAGCTAAGGAGATGAAAAGAGCAGCTGAAATTAGTTTCAATGCTCCATATCCATGGACTATCTCTTTTCAAGTAACTTAAATCCCCAACAAAACTTCAGTTTATAGTTAAAATATTGACTCAAGTTGGGGAATGGATCAAAGAAAGATAAGCTTATGCTAGTCAAAATTATCGGTGAAAAATCCATGCAATCATCATCCTATGGATTTCTTAAGCCTCCACCCATGTAATATTCAAATGTATGTTATTCTCTTAAACTTCTAGTTGTTACCCCGTCTGTGGATTCCCATTCTTCACTTCCTAACCTTCCATGTCATCTTTATTTTTCTTCCCTTTTGCCTCCAAAGAAAACTTCACCTCCACAACAATAAGAAGTTTCACTTCTCCCAACTCAAAAAATGATGCAAAGATCAATGGTGACCCAACCCACCCCTCCTCTTGTAATTACAATTTCATGTTGTTAAAATAAAAACCAAAAAACCATTCAAGGGAAATAAGAAAAGAAACCCAATGAAGAAGAAATACCAAAGGATTTGAGAAGTTTGGCTTTGAGATTTGGTATTGAAAAAATTCCCTTGATGGTTAAACCAACCGAGGAATAGAATAAAAAACCAATAGACAGGAGGAGAAGAAGGAATTACCTAGCAAGGAAGATTTGGCAAGAAACTTGAAAGAGTGGGCTGCAAAATTTAATATCAAACAAATACCCATAATGGTTAAGCCTTCGTTGGGGTTGAGGTCAAAAAACAAGAGGTGAAAGCTGAAATTGTAGTAGAGCAAGGGCAAGTGGATGAAGACCAATAGTCAGTGTGCTCTGAGTGTAGTGTCCATAATAGAACCTTATTTGCAGAGATTGTTGATCCATTACAAGCTGTAAAATCAGCAGAAAAGGAGATAAAATCAATAGCAAAACTAGAAAAAAATCATGTGTAAGCAAATGGGAAAAAAATACCAAGTGTGCATAATATATCAAGTGAATGTAATGACCCTAATTGCCTAGCATGCTGAGAGCTTGTAGCAATCTTAGAAGGTTGCAACAGTACACCAAATTTATCCTCAAGCATTACAACTAAACATGAGGAGCCTTGTAGTATTGAGAAGAATCAATTAGGTTTAGATTCTTTGAGTGTAGAGAAAAGCATTGAAGAGGTTCTGATCCATTCTTCTTCTCATCCTTTCAAAACTCTTATTTGGAGGACGGATGAGAAAACTATAGATGAGTATGCCATAGAAAAGAAATAGAATACTCAACACAAGGGGACAACAATGAGCTTTCTTTCCTATCTGACTTGGAAGAATGCTTTGACAAGGAAGAGCCCACATAGATCATTACTTTTGTTGCTCCCTCATGCATCCTTCAATAAAAACAACCAACTGTTGAAGCAAAGTACATAGAAAAAAGCAAATTATATTTAGAGACACTGAATGAGTAGGAAATTGTTGAAAGTTTTTAATTTCATTTGAAAAATCTGATTTGGTGGAGGGGGAAATCTCAAGCAAAAAACAAGTTGCAGCTGAGTGCAATGGTCTAAGAATCACTCCATTGGTTTTTGCAAGAAACCACGTAGAGATGCCTATTAAAGGAGTTCCATAATACCACAAAGGGGAATTAGCATGAAGATGTCATCTCTCTCATACCACTCACCAAGGTGAAAAAAGTTGTTTATAAGTGTGCGGGATGAAGAAAATTCATTCACAGATAGTCACCTTTTCTAGGAAAGTCTGCATGAAGACTTTCTTATTAAAGTTTAAGTTTGAGACAATGGGTAAATTTGAAGGACTAGACCGTGCCTTATAAGGTACTTGGCTTCATTAAAGTCAAGGGAGAAGCCACAACCAATCATGCTTACTTCTAAGCATGAGGAAGAAAATCAACGTGCCAAGGATAAATCACGTTGCCTCTGTCAACTAAATGAAGAGAAACAACTTGATGAGGTATTTGTTATATTCTTAATTGATACCTTGATGCATGGAGTGGAAAGTCAATTTGTAGTTAGTCTTTCATTCCTTATCTCATCCAAGCTTAGCGCCAAATCATCTAAATGTACGCAATTGTGAGGAAGGTCAACTACTTCTCATCACCCGGTGGAAGGTTTTATTTGAAGTTTCCCATTTCTTTAGTTAGTGTAGGGTAGGAGTAGGTTTGTTTTTAGTAGAAGAAGTGCTTGTGCACACTCTGCATGTCTTACTTGAGGCATGTATGATTTTTTTAATATTTTCTATATAGATTTTGTTTGTGTTGCTATAGGAAGTACAATGCATCATCCCTCCGATTGTGGTAGTAGCAAAATCATAGTTCCATGTAATGGTTGCAAACTTCAAATCTAAACAAATGCAAAGCAACTAAAATTAGTTAAGGAAGAGATCTTGATGTTTCTCTCTAAGAACAACTGCAACAATCCTCTCTTCCCATGCAGCAATCGAAAGATAAACCAGATACCCATTGAAATCAGCTCTAGCCTTTAGCAAAGCACACAAGTCAACATGTTTGAAATTAGAAATTCAGAAGAAAAAGGAAAATCAAAACTTAATAGAGTTCCATGATGTCCAAGCTGAGACGTGTTTCACTCCAATCCTGTAGTATGCTTCACATTGCCAAGAAAATAGGTCTTGAGGCAGTGGTTACAGGTGTCTATAAGTTTTCATCATTCAGCCTCATGGATTGTAGTTTCTGGGAAATATGGAATTTAAGTTTTAAAACAATTTTCTACTCTCACAAAACAAATTTCAAGATTTTCTTTAAAGAGTTGGAAAATGTAAACAATAGAGTTTGGTCCCAGAAGTAAGTAGCGACATTCCAAGTGTTCAGGTGTCAATATTTTCAGAGTTTAGACAAGTCCATGATGATCACATAGACTCCATTCCCAATGGATAGCTACATGCAGCTGGTCATGCTCCATTTAATAGGAAAATGGCCCCATGAGTCACCAAATTGTTATCCAATTTCACCCCAGGTGAAATTGGACAACAGAGCGAGTTTGCACTAAGAAACTCTCATTTCCAACTTAGAGGATAGAGGTAGATTTCTGTTATGTAGGGGTAAAATTAGGGTCTTCAAGAGAGTTGAAAACCATAAGAGGAATTTTTCCTCTTCTTGGCTTTTGTTGGGTCTTAGGTTTATTTAGTTTAAGAACCAAGGCAACAGTACCCACCTTGCAAGAAAAGAATGGAAAAGTCCATCACTATGACTCAAAAACACTCTTTGGCATCACTATTGAACTCCCGATATGCTCACAATACGAGATAAATTCAAATGGAGACTAAAAGGTTTAAAAATATGTCTTTTGACCTCAATGGCATGTGATACAATGCCACTGAGCTCTAGAATACCTACCGAGTTGATTTTTGAGCTCTTGACCGAGCTATTAAAATTAAATGAGCCATCAAGCTATTATAATAGGGCTGAGCTCTTGGGTGATATAAAAAGTCAATTCTAAGAGTGGGTCGAGCTCTAAAGGTTTACCAAGTTACTCTTTGACTCATCGAGCTAAGTGTATCATGCAACAAGCTATGCATAATAGACTAAGCTATATGTTGTCGAAGAGATAAAAGGATGAGATGATTGTTAAAAGGTAGTGACAAAGCTGGATCGAGTGTTGGCAAGTTGTATAAAGTTACACATGTTACAAACCCGGAAGATTCATTTTCCACATTGAGCCAAACTCCCGAATGTCTATTATGAGCTATCAAGTTATACCAGTCGCCAATTATTGGCATCTTTAGGCTACATAATGTAGATTAGTGATGAGATATATTGACTTGGAGGCTAACTTGAGAGAGAAGAACATTGAGTTTAGAAGAAAACCTATGCAGATAATGTTGACTTACGCCATCAAAATGAAAGGCATGTTGTTTCATTGAGTTGCTGTTAAAAGGAAGAACCAAGCTCCATTCCCAAAGGTCGAACCCTCTACAACAAACAACGGGCTAAACGTGATTGAATGCATCGATCCATGGAATGAGATAGGGTGAGTCTCTTTGTGATGGCTTGGGTTGCGAACTTAAAAATTGGATCGAGTGTATGTTCAAGACCGAGTTGGCTCATGATTCATAAGTAACAGGTGAGATAAATGTAGAGAATTCATAGGAAAATGCCCCATGCAGTCCAAACAAAGAACTCGGGACATCCATGCATAAAAATGTAAACTCACCGCACAAGACCATTGTGGGTAAGGTAGAAAAGGTGGCCCAAATGTCCTAGGGGCGAGTTGGGCCTCACAACGCCAAAATGAATGTAATGCATTATGGGTATCAAGCTAGTTAATGTCTCAAAGGCTAGTTAATGGGGTGCTTAATATGTTGTGGGTGCGAGGGGATGTTGGAGGCCCATGCAATGTGGTCGAGTTGATTCGAGGTGTGGAGAGGTCAACAATACGATGAACACAAGTTTTGGAGCCCATGAAGCATGGGACAAGTGGAACATAAAGACTCATAATTGCTAAAAAGTAAATCAAGACACAATGGTGAGGTGATAATTGAGTTAGCTTGGTGAGGTGTTAGTCAATGTTGAGTGGAGAAAAGGCATAGTTCGGTTAGTCGAGGCGCCAAGGGGATGATCACATAGAGTAGGGATATCTCAACACATATTATGATAAGGTGGCTCGGCAGTCAATAAGGGGTCGACATGTGGAGATAGGGAAGACTCGTAATCGATGCAATGTAAACCATGCCAACTTAGTGGGGTGGTTGGGAGACACAAGGAGTTTGGAATTCAAAAACATGATTCGACATATTAAAAGGAGGAACTTGCTGAAATAAACAATGCACGTGGCATAGAAGCTAATGTTGAGTTGGAGGACCAAGTGGTCACCGAGTTGAATGGAGAATCGAAACATGGCGCTAAGGAAAATGGGTCTCAGCAAAATTCTCAGCAATGTAAAACAAAAGCTAGCTCGGTCAAGTGGTGACTATTAAAAGGTGCCAAACATACATATTGTGAACAAGGAAAATTTTCAAAAGATTATAAAATGGGGTAAGAACACTCAAGAGGCCCCAAAAATTTAAAAACCCATTCAATGAACCATCAGATTAGAGCTAAACAAGAACTATCTCTTTGCATGCATATATAAACTTGAAATAAACATTCAAACCCTAGCATATCTAGATATTTCTCTACTCCATGAAAGCTATGAAAGATGAACCTATTAAAGCTCCTAGCAATCAGTTATGCTTATTTGATAATCAAGGGTTTGAGAGTGAGATCTCACCATTAATGGCTTCAAGGCCAATGGTTCATCCCATTTACTCAAGCTTGATGTTTAGAAATGCAAATAACTCAAAAATAATGAAGAATGTCTCTAATCCTAGCAATAATATTATAGTTTAGCCTAGAGAGGGAAATGTTCTTAGGAAATGAGAGAGGGTCTAGTCCTATTTATAGTTTTTGGTTTCCAAATATGGAAAGGTTTGGGTGAATGTGGGTTAAAAGGATAGTCCAAAATTCTCTTTTTGGCTTAGAAAAGGTCAAAACATGATTATGACTAGTTAATCTAGGGTTAGGCTAATTAATCATGATTAGTGAGAAATTAGGAGTTTGAGAGGGTTGTGAGAGGACCACTCAATCCAATGAAATGGATTGATGACCTAGGAAGTTAGTGAATGGAGTTTAGAAGAGGATCTAGCCAATAAAAGGCTATATTAGTATGTTAAATTGATTACAAGAGGAATACGACAAAATGGATGTCATAAATGGAGAGCTAGATAAGCATAATTGATGAGATGTCGTCAATTTGTGAAGGGGAGGAGAGTTAGTGCAATATTAAGAATAATAGTGCTTTGATCAAACTACAAGTGTCTATATTTTCCCCTCTTTGGGGTGGCATAAGCTACGTCACTTCAAAGAAAGTAGAAAAACATGAACAACTAAATTTTTTTGAAGGGGTGGAAGAAAAATTAGTAGGGTGGAGGATGCCCCCTCAAGTGTCAATAGGGCAATGAAAGAGGTCGATTGACGATCGAAAATATGAAAAAAGAGAATAGAAGAAAAAATTGTGAAAGAGAAGAAAGAGGAAGAAGAGAGAAAATATCAAGGGGGAGATATTGAGCTATTAACAACTTTGTTGTGTATAAGATAATATTGATTACATCATATTGCTAAGAATCTTCATCATCGGTCCTTATTAAAATATAAGCATACGATAAAGGTATAGAATGACATGAAAAGCCATAATACAAACAATTATCCATTGCTGAAACCACCAACTCAATGCAACATACAAAATGTAATGCAATACGAGAAGTAAATAAGTTGATCTAACAAGGAAATAAGTACAAACACACACACACACTCAAACCAACAACGTCCAAGAGAGTTACACAAATATTGTGTTATTGAGCTTTAGTCCCAAATGTTTGTGATAATGTCAAGGGTAAAAAATGATGCCCTAAGAAAATTGTACATGCAAGGGAAAGAATGGAGGGCATTTGGGCCCAATAAAAAAGTAGTTTGCACAACGAAACAATACCAAGAAACTCGTTGTGCCCTGGAGTATAGACAAAGTAAGTAGCATAGCTCTTGTAAATGATTGTAGATTCAGATGATTCATAATTCGTTGTTTCAAAATAGGTGAAAAGTTGACAAGATACGAGATGAGTATCATGCGAGAGACACAAATTTTAGCTGTAAAATGAGCTTGTTACCAATTTTAGTCCATTTTTGAAGTTTTATGATATTTTTGGATTTTTGAATGATTTAATAATTTTTAAATTTTTGATCGATTAGAAGAATTTAAGAAATGAAAGATCACCTAAAAGCACGTGAAAATTCCCTAAGGCGAAGAAATGGGCATTGGATAGTAGTAAAATACCCGGTGAGAAGAAGAATGAGCCAAAAATAATTATTTAATAAAAATAATTATCGCGACGGGTAAAATAGAAGAAAAATAAAAGAAAATAATGGAAAATAGTACCTAGAATATTTGTAAACTACCCCAGAGAGAAGAAATGACCGCTAGGTAGTACTTAGTGCTCCAACGTAATGAATATTAGTAAAAATAATTATTTAAAAATAAAAATAATAATTATTTTGGTGAGCAGAAGAAGCGTTAGAGTGATCACAACAGCCAAAACATGTCATAGGGGCATCACATAAGCTTATTATACCCACTTGGGAGGGGGTAAACCATCACAAATAATTCATTTGCTACAGATATTTTGTCAATTATCACTGCGAGAGGCTTTGTGAGCTGAGAGAGAAATGACAAGGCTTTAGAGGAGGAGGAGATGAGCAAGCTGCATCCGGGAGTACCTATGGGAGGATAGCGATGAACCATTTGTGAGTTCCCTATCCTTTCTTGTTAATTTTTTCATTTTTTCTTAATTTATTGCTTTATACGCTAGTTTAGGGAAAAACATAATGCATACGCATAAGCGTATGCACCGAAATGATAGGTACGCACCCACGTAGGTGTTGAAACATGGATACGTGCATGCGTGTTTGTTGGTCGGGACACATATGCATCTTGTGGGAAGAGCCACATACATGTGCAGTCTTGAATGACACGCATCTGTGTGAGGATGGACACGTATGTGTCTGTGGAGGTGATACGAATGCGTGCACGGGCATGTGTCGAAAGACATGGCTAGGCACTTAACTAGATGTGTATACATCCTGCGCATGTTAGAATGGATGTGAGAGTAAATTTTGGTGTGTGTTGATTAGTTAATGTATGCATCGAAGGAGGCGTATACATTTTGGGCACGTATGTGTAACGGAGCAGTGTATGCGTCGAATGAGGCATGTATGCGCTAGGAAGTAAAACTTAAATAATTTTTGGAGAAAAATAAATCAATCGTAGATGAACGTAGGCTAGAAATTGGTAGAAGAAAGTAGAAATTAGTAAAAAGGAAGAATGTAGATAGAAATAGCCTAACAAGTGTATTGTTATTTTGTAGAGACGATTACCCATGCTTCATACGAGAGAGCGGTATGGTCACTTAGTGGCTATAGAGGCAGATTTTGATGAGCAAGATAGGAAGATACTAGATATCCTCCTATACGTGACTCGATTTAGCTTACATGGCTGATATGCCATAGATTAAACTTGATCACGGCCTCCTCACAACTTTAGCTGAGAGGTGGCATAACGAGAGCCAATTCTTCCAACTCTTGGTGGCGAGATGATTGTTACCCTAGAGGACATGTGGTGGATATACCGGTCCCCATCCATGGTGAGATGATTCGGTTTATGAGCCATCCGCGACATTGATCATTTCATATAGAGTTTTTGGAGCTCCAAAGATACCTTCTTTGAGGTATGATAGTCAAATTATCTGGCGCATAGCAAATCTTGAGCTAGAATGATTTGTAGTATATTTGATGGCCTTTTTCGGTTGAGTTTTACTCCCGACAAGACTACTGACTACCTTCCCACTTGTTCTTATTGGAGTTAGTTGTGGACTTATTAATGGTAAGATATCTACTTGGGTCCAGTGCATATTGACACATTTATATTGGGACTTGCATATGATTACCTACTACTTGTCAAAAGGCGGTAGGTCGACCCATTTCCTCATGATTTAGGTGTGGGACTCGTTGTCAAAATTTCCCCAGGGTAAATTTCGATAACATGCATCAGAGTATTCAAGTCCCAGGCAGATTGATTGATTCGGGGCCAAAAATCATGTTGCTAGAGTCCCCTCAAATATTTTCTAAGTCCCCTGTCTGAGAGGAAAAGAGCAAGCTCTGAGAAAATGTAGAAGGGTTGCAGAAGGCAAGTAGGTTGATCCAGGAAAAAATCATAAAAATGACTAAGTCCTAGCCCTAGGGGCAGTCGGGACATTTGGGACAAAAAGGCCCGAACCGGCCGGCTCGGCCGAAGTAAGCACAAACAGCCTGCAAAGCAACAGGGACATCTGGGACAAAAGTACGCGGTGGACGCGAAATGCCGGTTCGACCGAGAGGAAAAAATTGGCTAACTGCTGAGAGAGACGCCTGTGGGACAATCGGGCCAAAAAGGCGCGAACCGGCCGAACCGGCCGAAATGAGTCCAGAGGGTCCAAAATCAAATGGGACGTCTGGGACAAATGGACGCGAAATGCCCGAACCGGCCGAAATGAGCACAAAGGGCCCAAAATCAAATGGGACATCCGGGACAAATGGAGGCGAAGTACGCGAAGGAGCCGAATCAGCCGAGGACCAATCAGAAGCTGCCACGTGTCCTCACAAGAGAAAAGTCAAAAATTCAATGGGCGAGTTTTCGACCACCGATCCGAACCAATCAGATAATGCCACGTGTCATCCAAGTGGCAGAGCGCGGGAAAAATTCCAAAATCCGTTTTGGTCTGCTCCGTGCCCTAAATCTTCAGATCGCCATATCTTTTGATCCAGAGCTCGGATTTCCACGTTCTTTATATCAACGGAAAGCTGTTGAGATGCTCTACATGATTCTGGGATCAATCTCGAGTTTTGGTGCAGTCTGAAGAGAGAAAATCGAGAAACGGCTCTGACGTGTGGTAATGGCCAGAAGCGACCTTTCAACAACCCGTTTTAATGCTAATGGGTCGCATTCTTCTTCTGCACGGCCAGAAGTGACATTTTAGCGGCCAAATTAATACAAATGGGTCGCATTCTCCTCCAAAATCGGTCAAAGATGGCAGGGTATGGGTTGGAAAGGTATCCCATGCCGTTTTTATGCATCTGCAGTCAATGAGGAATGGGCTTGCACGTTTTCCTACGTTTCTGTCCCCTGGGTTCGACCCATGCAATGTAAAAGCCAGTTTTGGCTCATTTTGAAGAGGTGGTTCATTCTTTCGGCTCTGCCCTCCCTTCTTTTCTTCTCTAGGGTTGAAAATGGAGTTCGAACCTCTTCCCTTGCTCTGTAATGGCGTTTTTTCCTTTTACTAATGGAATGATGTTCTGTGCAAACTTCTGGAGCAACAAAACGTGTTTTGTGATGCATCTGTCCATCCTTCCTCATTTTTGCTTGTCCTCTTCTTGCCTCTCTTCATTGCAGGTATTTGTGCATGTTTGAATGTTCATTGCAGGTTTGGAGCTGTGTTCATGGAGTTTTGGGACATTTTCTGTGTGAAATCTATCCTTGGGCCTGTGATGCATCTGTCCATCCTTCCCATTGCTCACCTCTCTTTGTCCCATGGCAGTTTTGATAGATGTCCAACATTCTCCTTCTCTGGTGTATCACCGTTTTAGTGTAGGCTTTTGTTGTTTTTTTCCTTTCTCTCTCTCTCTCTGTCTCCTTGGCATGGTTAGATTAGGATTAGATTAGCTTGCCTGCACTGGAATAGCTTGTGGCAGGTAGTTTAGGAGCAGGAACCAGCCTTCTCTGGAGATTCCTCTCTCGGTTTTACAAGTCCCACGCTTGGAGAGAGGTTTCCATGTTGTGCAATCACACTGGATGCCTGAACATCAACCTAGAAGCCTGATGTGCGTCCAGGGGTGCTGTGATTTTGCACTAACAGGACCACATTGCCATTGGTTGCCCCATAGGTGTTTTGAGAGTACGTGCTCCAGAGGAGCCTTCTACTATGGGTTGGGTTCGACCAAAAATGATGTGCACCGAACATGGGAGACACTTACCATTATCATCGAGATTTTGATGAGTTACTGATAGGCTCCGATAGTTTGGAGGCCATACAGACACTTTCAAAGTGGTCGATGATGGCGTAGAGCTTAGTACAATGAAAATTGATCATTTTATGTTTGGAAGCTCTAGCTATATGCGAAAGTTATCTGAGTTGATCGGTACCAAAGATAGCTAGGTATGACACATGATGTGCGGGGCCGAGATATGTGGTATGCTCGTAGGGCCCAAGAGTATGTCGATATGGGGCCGTAAATTACTATGGACAGAGCCATGGCTAGATATTTGTAGGCGGTGCTAGTTTTGTGGGTACCTTTGAGGCAGGTTAGAGATCTGGGGTACAATAGAGTATGGGCCTTGGTATCAGACAATATTACCTCATCGATTGATGATTCTGAGAGCAGCCTATGAGGCAGGAGTGAGAGAACCTCCAATGGGACCTCCTAACAGTGGTGATGAGGGTGGCAAGGATGACGAGAGATGATGATGATCCTTTTGAAGGTTAGTGTCATGATGGGGGCGGGGGACAGGGTCCTCCACCATAGTAGCCACATGGGAAATGGCCTAGGACTAGAAAAAGACATGTGCCATTGGTGCCTCATATAAAGTTTCCTCCCGGTTGGGATTCCATTTGGTATTCATGTTCCATTACAATAGGTTTATCCATAGTAGGTCTGCCACGTCATGCTCCAAGTGGTGGTGGAGATGATTGGATGAGCTAGCTACGCTTCAAAAAATAATTGTAGGAGGTGATTACCGTTCAGTTATAGGTAGACCGAGAGGGATCAGTGGGGCATAAATCCATATTATTACTGATAGAGAAAGACCGGATGAGAGCTCAGTGGTCAAGGTGGAGATTGGGCTGCATGGTTGCAGCAGATACAACAGCTAGCAACAAAGGGCACATATATATTGAGCCTATTACATTAGGAACAGTCACAGATGTAGGTTGTTATTACACAACGGGACTAGTGCTAGGCCTAGGTGTAGGGTATCACTATGTAGAGAGATCACGCATGAGATCAGATCCAGGACTATTACATCGGATATAGATCAACAAAGTTGTTGACCGAGAAAATCTCAGGTGTAAATTGGTAGATTTGAGATGAGTGAGATTCCACTATTCAAGAAGCTATAACTTTTGGTGATACCGAGATGATACAGGACATTATGAGAGCTAGTGGCAAGGCCTCGTATTACAAGGCCACCTATTATCACGCAGTGCGGAGGGACAAAATTATTGTTTGATCAACTTGGTGTGAGAAGGACATGATCTAGGTCACAGAGGTCGGGCATTCGATACAACAGTCCACCGTTCAACATAGTGGTACACCGGAGCTAGATTGTCCCATCGTAGAAGCAGCATAAGCCTCCATTTCAACACCTATGTCCCTGGGCAGTCCAGGAGAGGGGAGAGCCATGGATGATACTCTTGGTATATGACACACCTTTTATATGTATGTATGCCTCTTATGAAGGATGATTTTGATCGATGTATGTATGGATGTATCATTTTGATTGTATGCCTCTTATGAAGGATTCATTAAGATTTATTCCCCTGTGATGGCCGATTACATTTTTATATGTATATATGGACATTCGATGTTATATTTCATCATGTTTTTATATGTCTTTATGATGATGACTCATGCTTATGGATGTGTTACATATATCATGATGTTGTATGATTTTGATTTCACATGTATGTATCATGATAGATGTTGATGATGTACCATACATTTTTAGATTGATGATATATCCTTAGATGATATCATATGTTTTGTACATGAGATAACTTGAGTAGATTAGTATATAGGATGATAGTGATGATATTGGTGCGGGGGATGGATTTGTGATCATGCACAATCCCTCTTGCCCCGTTAATGATACGATATGTGATGATTAGCTTAGTATACATGCTTGATGTAAGACTTAGAATTTTTGTATATATGATGTACTAGATGATGTTATATGTGATGAATGATAGATTATAGATGTGATAACAAAAAGATGTGTAGTAAATAAAAAAACAAGAAAAAGTTAACAAAACTAAACAAATATACATCTAAAAAACAACATAACAATATGCAACTAGAAATGAACTCTTGCAAACCTTAACAACTGATTAAATTGGTATCCAGTCTAAGTAAGTAAAATGAATCGTAATAGATGTAGACAACAAACGATGAAAACATATCAATATTTTACAAGTATGAAAGTTAAAAATGAACTCAATGTAGCACATAATTAAATCAAATGAGATTCAATCTAAGGTAAGAAAATGAACCATACTTTAAATCATACAACATGAAAAGATACTTACAACCAAAACTATACAAACCGATAACTAAAATCAATCTAATCACTACCTTGTTTTTGTGGGACAACATTGATATATTTTCTAATGTTTTTGGTGTTATCTTGAAAGATAAGTTTTCAAGGCTACTATTCACATTATTTTCGGGGTTTCCTTAAGACAATGTTACAAAGTTGGTGTAGCTTCATTCCTAAAGGGGTTTTCGAATGTTTAGATTTTTGTGTATCCTTTTCGAATGTTTTTGTATTTTCTAAGGTCCTGTTTGAAAGCAATGTAAAGTGACAAAGAAGCGTGGATGCCCCTAACGTGATGTGGGAATATACAAAAGGTAGAATGCCATGCATGTATATTCAAGAAGGTGAAATGTGAAGGTTCCCCCAATGTTAGATGGGAATATACAAAGGTGATTCCTTCACACAGATACAAGAACAAATGAGCCTAGATCATGGGCTTGGCAAGATAGACTCGGTAGGGTTCCTAGACCTAACAAGGGAAACCAATCCTAGATAGAGGTGAGAGTTACCCGTCTAGATGTAAGAGTAGCTTGTGACCAATGAATCCTCCTTGAGTGCTGGAAACCGATTTTCACCTAAATACCTACCAAATGCACCATAATTGTGTGGTTTTCACATGTGGATGACCTATTTTCTTTTTACTATTTTCTTGATTTTTTTGAATTTTTGCTTATTTTTTCTTTTCTCTTTTTCTACTTTTTAGGTATTTCTTGACATCTATCCCATGATTAAGTGTAGAAATGCTTGATATGCATGGCATTCATGGAATCTATAACTTATTCACCATCGGAATGTGCAAGTTTATACACTCCTGATCCATATTTAGCAACAACCACATAAGGTCCTAACCAGTTAGCCTCAAATTTTCCTTTATTTTCTTTGTCCTTAACCATGTTTATATGATTTTATTTTAGAACAATATCACCTATATCAAACTCACAATGAATGATCCATTTGTTATATCCTCTTGACACTCGGTTCTGATAAAATTTCAGGTGATTAAGCGCTCTCATACACTTTTCATCCAATAGCTCTAACTCGCCGGTTGAGAAACTCTATAGTCTTTAGTCCTGGAGAGATATACTTAGGAGGGGAAGCTCCACTTCCAAGGGTATGACGGATTCATTTCCATAGACTAAGGAATATTGGGTCATACTAGTAGGAGTGTGGATGGAGGTTCTATAGGCCTAAAGGAAGAGATGTATTTATAAGTGCCAATTACGACCAATCTTACTAACCATTTTCTCCATGATTCGTATAAGAGTTTTATTGGTGGCTTCAACTTGTCCATTACCTTGAGGGTAATAGGGGGTGGACCACTTGAGTTGGATCTGAAAGCATTGACATAATGCTTTAACTAATTTTTTTGAAAGACTCACCATTATCTGTGATAATGGAAGAGGGGATATCGTAACGGTAGTTGAGGTGATTCATGATGAATTTGGAGATTTGTGCACCAGTTATATAAGTGAGAGGCACAACCTCTACCCATTTAGTAAAATACTTGGTGGTGGTGATAATGTGGGTATGACCATCTGATGAAGTAGGATGGAGCTTCCTATGAGATCCAATCCCCATTTAGAAAACGACTAAGACGTTGCAATGGGTTGTAATACCTATGCTGGTGCATGTATCAAGTTACCATACTTTTGACAGAGTTCACACTTCTTGATGAAGTTACAACAATTTGCTTCCATGGTGGGCCAATAATATCCCACTCTCAAGAGTTTCTTAGCTAGAACCATGCCGCTAGTGTGCGCTCCACAAATGTTTCCATGTACTTCTTTAATAGTGTGGGCTGACTCAGTAACATCCAAACAATGTAGTAGATTCCTATCGTAGCCACGATGATAGAGGGTGCCTCCTAGGAGGGTGTAACAGGCTATACGATGGATAAGGGATTTCTTCTCAGTATGGGTAATGTTTGGGGGAAACATGCCATTTTGTAAGTAGTTAAATATGGGATCATACTAAGGCGAGAGAGGACCAACAATTTCACATGCCAAACAAGACTCTGGCATGTCATAGGTGGGCACTCATAAATTCTCTACAAATAATGACATCTTACTTGCCTGAGGTGGAATGCGTAATAGGGATCTGATAGTAGCCATAACATCCATAGACCTGTTATGTGATCTTGGTCGTTGTTCAAAACAATCTACACAAAATACTCCTTCAAGGTCTCAACCAATTTCTTATATGGAATGAGATTCTCATCTTTGACCTTATACTCATCATTAACTTGTTTAATGATTAGTTGGGATTCACCGATGACTCATAGCTATCAGATATTCTAAGTGATAGCTAACTTAAGGCCAGCGATAAGCACCTCATATTCTGTAATGTTATTAGTACATGGGAATCCCAAATGGAATGCTTGTGGAATAACATCTCATGTGGGATTGAAGATATCCACTCCATCCCTTGATCCATGAAATGTGAATGATCCATCGAAGTGGAATTGCCACACAATGGACTTTCCACATAAAAATGCTTTGATATACATCATGGATGCATCTTACAAATCTAGACACAAAGGTTCCATTCTTGGTAGGGGAGATTTTTCCAACTAATCAGCCAATACCTTTCCTTTCAATGATTTCGATTGACAAACTTGATGTCGAATTCGCTAAGGAGAATGATCCAATTATCCATTCATCCTATAAGGGTGGGTTTGGATAAAAGGTACTTGAGAGGGTCAACTTTGGATATTAACTTGGTTTTGTTATTAAGGAGGTAATGGAAAAGTTTTAAAGGTAAAGATGAATACCAGGAAGGCCTTTTCAATCTGTGGATAATTCAACTCATAGGTAATCAAGGTGCGATTGAGATAATAAACCACCCTTTCTTTGTGGTTGAGGTCATATTGGGAAAGCAATGCACCAATAGCAAACTAGGTGGCTGAAATATATAACATGAGGGGTTTTCCTAGGGTAGGCGGCATGAGAATAGGTGGGTTGATGAGGTATTGTTTAAGCAATGCAAATTCCTTTTGAAAATATGGTCCCCAATTGAAAGTAACATCTTTCTTCAGTAGATGTGTAAATGGATGAAACTTATCCACAAGCTGTGAAATAAAATGGTGGATTGCTTGAATTTTTCCTTGTAAACTTCATAGTTGTTTGAGATTTGTAGGTGGAGGAATCTTTGTGATAGTTGTAACCTTTGTAAGGTCCACTTTTATTCCTCTCTATGAAACAATGAAACCTAAGAGCTTTCCTAATAGAATGCCAAAGACACACTTCTTGGGATTCAAATGGACCTTATAATCTCGAGACACTAGAAAATACACCTCAACACTTCAGTGTGCTCTCCTATGGTTTTTGATTTTGCTAAGATATCATTAATGTAATCCTCCATGATGTCATTCATCATGTCATAGAAGATGACTGTCATTATGCGTTGATAGGTAGCCTCGATATTACTTAATCCAAAAGGAATGACTTTGTAGCAAAACGTCCCCCATGGGGTGATGAAAGCTATCTTGTGCTGATCTTCCTCTGTAATCTTGATTTGGTTATAACCTGAAAATCCATCCATTAAGGATAGCATCTCATAACCAGTAGTGGAGTCAACAATCATGTCAATATTAGGTAGAGGGAAGTCATCTTTAGGACATGCTTTGTTGATGTCTTGAAATTCGGTGCAAATTATGATACCCACTGAATTATTTTGAATTGGGACTATATTGGATATCCAATCCGAATAGTCGATGGGTTTAATGAAGTATGTTGCTAACAATTTTTCCAGTTCATATTTAACAAGCAGTGCAACCTTTGGATGCATCTTCCTCAATTTATGCTTAATGGGTTTAGCGTCTGGGTGCACAAAAAGGTTGTGCACAACCAATTATGGGTCTAAAGCTGACATATCTATGTATGAGCACATAAATATATCCACATATTCTCATAGCAATTCCATGAAAATCTTCTATTCTTGGGCTGAGAGTGAAGCTCCCAACTTTATCATTTGAGGCTCTTCTTCTGAACCAATGTTAACACTAATCGTTTCTTCAAAAAAAATTAGAAGAATCTTCCATACATGTAGGATCGGGGGAAGAGTAAGATAGGTGGCTCATCATCATATTTATAAGGATACTCTACTTTGTCTATGATTTTTTAGTTTTGTTTGTCAACTACTGCCTCAATTAGCTTTTTGATGGGAGACTTATGCTTATTCTTTCCACAAGGCTTTTTTTAAGTATTCTTGCCCTTGATTATAATATTTTTTTCAGAATCCACACATATCTACTTCTTCTCCAAAGTATGCACAAGCATCTAGTTTGATGAAAAACCCTTTCTTATGATCTCCATTCGGAATAGAATCCCTGAGCCCCATGAATTCTACAAATGCCTCATCGTTCTCAAAGAAATCGATTAGCACATGAAATTGTTGATCCCAATCTATAAGTTCGGGATATACAAGGGTAACTTGGTAATTGATTAGGGCGTTGGATTTGGATAAGGTAAAAATAGCTGAATTAGGAAATAGGTTAGTGGAGGCAAGATCCTTGTATAGGCTACATTGGGAATCTGCATCACTATCTGAATGAGATAAGCCATCCTCACATTCTAAAGAGGTGGTGTCTATCTCGGAAGGTGGATTACCATGGGTCTTTATTCGAGGCCATGTTTGTTAGATTTGAAATGAGGAATAGGAATAGGATCTAGCCTTCCTTGTGCATTTATACCGCATCCAAACCCATTATAGCCCATGACATACATCATGCGATGGCCTTTAATATACTATGGAGCTTGATGACATGATTCCATGGTACCTTCAGGTACCCTCCTAGTGGGATCTTCTAACATCTTCTCCTCGGATAGGAGACCACTAGGAATAAACTTCTCCAATGGTTCATGGCATCTATCCCTAGTACTCTTGAACTGGAAGTATGGTTTACCACGTGTCCTAGGTGAGACTAAAAGGTATAATGTTGATAAGGATTCATGGTGAGAATAAACTTCTCCAATGGTTCATGTCATCCCCCTAGTACTCTTGAACTTGAAGTATGGTTTACCACGTGTCCTAGGTGAGATTAAAAGGTATAATATTGATAAGGACCATACTTTTTATATGTTGCTTCCCATGATGTGAAGGGATTAACCGATTACATGAAATTATGATTAGGAGTGAGTGTATTCGGATCTACACATTCCTTCATAGCCTCTATTTTCAAGGGAGCTACAATATTAGCTGAAGGACATTCATATTATACACATGAGAAGATATGAAGCACTCTACAATGTGTGAATGGATTTGGATCACTTGGGATGGTGATTATCTGGTCTCTATGGCACAACTTTATACATTGATGGAAAGTGGAGGGAATGGCCTACATGGCATGGATCCATGGGCATCCCAAGAGCATGTTGTAAGGAAGATCTAAGTCAAGGACATGAAATGTTGTATCGTGATACATTGGCCCTACTTCCATTGGAACCACTATAGTACCTACTGATTCTCACTCTTCATTATCATAGGATGTGATTGTAATAGTTTTATCACCCAAATCTGCTTATGAATGACCTAGCTATTTTACCAGTTTCAATGTGCAGATATTTAGACTAGACCACCATCTAAAAGTACTCTCTTAATCTTATGACGAGTAATGAAGACCTCTATATATAAGGGTAAGTTGTGCTCTGGGTTATTACGTGGGATTGTAGTGTGATCAAAATTAATATGATCATTAGAATCAAGGTGTGTGACCATTGCTTGCAAGTGTGTAGGATCTACTTTTGTGGAGACTCTTGAACTCTGATTTTTTTATACAATATGTTATTATGAGTAGTAGAGATCTTAAGGAGATCTAGGATCGAGATTCTAGCCGATGTCTTCTCTAATTGTTCTATTAAATTATACTGGCCTTCCTACAAAACGGGTAGGGGATATGGTATTACCAAACGAGCCCGTCATGTACCTACAACATAACTCTTCTCTAAGATCCTAATGGTATTAACTTGTTCATCAGATGAATGGATACAACCTATAAGGGAGTCAAATGGTTTATTTGTCTAGTGGATAAGTGTAGGCAGCAGTCCGATAATCATTATAGGCTTGTCCGTGATCTGAATTCTTGTGTTTCTTATCTTCATGATTAGGAAAAGGTTATTTAAATATACCCATCTTTTTGTTAGGTCCTTTCCCTGATTCAGATGATGAATCCACTACGATCTTACCCTCTTCGATGAGGTCTTGTATATAATGTCGTAATCTTAGACATCTATCAGTTTTGTGTCCTTTAACATGATGGAAATCGTAGTATTCATGCTCTTTGAACCAACTTGGTTTAGGTGCATCTTCTGGATATGGTACTATTGTGGTTGGGTATTGTACCATGTTCACTTGCATCTAGTTGTTTAAGTATAGCAGATAACAATTTAGTTAGAGGTGTAAACATGCACTTTGTAGGTGCCTTTGGGCGAGGTCCTTGTGAAATCTTTAAAAGAGGACCAGTCTATACATTTTGGAATCTCTTGGAGTCTGTGATGCCATCACCAATGACATTTTTGTTCTTATTAAAGAAATTTTATTTATCAGTGGATTTTGTCTCATGTTTGTTCTTTGGAACAAGTTTGAGTATCCCTTTTCGCAATAAGAGCCTTTTCGATATGGCTACCTTTCTCTATAACTTCTTTGAAGTTAGAGCCGCAGTGCATTTGCAAGTGAAAGGCTATTTTTGGGTTTAAATTGGGGATGAATATGCTTACTAACTATTTTTCAGAAGGACACAAGGGAAACAAATTGTCAATCCTCACCATTGTTGTAAGAAGCATGCGAAGGTCTCATTAGATTTTTGTTTCGCATTGTAAAGGTCGTTCATGGTGATATCACTCTCCATGTTGAAAGAGAAATGTCACACAAACTTTTTAGCAAGTGCGGGCCATGTCGTGATCGATCCCTTAGGTATATTGAAGAACCATTCTAATGCCTCTGCTCCCTGTGCTACAAGGAAATAGATGTATCAAGTAGTTATCACTATAAGCAACTTCCTAGCAATCCATATAGAATTCTTTGACATGATTACGTGGATCAATTTTACTTTTATACTTTTCAAATTTGGGGATATCAAAATGCTTTGGAAATGGTTTGCGCAACATATCTTTATCAAAGGGGTAAGGACATAGTTCTTCGTATAAGTATTTTCTACTGTGTCCTACATTGCTCTCTTGTAAAGTAGTAAGTGTATTCTTCATTAATTACAACTCCTATTGAATGAGTTGTTCCTTTGTGGGTGATAGTGGTCTATTCACTTTAGCAACCTTGAAAATTGCATCATCATATGGATCTATGTGAAACTCACTGATTTTGTCCTAAGTCTATTCTTATGCACATTCTTACTTAAGAGCCTAAGTTTTCTAGCTTTTGACTAAGTTTTTGTATCTGTCATTGAATGATCTCTTCTTTAACTAAGGGATCATCTTCATCATCAAACCTAGGAGGTGGTGAGTCCTTGCACTCACGTTCAATTTTCACTTTGTGTGAAGCCTTAAAGTAAGGTCTTTGTGAATATCTGTTGGTTTTAGTGGGTCATCTTCGACATTGTTGTTACATTTTCTTGAAGTGGAAGCATACCCTATGTCAAAAGGGTTATCCATGTCTATGAGGGATGGTCATGGTTTTTCTTCCATTTCATGGTTAATGGTTTTAATCGCTTCTTCGTGCTCTTGTGGGATCTTAGATCCTAATTCAAGAACTCTTGTAAGTACTTGGTATTTTTATAATAAAGGAGCTCGTCAAAGTGAACTAAGTCTAACTTGTGTTGGTCCTTTGATGTATTAGAATCTTCTCCACTATGATCAACTAGTGGTTCAAAGTGTATTTTACTTGTGAAAAGAGAGGCATTAAGTTATTACCAGTGAAGGGGTACAATGTGAAAGGATTTTCATCTAAATCATGCTCATCTAGTTTAGATGCCATTTTTCATGATTATAGGCATCACTAGTCGAAGTTGTGCTAGGTTTTTTCTAAGTGTATTCAAGTTTATATGAAACCTAGGTGTATGTGATATGAATTGTTTAAAGTCCCACCATCTCAAAAGATGTCCTAAGTACACAAAATATGCAAATGATTTCGTTAGGAACAAATATGCAATTTCTCTAGTAAATTTGTCAAACACTCAACTATTTTTAAAACACTCTATACCCTAAGCTATGGTTTCAATGATAAGTGCACAAATCAGATAGTGACAACACCCTATCAATACCTAGGTTGAGTTGAAACATCAACAAGATCTAAGTACCAAATTTGTATTGATGTGATCTCTCCATGAGGTATACTATGACTAGTTCAAATGCCGACAAAATCTAAGTCTTTGATAATGGAAGTTACAAATGCGAGTAACGTAACAACACTACCCCAACACGTTAACCAAGCCTAGAAAGGAAAGGTGTTAGTATCAAGATGATGTTATCATGATACGAAAAATGTAGTATCAACACTTTCAAAATACCTTAGATGTTGTTGGGACCGAAACTAAGTACAAGTATAGCAAGAATTTTTCAATCGTGCAAGCAGTGTAACGATACAATGAGGAAACTTATATCAAGTTCTCAAGAAATGAAAACAAGATGTAAGTGTCATAATTGTATGGCTAGAATGTGGGTAGAGTAACAAATCAAAGGGGAAATGATGGTGAAACGAAATCCTAGCTATGAAGATGATCCTAAAATCAAGATCATGTGGCTATCAAGGATATAAGAATGTATCCACACACTTTAGACGTTTAACAACTCAGACACAAACATGGATGAGTGTAAACGAACAAAAAAGTGGCAAACACTATCTATGAAAACACTCCCAAAAGATGCCTTCCCTTTTTCCAAATGGGCAACAAGAATGCAAAGGTATAGATAAAAATGAAAATAAACTAAGCGTCACTTGGGAAGAGTTTTACCTCGTACAAAGGCAAGAAATAAACCAAGCTAAGTGATATGTCATTTAATTTCATGATGAGAGACACTTAAATCTAAATTAAGTGGATTCGTTACCATGTTTGAAAAACAAGGTTTTGAATCCAAGCAAGTTGTCACTTTGTGATGGTTTGACAAGATGTGATAATGGACTAGAAAAGTGGGCTCCTTGACAAAATGGCTTTCCTAAATGGTTCACTCAACTAGGTGTCACAATTTTTTCTAATGTGAGATTGATTTTCCAAGGTTTCCCAAGGATTATCTTAGATTTACTTTAATCCCTTTTGATATAATGAGAAACTAGTGCGTTTAATTGTATCATCATTGGGGTTGCGATACAGACAACTTTGACTCTAAAATCACAATGTATGACTAGTCAAGTGGGTAAGTGGAGCACTTCCTATTTCATCCACGAGGTTAATTAGCGGTGGATTACTTTAGGGTTCCTAGAACCACCCCCATTATTGTAGCTTAAGGTGTTATGCCAAAGGGGTTATGTTCTAGTTGAGTGGATAGGGACGTACCCTTTCTCAAACCTGTAATACAATGTGATGTTTGTGGTGTGTTTTTTTATCTTGCTTAACTTAATGTGGTTTTAAGTAGCACACCATTTGGCAACCTGTATGAAAATATGTATTAGTGGGTTTTTGTTTCAAAACTCCTTTCTTTAACAAACGAATTTGGTCCTATACGCACAAAGGTTAGTAATTTTCCAAAAGGATCACAATATCATGAAAGAGAGTTTATGTGTTGTTTTTTATTCCCAAGGTCACCAAAAGGTGCAAGGGAAGAGCATACACAACACAAAACTCAACTATAAATAAGTAATGGAAAATACTTGAAGTAATTTACATAAATGACTTTGTTTTAACCAAATTTGAAAGATTAATCCATTATGAAGCTCAAATCAAGCGTTTGGAAAGTAAGAAGAAGGTTTTGGAAGTGTTTTTGGTTCCCAAGATCGCCTATAAGGCGTGAGGGAAGAGCATACGCGCTTTAAAAACATCTATCAACTAAGAAATGAAACACTTAATTAAGTTAATCAAAACAAGACTAAAGAACCCTACAAACAACTGTTAAGAACCTACAAACAAGTTAGCAAAAACTAGAAACTTTGATCTTATAGCTCGTGAAAAATTTCAACTTTTAACACTGATGCCTACACGCCCAATCCAACACATATGCACCCCAACCAATGGATATGCACCCTAACCGATAGGTACATGTGCAGATAGAAAGTGACTGTGAGGTTTGACACCTATGCATCCAGAAAGATGCATATGCTAGGGTTTCACGGATACGCACCCCGGAGAATAGATACGAGCCGATGTAAAATTTAAGGTCAATATAATCTTTGACAGACACCTATGCATCCAAAGGAGCGGGTACACCTACATTTCGACACATACATGTGGGACAAAATGGATATGCAACTAGCTAGGCACGCATACACGCCTATTTTGACAGAGACACGTCCTTAGGACACCTACGTGCACCCCCTGTAAAAACTTTAAAATTCATGGAAACAAAAAAGGTTAAAAGATCAAACAAGTTAGTTTTCAACAATGGAAGTCTATTTCTAGCTTAGACCCATTAAATGCCTTAGCAAAAGGAAGAAAAATCCCTTTACAAATGTAAAATCCATTAAAATACAAGCTTTTAAAACCTAGAAAGCATAAAAATGGTTAGAAATGGACATGTAAAGCCTAGAAAAGACTTGAAAAAGGACTATGGAGTAAGTCCCACTGGGCATGCCAAATGTGAACAAGGAAAAGTTGCAAAAGCTTATAAAATGGGGTAAGAACACTCAAGAGGCCCCAAAAGCTTTAAACAACCATTCAATGGACCATCATATTAGAGATAAACAAGAACTATCTCTTTGCATGCATATATAAACTTGAAATAAACATTCAAACCCTAACATATCTAAATATTTCTCTACTCCATGAAAGCTATGAAAGATGAACCTATTAAAGCTCCTAGCAATCAATTATGCTTTGTTTGACAATCAAGGGTTTGAGAGTGAGATCTCACCATTAATGGCTTCAAGGCCAATGGTTCATCCCATTTACTCAAGCTTGATGTTTTAGAAATGAAAATGGTAAAGAAAATAGCTCAATAACAATGAAGAATGTCTCTAATCCTAGCAATAATACTATAGTTTAGCCTAGAGAGGGGAAATGTTCTTAGGAAATGAGAGGGGGTCTAGTCCTATTTATAGTTTTGGTTTCCAAAGATGGAAAGGTTTGGGTGAATGTGGGACAAAAGGATAGTCCAAAAGTCACTTTTTGGCTTAGAAAATGTCAAAACATGATTAGGACTAGTTAATCTAGGGTTAGGCTAATTAATCACGATTAGTGAGAAATTAGGAGTTTGAGAGGGTTGTGAGAGGACCACTCAATCCAATGAAATGGATTGATGACCTAGGAAGTTAGTGAATGGAGTTTAGAAGAGGATAAGAAGAGGATCTAGCCAATAAGAGGCTATATTAGCCTGTTTAATTGATTACAAGAGGAATATGACCAAATGGATGTCGTAAATGGAGAGTTAGATAGGCCTAATTGACGAGATGTCGTCAATTTGCGAAAGGAGGAGAGTTAGTGAAATATTAAGAATAATAATGCTTTGATCAAACTATAGGTGTCTACATTTTCCCCTCTTTGGGGTGGCGTAAGCTACGTCACTTCAAAGAAAGTAGACAAACACGAACAACTGAAAAAAATTTGAAGGTGTGGAAGAAAAATGAGTATGGTGGAGGATGCCCCTAGAGTGTTGATAACACGATGAAAGAGGTCAATCGGTGATAAAAAGATGAAAAAAGAGAATAGAAGAAAGAATAGTGCCAAAGAGAAGAAAGATGAAGAAGAGAAAAAATATCAAGGGGGAGATATTGAGCTATTGACAACTTTGTTGTGTATAAGATAATATTGATTACATCATATTGCTAAGAATATTCATCATCGGTCCTTATTAAAATATAAACATATGATAAAGGTATAGAATGACATGAAAATAAATAATACAAACAATTATCCATTGTTGAAACTGCCAACTCAATGCAACATACAAAATGTAATGCAATATGAGAAGTAAACAAACTAATCTAACAGGAAATAAGTACAAACACACACACTCAAACCAACAACGCGTCAAGAGAGTTACAAAAATATTGTGTTATCGAGATTTAGTCCCAAATTTTTGTGATAAATAGCAAGGGTTAAAAATGATGCCCCAAGCAAATTATACATGAAAGGGAAAGAACGGAGAGCATTTGGGCCTAATGAAAAGCGAGTGTACACAACGAAACAATATGCAGACAACTCATTGTGCCCAATAGTATAGAAGAAGTAAGTAGCGTAGCTCTTGTAAATGATTGTAAAGTTAGATGATTTGCAACTCATTTTTTAAAAATAGGTGAAAATTTCGGCAAGATACAAGATGAGTGTCATGTGAGAGACACAAATTTCAAGCTGTAAAATGAGCTTGTTACCAATTTTAGTCCATTTTGAAAGTTTTACGATGTTTTTGGATTTTTTGAATGATTTTATAATTTTTAAAAATTTTGATCATCAAGAAGAATTTAAGAAATGGAAGATCACCTAAAAGCATGTAAAAATTCCATAAGGTGAAGAAAAGGGCATCTATAGTGAAGAAAAGGGCGTTAGATAGCAGTATAATGCCCTAGTGAGAAGGAGAACGAGCAAAAATAATTATTTAATAAAAATAATTATCACGACGGGTAAAATAGAAGAAAAATAATGGAAAATAGTGCACGGAATATTTGTAAACTACCCCAGGGCGAAGAAATGACCGCTAGGTAGCACTTAGTGCTCCAACGTAGTGAAAATTAGTAAAAATAATTATTTAAAAATAAAAATAATTATTTTGGTGAGAAGAGAAGAAGCGTTAGAGTGATCACAATGGCCAAAACATGCCACAGGGGCATCGTGGTAGCTTAATATACCCACTTGGGAGGGGTAAACCATCATGGATAGTTCATTTTCTGTGGAGATTTTTCCGATTATCATCGTGAGTGACTTTGTGAGATGAGAGAGAGATGGCGAGGCTTCAAAGGAGGAGGAGATGAGTAGACGCATCTGGGAGTACCTATGGGAGGATAGCGATGGACCCTTCATGAGTGCCCTATCCTTTCTTGTTAATTTTGTCATTTTTTTGCTTAATTTATTACTTTATATGCTATTTTAGGGAAAAACACAATGCATACGCATACGCGTATGCACCGAAATGACAGTATGCACCCACATAGGTGTTGAAACACGGATACACGCACGTGTGTTTGTTGGTTGGGATGCGTATGTGTCCTATGGGAAAAAACACATATATACACGCATGCATGCTTTGATTGACACACGTATGTGATAGAATGGATGTGTATGCATCCTGCTGGGGAATGAATGCGTGTACACGTGTACGCCGAAAGGCACATGTAGGCACCTTACTAGACGCATATGAATCCTGCGAATGCCAAAATTGATGGGAGAGAAAATATGGGTGTGTACTCGTTGATTAGGGCGCATATGTGTCAAAGGGGACGTATATACATTTTGGGTGTGTATGCGTCAAAAACATGTGTGTATGTGTCAAATGAGGCACATATGTACTAGGAAGTAACACTTAAATAATTTTTGGAGAAAAATAAATCAAGTGTAGATGAACGTAGGCTAGAAATTGGTAGAAGAAAGTAGAAATTAGTAAAAATGGAAGAATGTAGATAGAAATAGCCTAACAAGTGTATTGTTATTTTGTAGAGATGATTACCCATGCTTCATATGAGAGAGAGCGATACGGTCACTTAGTGGCTATAAAGACAGATTTTGGAGTAGGATAGGAAGATACTAGATATCCTCCTATACATGATTGGTTTAGCTTACATGGCCAATATACCACATATTACACTTGATCATGGCCTCCTCATAACCTTAGCTAAGAGGTGGCACAATGAGAGCTAGTGCTTTTGGCTCTCGACTGGTGAGATTACCGTTACCCTAGAGGACGTGTGAGGTATATACCGGGTCCCCATCCATGGCGAGCTGATTCAATATATGAGCCATCTGCCCGACATTGATCATTGCATATTAGAGTTGGTTGGAGATCCGAAGATACCTCGGCAAGTTATGCCACTCAAATTATCTTGGTGCATAGCAGATCCTGAGCTAGACCAAGTTGTAGTATATTTGATGGCCTTTGTCAGTGGAGTTTTACTCCTTGACAAGACTAGAGTTACCTTCCCACTTGGTCTTATTGGAGTTATCCGTGGAATTATTGATGGTCAGATATCTTGTTGGGGCCGGTGCATCGAAACATTTATATTGGGACCTGCATTTGATTACCTACTATTGTTAGAAGATGGTAGGTCTAGTCCGTTTGCTATAGATTTGGGCATGGGACCACATTGCCATTGGTCTCCCCACAGGTGTTTTGAGAGTACGTGCTCCAGAGGATCCTTCTACTATGGGTTGGGTTATAGTTGCGATGATGTGCAATGAACATGGGAGACACTTACCATTATCTCAAGATTTTGATGAGTTCTGACAAGATGCGATAGTTTTAAGCCATACTGAAACTTTCGGTGGCCCAAGGATTGCTTAGAGCTTAGTGTAGACACTAAAATTAGGTCACACTCCCCTTGGTCCCTTGTTAAATAAAACACCTTGAACACATTCACCTAACCATGGCCCCTTTCATCCCACACTAATATTAATTTAATTAAATTAATTCATTATCCTCACAATATTTATTATTTAAATATCCTAATTGGGATAATGCCCACATATCCACCTCACCTAGACACCTCATCTAGCCACCTCACCCTAAGACCTATTCTTAGTAAGTTGCCATAACTAACTAAGACCTACCCAAACCCTAAAAATCAATGCCTACATTCCCTCTAACCACATTCCCCTGTTAGAAGGAAGATTCCATGCTAATCACGGGGTAAAAATGAAACAAGAGCCTAAAAAATCAAGGGGATCTGCCTAGTTTAGTAAAACTAGAAAATCCCTCCCTAACTGACATCGGTTACCCTTAATTGCCGATTAAGTCGGAACCGCCGTCGATTACCATTTAACCCCAAAAACAACCTTATTTCGAGGTTGGCACATTTTTGAGAGATAATCACATCTTTTGAGAACAAGTGACGAAACCAGAGTTACATGCAAGAAGAACCAGCGTTAGTATACACATCAGAGCATCCATAGCTAGTACCTGAAGCAATCACAAATCCATCTGATTTCATGGGAGTATCCGGGGAAGCGCCAACACTACATCAATTTCATTCTATTTGATCACCCACCATTTCAACCAGGCATCAAGCTCGTACAAAAAATAAGTTTTGTTAACTAGCACTCATCTATTCATCATTTGGTAGATCCTTTTACATATGTTATTTATCTTTTGCTCTCATTTCCATTCCCCCATCATCTACCTCCATGAAAACTTGACCATCTATTTTTATCCATACCCTTGCACTGCCCATACCTGGATCTTAATCATTCCTATGCATATCCAAGATCCACATAAATCTTGCCATTGCCCTTCCATCTTCATCTAATCTCATATCTATCACCCAACCAAGTTTTATTGAGTTTCCTATACCCCGACCATACCGATGCGGTTACCCACAACCATCACCGGTTAGCCTAAACTGATACCAGTCATACCAGACCGACGTCGGTCTTTGTGTATTTTACCAAAAATCAAGAATAGAGCTCCTAAATTTCCACAAAATACCTAAAACTACCTGAATATCACCCTAACCAAGACATTGACCTTGATTAGGTCATAGCTACCCACCTGTTGTGAGCGAATTTTCTTATTAAAGTGAATGAGATACCTAAATCATTTTAACTACTGTAGGATTTTATTTATTTCTCGCATTAATTTGCTTTAAATAGTGGATTGACAACCGTCTAGGAAGTATCACACTTCCCAGATCTATCACACGCTAGGCAGTTCACTGCATATATTGTTTAACTTTTATTTAGTGGTCTTGTGTTCCATTTCAGGTAGTTCCTCCAAGCAAAAAGGAAGCTCTCATGATTAGTTTTCACAACAACCTACTACCAAAATTTTAACAGGTATTCCTCCTAGCCCATTACCCTTATTTGTTTTGTCAACATTTGAAGAAATGCTCTAGAATTAGGTGAAACATTTTGGCACACCCGGTGGGACCAAGGGGAGTATGACCTAATTTTAGTGTTTACATTTTGCCTCTTTTTGTTGCGTAGCTTGTACTGGTAAGTGACGCTAACAAAAATAAGATGTGATTTCCCCACGTGTGGGTGAAGGTGATCCCCGTCAAACTAGGAATTGAGGAGGGAGAAGGCGGAATCGGGTGATTGGTAGCGAGAGGCGGGTCCATGAGATTAGATAAGTTAATTTCGTAAACCTAGAAAATCCCACCCTAATGACGCCTGCGGTTACCATTAACCACTATCGATTAAGTTGGAACCACCGTCGGTTACCATTTAACCCCAAAATAACCTTATTTCGAGGTTGGCACATTTTTGAGAGATAATCACATCTTTTGAGAACAAGTGATGAAACTAGAGCTACATGCAAGCAAAACCAATGTTAGTATACACATCAGAGCATCCATAGCCAGTACCTGAAGCAATCACACAACCATCTACCTTCATGGGAGCATCGGGGAAGTGCCAACACTACATCAAGTTCATTCCATTTGATCACCCACCATTTCCAACCAGGCATCAAGCCCATACAAATAGTAAGTTTTGTTAACCAAAGCACTCATCTATTCATCATTTGGTAGATCCTTTTACATATGTTATTTAGATTTTTCTCTCATTTCCATCCCCCCATCATTTACCTCCATGAAAACTTGACCATCTTTTTATCCACACCCTTACATTGCCCATACCTGGACCTTAATCATTCCTGTGCATACCTCATATCCATACAAATCTTTCCATTGCCCTCCCATCTTCATCTAATCTCATATCTATCACCCAGCCAAGTTTTATTGAGTTTCTTGTACCCGACCATACTGATGCCAGTTACCCACAACCATTTCCAGTTAGCCTAAACCGATACTAGTCATACCAGACTAACGTCGGTCTCTGTGTCTTTTACCAGAAACCAAGAACAGAGCTCCTAAACTTCCACCAAATACCCAAAACCACCCAGAATCTCACCCTGACTAGTATCAGTACCCTGACCAAGACATTGACCTTTAGATTCAGTCATAGCTTAACCTATTGTGAATGAATTTTCTTATTATAGACAAATGAGATAGCTAAATCATTTTAACTACAGTTAGATTTTCTTTATTTCTCACATTAATTTTCTTTAAAACGGTGGATGTGACAACCATCTAGGAAGTATCACACTTCCCGGATCTAGCACATGCTAGGAGTCCACTACATATATTATTTAACTTTTATTTGGTGGTCTTGTGTTCCATTTTAGGTAGTTCCTCCAAGAAAAAGGAATCTCTCATGATCACCTGTGGATTCGAAGTCATACAAGTGTAACAACCTCCAACATTTCAATGTATTCCTCCTAACCCATTACCCTTATTTGTTTTGTCAACATTCGAAGAAACACTCTAGAATCAGGTGAAACACTCAAGACACCGACATTTAAGAATTTTATGTTTGGTAGCCACATCTATATGCGAGATTTGTACAAATTTGATCGGTGCCAAAGATAACTAGGTATGACACAGGATGTGTTAGGGCCAGATATGTGGTATGCTCGCAGGCCCAAGAGTATGTTGATATGGGGCTGTAGATTACTATGAGCGACAGAGCCATGGCTAGTTATCTATAGGCGGTTCTAGTTTTGTGGGTACCTTTGAGGTAGGTCAAAGATTCAAGGGGTACAATAGAGTATGGGTCTTGGTATCAAATAGCATTAACTCATCGATTGACGATTCTGAGAGCATCCTATGAGGTAGGAGTGAGAGCACCTCCAGTAGAACCTCTTAACAATGGTGATGAGGGTAGCGAGGATGACAAAGATGATGATGGTGATGATGATCCTTTTGATAAAAAATCATGATGGGGGTGGGGGACAAGGTCCTCCACCACACCAACTACCCCCACCCTCCATAGAATAAATAACGGCGTGAGGGGGCAGGCGGCCACGGGTTGTAACGCACTCCTCGCACGACGAATCCACTTTGAAGTTGACTCATTCGCTTGGCCAATTGCCGGAATGTGTACGAAATACCATAAGGGCCCAATATCTCAATAGCACCTTTGTCTGAAGCTTCGAATGAGACTTCGTATCCGAAACGCGGGAACGATCTGACTATGAAGTCATTGAAAACTTGATCGGGGAACCAAAGGGCCTAGGCCTAGACAGAGACATGTGTCATTGGTGCTTCATAATCATTTTCCTCCAGTTGGTATTCTATCCGGTATTCATGTTCCATTACAGTAGGTGTATCCACAAAGCGAGGGCCCGCCACCTCATGCTCTAGGTGGTGGTGGAGATGATGGATAGTTAGTTGTGCTTCAACAAAAATCACAGGCAGCGATAGTCATTCGAGTTATAAGTTTTTCTTCAAGATTCACTTCACCTTTTTCTTTCATGTATTCATCTCTTTCTAAGTCATGTTTTATAGCCATGAATAATATTTTTTCATTATTTCTATCCGAGTCACTTATCCCACTTTCTTCGGATGATCTCTACTTCCTTTTGAATATAAGATTTTATTTTGCTTTCCAAATATTTTTTTGCCTTTTCTTTGCTTGAATTCCCTTTTGAATTTAGGTTTGCTTTCCTCATCATCGCTATCTTCTTTCTCTGGACACTTAGCCAAAAATGTCCAATTTTACCTGATTAAAACATTTAAATGGTAACTTACCTTTGTACTTTCCATATCCTTTCTTTAACTTTTAAATGAATAAGGATTCTTTCTCATCTTCTTCGATGCTTTATTTCTTATTCAATTTAGGTTCTTTGATTTTCTCTTTCTTTGAGACTTTGAATCCAACTTCCTTCTTTTATGGTCTATTTGATTCAATCCTCATTTCATACTTGGTCATTATTCCATGTAGTTCATCCATGCTCAACTTATCAAGATCCTTTATTTCTTCAAGGACGAAACCTTAGCATCAAATCCACGATGGTAAAGATCTTATAATCTTTTGAATGATCATGGATTATTCAATATTTTTGCCTAACCCTCTTATGGCATTGAAAACCTCATCCACATGAAGAATATAGACTGCAACATTCTCCTCATCCTTCATTTTCGGGCTCTCAAATTTTCTCTTATGGGTTTGAAGGTTATCCCTTTTAACCTTGTCATCACCTTTGTAGATAACTCGAAATTTTTCTCATATCTCCTTCATCGTGTCACATTGCATTACTTTAACAAACTCAGATTTACGATGGGCCACATATGATTACATTCATCTCCTTGGCATTGTTTTCAAAATCCTTCTTTCCTTGATCTGATCTATCAATGGAACTGATAGGATTATATGTCCATTATTGTTTGATTGCCAAACATCAAACCCTAGAAGTGATAGAACAAAAATGCTGCTCAAAATATTCTTCTTATTTATTTAGTCCCTTCCCATATATAAATTGCAACAACTCTCCATTAAAACAAATCTTGCCTTCATTTTTTTAATTTCATCTTCTTCTCATCTTCTTCTCTCCCTTAAATTTGAATGAAGAAACACTCAAATTGTTTGTCTAAATCAAATGATTCCATATCCTTATATATCCTTCTCACATCCTTTTGAAAAGACACATCATTCCAACCAACACAACCTTTCAATTATTTAATTAACACAACTTAATTAAGTGCATTAGTCGGATAAAACCAAAAAAATTAATGCAGCCCATAAAAATTATTAAATACACATTAAAAAGTGCCATTAACCCCTTGATAGGAGTGCTGCCCCTCCTTAGAAAAATCACTTGCTCCTAAGGGAATTTTTGCCCTAAAACATGGGCATCCTTTGGAAAATTGTGGCCCTCTATCTTTGTTGTTCCTTTCTGCTATTTTCACATTTAATTATTGGGCTATTTGCACATTTAATTGCTGGTTGTGTTTGATCCTTTATTTGCTGATGATACTCCATGAATCATGCTTCCAAATCTGATCATCTTCTTCCATAACTTGCTGAATATTTCTGTCACCTTTTGGCCATAATTCCATTACTTTTTACCAAACTTTCATATCACAATAGTTGTTCAAAATATGATTGTACCATAGTCTTTATTGCACTTAATCGATCATATCTATCCATTGAAAAATATATTTTTGAGGCTCTTCATATTGTTGGTTATTTTTTGTTACTTTATACCATTTCCGTCAACATTCGTCGGCTTAGTTACACGATTCCGTTAACCAAATACATCAATGAAAATATTTCCAACAAAACAAGACTCGGGCATGTCATAAAGCGAGCACTCATAAATGCTCTACAAAGAATGACATCTTACTTGCCTGAGGTGGAATGCGTAACAGGGATCCGATAGTAGCCATAACATTCATGGACCTGTTATGTGATCTTGGTCATTGTTAAAAACAATCTACACAAAATACTCCTTCAAGGTCTCGACCAATTTCTTATATGGAATGAGCTTTTCATCTTTGACCTTATACTCATCATTAACTTGTTTAATGATTAGTTAGAAGTTGCCAATGACTCGTAGTTGTCAGATATTCCAAGTGATAGCTAACTTAAGGCCAAAGTGATAAACACCTCATATTTTGCAATGTTATTAGTACATGGGAATCCCAAATGGAATGCTTGTGGAATAACCTCTCCTGTGGGAGTGATGAGCACCACTCTAGCCCCTGATCCATGAAATGTGAATGATCCGTCGAAGTGGACTTGCCACATAATGGACTCTTTGATATACATCAAGGATACATCTCGCAGATCCAGACACAAAGGTTTCATTCCTGGTAGGGGAGATTCTACCAAATGATTGGCCAATACTTGTCCTTTCAACAATTTTAGATTGACGAACTCGATGTCAAATTCGCTAAGGAGAATGATCCAATTAGCCATTCATCCCGTAAGGGTGGGTTTGGATAAAAGATACTTGAGAGTTTGGATATCAACTTGGTTTTGTTATTAAGGAGGTAATGGCAAAGTTTCTGAAAGGTAAATACGATTGCCAAGCATACCTTTTCAATATGTGGATAATTCAACTCATAGGTGATCAAGGTGTGACTGAGATAATAAACCTCCCTTTCTCTGTGGTTGAGGTCATATTGGGAAAGAAGTGCACCAATAACAAACTGGGTGGTTGAAATATATAGCGGAGGGGTTTTCTGGGGTGGCAAAGCATGATAACAGGTGGGTTGACAAGGTACAATATAAGCAATGCAAATGCCTTTTGACAATCTGGTCCCTAATTGAAAGTAACATCTTTCTTGGTAGATGTGTAAATGGAAGGCGCTTATTCACAAGATTGTAAGAGTAGCTTCGACCAATGAATCCTCCTTGAGTAGGAAAGGGGAGTGAGAAAATAGATAGGAGAACTAATATTGTGGGTATAAAATCATATTCCTTCACAAACTAGTTAGAAATTTCAACACATGCATTTATGAGAAGAAACAACCAAAACTTTATTGCTACTAGCCAAAGGAAATAATGCGAGACAAGATGCACACATTCATATGCCTTGTAAAACAAAAAATTCTTCCTTATCATTTCAATTAAAGTTGTACAAATTAGGGAAAAGGAGGAAACATATGCAAGAGGAGAATGGAGAAAATGACTATCTCCTTTGTTCTCTCTAAGCACAATGTACTCTTGAGTTTACAAAATTGATCACCAAAAACCATTTGAGAATGGGGCATCTTTTTCTTTTATAAGAAGAGAGATGACTCTTCATGTACCCCCTAATGAAGTTTCATATGTCCTCATGTTTCTTAAACCTTTTCAACTTCCTAGGAACTGTTAAGTCCCTTTTTATAACATAAAGGTGACTTTTACATTAGAAACATAAAGTTGATTTTTAATTTCATTAAGGACATATAAAAAGTGCAACCCTAATGAAGAATTATTAAATTGAAGAGAGAGAAATTTGGGGGTGATACAAGAGAGAGATAGAGCAAAAAGAAGAAGAAACAAGAAGTAGAATCGCTACGATGAACCACTCCAATGTGATGAAATCTAAATCCTTTGACATATCTCAATCCTTCTTTTTTATGCTGCATTTCCAATTTTATCCAATTTCTATTTTTAGTATGCCTCACTATGGACACATGTTATTTTTAGTAAGTGCAGAGGTGGAAAAATTTGATCCAGGAACTCAAGGGGCATGATAGAGCAAGGAAAGACACACGCAATGCAAAAAAACATTCATGATGAAAAGAGCAATAGGGAAAAATTTATGCATGGGCATATTTTTACCATCCCTACTACACCAAGGGGACTAGAGGGATAGAAAAACTCACTTTATTCCTAGAGGTGTGATTTTGCACTTCAAGATCGAAAATGGAAGGAGAACTAGGGAGTTTAAATACACACGCAATGCAAAAAGAATGGGATCAAACAAAGAAATAGATAAAGATTTATGTATGGGTGATTTTATTATCCCCATTTCACCTTTGCAAAGGGACATGGGGTGCAAAAAAATGTGCCATGCACTTTTGAAAGCGAGAACATAAAATTAGGCCCATTGGGAGAGCGAACTTGAAAATTAGATTTCGAGAGCTCTATGACGTCTTTTTGGGAAACATTTTATATGATTTTGATTCCAAACAGCCTTTCAAGATAAATGGGATGGGTATAATATTTTAATTCTACATGAAAATCCTTGAAATGGCCCCTTTTTTATCAAGGTTTTCAATTGTCCCTACAAAAATGAAATCTAATGAAAATATCCAATTTGAAGAATATTATGATTTCACCTTATAGAATATTCTCTTAGCTTTCCAATGAGATTTTTTTCCCTCTTTACTCCTTACGGATCTCCCAAAATCATCCATTGAATATCAGGTACCTGTTTTGAAGTGTGTAAGAGACAACTTACTATTTTTAGTAAGTGTCAGAATCAATCTCTCTGAACTCCAACTGATGTCGCCAACTTGAATGTTTATCTCCTTGTGTACTCCTTTTGTGAAATCCACCTTCTAGAACAACTTACTATTTATAACAAGTGCCTATAAGACAACTTACTATTTTTAGTAAGTGTAGATTTGAGCCAAGAGAATCGCACTTTGATGAGTTTCTCTTGTATTACTCTCCATGAGTATACTTCCTTCAACTCAACCACTTCTTGGAATGACATGCGAGTTTTAGTAGGTACACATATAAGGAACTTAAAATTTTTAGTAAGTGGTTATTTTCATGGTTTTCTACTCGAAAAACCATTCGACCTCATGATTATCTTTGGTGAACACTATCTTCGCAACCACTTCTTCGATGAAGATCGACCAAAAATAGCAAACCTGTGTAGGTAAGCTTACTATTTCTTTTGAAAGTGGGTCTCTAGTACTTGGTTTTCAATGGAATACATATTTTTGAATTTGGATCATCTTCATGATCTTATCCCCCGAATTTCACTTGATTTCCCCCACCAGAATGCTTGGAAATAAAAAACAAAATTTTTACACGATAAGGGCTTCAAGCACAAAGGTACCATGACAGACATTAATGGAGTCATGAAGCTTTTTTACAATTATTTTTTCACCTCCAATAGCAATGGAATTGGCTCCATTGGGATATGTTTTTCACTTGAAATCTATGTGCAAATTTTTAGCTTGATCCACTACCAAATTGGCGGGAAATTTGACGAATGTGAGCTAGGGCACAAAATGGAGTTTTGTTGAAACAAATAATCCAAGGCATCATTTTACCTCTCATTTGTTGCATCTTGATCATATCTAAAAATGAGGAAGTATGAAAAATATGACATCTCAATCCGTGCTCTAGATTGAGAGAAATGAGCATTTCTCTGTTTTTGACTACGAGGGTTTTCTGAAAAAATATTCTTTTTCTTCTTTTTTTAACCATTTTGATCCGTTCCTTTTGTTATTTTTTGCATTTTTATATGAAGTACAATTTCATGGAGTTATTCAAATGCAAAAATGGAGGATTTGGATTCTAGAAGAAATTTGGCAAAGTCTAGGCGCTATGGAGGAGTGGGGGAGGAATGGCAAAAATTGGCTAAGTGTTGGTATATATAATGTTTGAAATGAAAAGGGAAGGGATGGGGAACATTTTTGTGTCCCTTTAATCTCTTTGAAAAATCTACAAAGGGCACACAAAATTTCCCTTCATCCTCAACTTGACACTTGTCTTCTTTTTGTTTGTTGAACCATTTAAGTGAGGGGGCTGGATTATAGCACCTAAGGGCCTAGGTTGACGATCGTATAGAGGACTAGGGGGCTCAAAAGGGTTAGGAGAATTTTTTTATTCCATTTGTAACTTTATAAAATTGAAATAAGGGACATTAAATGCACCTTAACCATAGGATGCCACGTGTCTCATAAAAAATTGACTAAGTATGAGAAATCACACCTTGGGACCAACTTCCGAGAGACGATGTCTCGGGCTCCCGGATGAGTTTTGAGGTGAAATTTTATATGAAATTGATTGGAAACAGTAAAATTATTCCAAAAATTATGGTATTAAGGTAAAATTATTAATTTAACACCTCAAAATTACCCCTTATTTCTCAAGACCGCTCGTTGTGTGCCAGAAGAATGAGTTACCTAGGGAAGTGTATGATGCTTAGAGATGTGCCATATTTTCCACCATGTAGGGAATGGAAAATATTTTTCATAGGTAATATTTGGGTTCTTGAATCTTCATGAGTCTTTCAAAATATTACTTTGAATCCCAGGTCTTCTTTTACTTTGCGTGCTCCTTTAGGCTCGAGAACCTGTTTATGACAAAATGGCCCCAAAACTTCCAAATCTTCCTAAATCTTAAAAAATAATTTCCTTGACATTCTTAGCCATAGAATATTCCTCCATGATGTATTTTTATCCTTTTATTTTCTCTATGGGTGGTGCACGAGTCCTAGGAAGGTTGATGATAGCCCCTCCTAAAATTGCTTGAAAGCTTGAATGTTTCAGAAGATCCTAAATCACATAGGGGATGGATTTTAATTTCCTAAATAACCTAGGGGACACTTTAAATTCACATAGTGATCATTATAATGACAGAATAGGATTGGCGATTGGGATATAATGACCTGGGGGTGTCTTGGGAAGGTATGCCTTTGAAATTTTTCAACACGTAGTCCGTTATCATGCTTGAAAACAGAAATTTTCCTATTGCACATTTGCATGACAACACAAATCAAACACATAACATAGGTCAGTCCTAATAAATTATAAAAATAAATAAAACTTAAAAACATGTCAATAAATTCATTCAAATTCATCAAATGGACCCATGTACGTCGGTCATTCTCCAAAACACCAATCAAGCTCAAAAATTGCTCAAAACTCCATCACTTGGTTCACCAAAGACCTCAAAAATAATCACCATGATTATTAATTCCTCAAAAGGATTAACACATGTAAAATATTTCATAACAACATCATTCATGGTCTCACATTATGTTTCACCAATCAAATTCTTCATAACTCTATCAAGAAGGCCCATATCCTTCTCAAAATAGTTGCTTCTAGGAACTGTATTCACCTATGGACCTATAGATCACACCATATCACCTCAACTATGCCATGTAACCATTAATTGGAAATAAAATGACCTATTTATCACATCCATGCTTTTTATAACTCATGAAACATCCATCAATGCAAACCACACCTATTTTACTCTTCTTCACCAAACTGAGCTTCCCAGAAAGTAGTTTTGTAAACTCAACTGGTTTGCACCCTTGCTGTCACTTTCAAGACTTATAAATGCCTTAAATAGGGATAAAAATCATCCCTCATCACTATCCAATAGATATAAAGCATCAAATAATCCAAAAATGTGTCTTTTACCTCCATCTTCTATCCTGAGCAATCCTGTCTTGAAAACAAGTAAGCTTATTCTTCACAAACTAAGCTGGATGATGTATAAGACATCATCATCAAGAGAAAAATCATATACAATTATAGAGAAATATGAATCTAATTTCTATAACACCTTACATTTCCTTCCAAATCCAAGTGGAAGGCCTTTAACTAGGTCAATCTCTGCAACTTCTCATTTAGGCTTATAGGGCTCAAGAATCAGTCTTGAGACAACTTTCTCCACTACCTCTAAAGACAGTTCCAAGATTAACAAAATCATGTAACACCTTTATAAATGATGTATGGGTACTCGAAACCTTCAACAATCATGAAGAAACTCATAACAATCACCAACCTCATGAAGCTACTCAAGACCATGCTTAACCAAACATCTTCCAGAATTGACCTTCAAAGATTAGGTCATAAATTTCTCATCCCTTATCAAAAAATCAATTTTTATATGTCATTGTAAATATCTTGGAACCATGATCACAAAAATAATCAAACCAAGTCTTAACTCCACTTGTAGCTCTTGTGTATATGTCCGGAACTCTCCAACCACAATGACTTACATGTGCTTACTTAGCTTGTCTTTACCTTCTTGCTTCCCAAGGACCATGAAACACCACCAAAATTATGGAAAATTACCTAAAACCCATCACACATTTCATATATATCATCATCATGATATTACCGTACTACAACAAGTCTAATCAGGTCCAAAACTCATACCTCTATACCATTCTACATGGTCTAGGTCTAAGAATAATCCTAGAATGACTGCTTCAAACCATGAACTAACCAACTTGACCTCATACAGACACATGAACACTCTTGAAACATCATTACAACTATGATGGACCTCATACGAACCTTCAATCAACTTAGGAGGACTCATACTATGACCATACACTTTAGAACCATGCCAAGACAACATTATAACTCATCAAATCTTGTTGCTACCAATCAACCTTCATGTTTGACCTTTGACTAACACCTCATGGAGACATATATAACTCATGAAACCCTTTTCCATTAATGGACTTGACATCAATGAAAAAATAATACATAACGACTAACAATTATCATATCCCCAAGGTTTAGAACCACTTTTACAAGTCGGTGGAATCTTTATGCTCAAAATCTTGATTCTAGTAGTCATTTATTTTCTACCCCTCAAGGGTCGGTAACTACTATCGTAGCTCTTCTTGGAGGATTTCACGAAAAACTCAAATATTATGGCTAATTGATATTTCTCATCATCATTTTTCTATTGCATTTGTCTTTTTATTGTTGCTCATATGTATAGAACTAACTTTGGGATTAGATACAATATAAAATATATTTTAGAAGTAAATATTTCTCCCAAAGGCCTATAAACTTTACTTGTGCATAATTGAATATTTTTATGTGTGTGCAATGTATTTCTTAGGCATGGTAATGGTGTGTAGGAGAGATCCCGACTACGTGTGAAGTATTAAATTTTATGATATAGTATCAAAGCGATTACCAACAACCATTTTTTAACACTCTGCTTTGGTGTGTTCAAACATTTTTGAGGAGAATTGTAGAATCAGAAAATTTAAATTTACCAAAATTGCATCGAGTGTCGGAACACAATGAGCTATTTATATTGAGAGATCTCATAACTCACCCCACTTAGGCCCACATTGGATGTTTCAATGGCGCTTATGTGATCTTAGTGTACACAAAATATGTGAGATATCATCCATAAAATTCAAAATGAATTGTTAGAATCTCGTCGAGGCTATACTCTTTGTCGATGCTCCAAAGTGCATAACCACATCGATATTGATCAATTTTTGTTCTAACACATTCATGAGTTTTTATTTGAATACAGTTAGACTTTGTGCTAAATCTCTTAGCATAATATAGTAAGCTCTTAATTCTACTTCTCGTGTCATTTCCATTGGGATTGAAGCCTCACGGGTGAGCCATCCACTACAAAAGTGTCATTGTATGTAAGAGCTCGCCATGTAGGAGATCGAGCTCAATGTATTTACTTTTTTATTAGGCCTCCAAGTAGGGATCAAATTTGAAGTCGTCAATGCCCTTCAAATGTATTTTAGCTTGTCATAGAAGGGTGATTAAAAATTTACACTTCAAAAAAATTGAAATTTAAAATTACACTTCAATACTAAAAGGCATTAAAATATTATAAATTTTCATTAGAAGGGCTAACTAAAAAAATCACTTGTCATGTAAATTGTATGCTAAGTTAATTTGTTAAATTTATTTTAATAAATAAAATATTAAATAATAATTAGAGCAACAAAATTCATGTTTTCTAGCTTTCTATTTTCTATATTAAAAAAATCTTCATTCACTTCACACAAATCATGCACAAAATCACTAGAAAAAGGATAAATCTCTAGAAAATAAGAAATTACCTTACTCTTTCTATTTTCAAAATAGCAATATTCTCTTTTAGCTTTTGCTAGCTTGTAAATCATGTTTGGAATTTGGTGGTTTATTCTCAATGCCCTTATTTATTTTGTAAATATTACTTGTTTCTATAAATGTTTGATTACCAAATCCACAACCTTATGCATGAGTGAGAATTTGTACAAGAAACAAGTGAAGTCAAGTCCTGGTGAGTTTTGTTGCTCAAAATATTATCAATGTAAATGTGTTGGCCAAGACATTGTTTGATAAAAATACCAAATGTATTTTTGAATTTTGGAACAACTTACTACATAATGTATAATTTGTTTAAATACATGTCTATTTTACACATTAGCACCACAATTATGCCATTTTTATTTCTTAATATTTTCTCAATAGTAAATTGTTATTGCTTCTTGTCTCTACAATATTTCAAGTGCGATAATATATTACTTGATATGTTTATTAAGAAGGTATTATTGATTCAATGTATGACATTCTATTATATTTATAATATTTTTCAATAACCTTGTACTTCTTGAATTATAGGTTTTAACAAATATATGAGAGGCATGCCTTGAATTCTACACAAATGTTCTATTTGTTGCCTTAGGAAGGTACAATCTAGTTTGAGAACAATAATCTTTAAATTGGAGATTCCTCGAGTCTCCTCGATACCCATGTTTTCTATCGGTTAAGACAACTTTAATGGGAATGAAATGATTTGAAATATGTGGCACTACAATTACCTAAGTTGGTGAGCCTAAGGTTCATGTCTCATGCTTATTTCTTTTTCTACGAATAACTTATAAATTTGTTACAAAGATTTGTCAAACTTATAACTTGTGTAATTAATTTTTGAATCTTGATTATTTAATTTAAATAAATTTAAAAATTATTTTTAGATGTTATATATTAAATAATTTTAAATTTTAAATATTTTTTTATTTAAATTAATCTGATATATATTGAAATGAAATTAACATTTTTCATTTTTCTATTGAAGAGTAATGTGTTGTTTTATCTGTCATTTATGAAGGGTAAAGATTAACCTTACCTGTCAAATTAAAATATGGGGAGCCCTTCCAATTTGATCACCGCCTCAATTTTTTTGGTATCGATCTTCAATCTTGTATTCCTCTTGACCTTACTCTCATAGTTAGAACTCGCCTAACTTGTACTTATTTCTTAGTTGTCCTTTCTGTCTCGTTCTACTTACATTTCAATCCTTGACATTCAAGCTTGGTAATATATCAAATACATATCTCTTAAAAATTATGCTACTTCTCTTTAGGTGTTAAAATCAATTGGTTAAGAGTCCCACCTCGTTGTGCCCTTAAACTAAGGATTACAAGCTTGATTCATGAGGACTCGACTTGGTTAACACTCAAATTCGGAATACATAGTTTAGATTCTATTTTAGGATTGTGTTCTCTCCATTGGTGTGATAGGCACTTAGATCTCACGAGTGGTCCATGGGGCTTAAGCCCCAAGAAAACTAGGTAGTTTCTAGGGCACCAACAACTACGGGTGTCAAATTTATAATTTTTTTCACGAATTCGGTCACTTATTTACGCTAAATATTAATATGGTTATAATGTATTAATGTTACACACAATACTTATAATAGATAATATAATATTATTAGTTATTCCATGTCGAGTTAACAATATGGTATTGTTTCCAAAAAGGATGGATTAAGCCATAGGAAACTAATTGCCTAGGGTGGCAGCAGTTAGGTGGTGTCAAATTTATAGGAATATTACTAGGTTGACCGCATTACTCACCAATAATTATTATGGTTGTAACATAATAATTTTGGACAATGCGTATTAATGATAATATAATATTAAAACTTATTTTTGTGTAAGATTAGCAATATGGTAGTGTCTTTGGTTTGATAAACATGCCTTAGATGAAAAAATGCAATGGTTATTCTTGGTGAGTTTTTGTTTAAACTAATTAAAGAATATATGCATTTGGTATGATTATTTAAGGTGCCTACATTATTTTGTAAATATCAATCTTTAGGGGTCAATTTTAGATTCCTTGTTTTAGGTATGATTTATAAGATGTAAAAAAATATTAAAAATCCATGAATATTTCTAGAATATGATGATATGAAATAACAAACCAAAATCATTCAAACCCTAATATTTTGAGAAATAATCCTTTTCAACCCTAATATTTAAGTTGATGTGTTTCCAAAATAGCAAATGATTTTTTTATGTTTAGCCCTAATTTTTTGAAAGAATCATACTTGCCTTAATTATGTATTGTTAAAAAAATATAATATATAATGTTTTTACAAATTAGGTGGGGGTATTTGGCTTTAAGTATTTACTAGGGTGCTTGGAAAAATTAATTAGACCCTATCGACGGTGTTAGATATCGTGCCATTTGGTGATATTCTCTAGGTCAAACACAACTTGGTTTCTAAGTAGTGAGTTAGTGGTTTCACCGTGACCTTAGCTCTTCTTGATGCAAAATTCGATTCAACCCCTATTTACGCTCCATGGTCTACATTGTGACCTCAACATTCACTTTATTGCATGTGTTTTTCACCTGCTCAACTTCTCTCGTGAACTCGTCCATTTTGGCATAGCACTTTGTATCAAATTTCCCACACCATCTTGACACAACCATTTCCAATATATTCCACTCATGATGGTAGTTTTGGCTTCAAATCACTCAAAAATCCAAGCCCTAAACCTATAAGGTATGGTTTTTAAAAAAATAAATATATCGTGAGTTTAAGTTATAAAAGGAGAGTTACAATTATATACTTGAAGTGGCATATGAACTAAATGTTACACGGTGGAATTATAATCAGTATATACCATGCATGAAGGATAAATTTGTACGTGAGGCAAGCTCGAAGGTGTGCGTGTAAGGTAGAATAGATAGCACGCGAAGGCTCACACCCAAGGAGGACACATTCAAGACTTAGTCGGTTTGGGGCTGCGGGCTAAAATTAGATAATGTCAAGACTAAGAGGCATTCAATCAACGTTCCAGATTATGAGGAAAACATGAAGACTTAGAGATGAGGGAACTTCTATTTTGGGATAAATCACATGTGAGGTAAAGATCAAGGGTCATGAAGAGTTTGAGATAATAATAGGATTAGAGAAGAGGTTATCTATAGGTTCAATCTATTATTAGGCTAGATGCATGCATTCTAAGTTGCTTTGTATGTACACATGGTTATTTGAGAATACATGATACTTTGGGAATACATAGGAAGTGAAGGGAAAGTCCCCACCCCTATATATATATATATATATATATATATATATATATATATATATATATATATTGTATTGTTGTTAGAGATTGAGTTGTATTAGAGCTATGATGTTTGGATGTACTGTATGCATGAATCCATGACAATATTATGATGTATTAATTGTTGACGATGATATTTGCAGATGAACCATCAGAGTCATTGGATACCTTAGGTTAGTGGGATGTGTGCCCTAAGGTAACCTCTAGATTTTAAAGAAGTTGGCTCTTCTCGTGGTGTGAGATAGGGTTAGAAAAAACTTGAAAGAAACGTAAAACTAACTAAGGTGATGCACCGAATAGATCCTAAAGAGATAGAGAGATACCTAGGGAGACTATCTAAAATAGTTTGAAGAGCATTATAGCATGATCCACCTATTTTAGAAGTACCTTAGATTTATTAGAGTCCGAGGAGACGAAACACATGACAATGCGTAGATAATAGATAAGTGAAAACCCAAGGGCGTATAACACGATAGACTTCTTAATTCATCTAGAACTACTTAGCTAGAAAAGAAAGACTCAGAACTTTGAAAGCTAAAGTGCATAGAACAAGAACTCTATTTATGGAGAAAATGATACATAAGGCTGAAATGGCACAGATTACAACTTCCTTCTATAACGGAGTCTTGTTGAGGCTAGCTATTACAAAAACTAGATCTTGTATCTCTTTTACAACTTTTGTTTTTTTCCAAAAACTACTCCCATTTTCCTAAATCCCTTCCTCTTCTTTCTAGATCAAACATCTTTTTATAGATGTTCATGGCTCTTGCTTCAATGTCTAGAATCAGAGCTTCTACTGGAAGCATTCAATTTTCTTACATGATCTTCTCCTTCTGGGTCAATATCTCAACTACTTGTTGAGATATTTGTGTTTTCCTTTAATTTTCCCAACTGGCACTCCTTGAGTCGATGATGATTCTTTTCCACCACGTGGAGAGTGGGTGCTCATTTAGGAGCCTTTTCTGGAACTTGATCCTCTAAACTGTTCCTGAAAGACACGTGGTGGGCGCACACTAGTTTGGGGGGCCTTCCTCTTTTTCTTTACTTGAAAGTGCACTCGGGTGACATGTGGAGGCCCTGTTGCATCTTTGCTATGATTTTGACTTTTCAACCCATTGGGGTATCCTTTATCGGGCTTGGGACATGTGGACAACGTGACACAATTTTAAGATCCTTTCCTCTTTTTCTCCATGCTCCGACTGCGCCAACAAGACACATGGACACCTTCCGCATTCACTTCATACTTAGTCAATTTTAAGCTTGAGTGGAAAAAGAAACAAGGGCCGGGGTGACAAAATATGGTGATCAATGAAAGAGTTTTATATAAAAATAACTCTACATTAAGCTTTTTTACTTGATGATATAATTCAATGGATAATTATGTTTGGATTTTAATAAGCGATGTATGTGAACATGGTGAAAACTTAGTGCAATTGTTCTTATTAATGTTTTGATATGTTATGCTTCCTTATTACATGTGTTTCCTTATGAGATCTGTAATGGTTTACATCTGAATGTATGCTTTAACAATGGTAATTATGAACATGCAAGATAACATCTTGAAAATCCAACAATAAAGAGGGATCTCGGTAGGCTATGTGTGCTTGAGTGAGCATTGAGATCCGTCTAAATGAAGTTCAACGTGCCTAGGAAATTGAGTATAAATAGTATACTACATCATGGTTCCATTGTCAGGACCTCTTTTTAAGCTTTTTTTTTTCAGGACGTTGTTTACAGATGGCATATTGGTTGACTTTAGAGAACATTGAATGTTGGATAGATGACAGAAAAGACAAGTTTGCACAAAGATATAGACTTTGGATATGATTTCAATACACGCATATGGGTGGAAGAAAATATGTATGATGCGCTCTATGAGACATTCTTCAGCTTCTTTCCAATAGAATTGTATGAGTGGATGTCAACATATGCGATAGGGAATTGCTAGAGTTACGAGGTTGAGACCTTGGATGCGAAGGATTATCTAACTCTTATTGATGTTGATGTGGAGTGGACTAGAGATGTAGATATTTGGTGGGCTGGAGTAATGTGGAGTTCTATTTTTGAGTACACTATTTGTACATATTTATGTCTTGAATAAGTTGAGTTCTAGTTCTTATGCGATCCTAGAGGATCTTACTTACGCACTATACCTTTATCAATCAATATTTTGATGGTAGAATTGGATTTAGAGCGCCTACCTATGGCTAGCTAAACCCCCACCGCGTCATAAGGGTAGGAGTGGGTGTGGAGAAGGATGTTGTATCTAGAGGAAGAAATGGAGAGAGAGGAAAGATGGCTCAAGTATAATGTAAGCGTGTGAAATGGAGATGGAAAGAGACATTACGAGTCAATGGAATTGAGGGAATAGATGGCTCACAATGGAATCAGATCTCTCATAGAGGATGAAGATGAGGAGCACTAACATCTAGTTCCCCCAATAATGGTAAATCACAATAGAGAATCCCCTTTGGATTTAGATGAGAACGTTTCACAAGAAAGCACGAGGACCACAGTGTGCACACGATACCACATAACCACCTAGACCTTATGTTTGATGTTTCCAATCTAGTAGTCATTGAGAAACAAACTAGTGAAAGTAAGAAAATAGAGACAAGTAGATATCGTCTTGTGTTGAATTTAGGAGATAAGGTTAATAATGTGCCCATGTCGACACAATAAACATATTTTTTGTTTAGGGTACCGATTGGAGGAATATTCTTTGGTGCATCATCAAGATAGAATATCGGCATGCGAGAATATTGGGAATATGTGCGGAAGTACTAAAACTTCACATACTATAGGATTTTAGTTTAGCACTACGTTTGGGACACAAGGATGTACATACAATGGTCTAGTGCACTGCTGGTGGGTCGGGTAGATGCAGAGGATTAGGAGGATTGAGATCAAGAAGATTAGGTGGTTACGGAGGTAGAGGAAATATGGACGGTTACGGTTTTAGATCGGTGGAGAAAACAACCCACATCCCCAACAACCCCCATCAACCTCAACAAATTTAATATGAGATGTCACTTTAGTTTCTAGATTATAGGGGCATTGAGGATGCGATAGAGCACATGCACAAGTGTGAATCACTATGGCATGCTAAGGGGATTATGACCTCAAATAGAAAAGAAAGTCGGTTTGTTACTAATCTTCAAGGGTGCACACATAATTGTTATAAGAAGTATGATCCACATTAGATTGTGGTGGATTATAATGCTTTAAACACTACATTTTTGGCAAAGTTTCACATTCCAGAGTTTAAACAACAGAGCATCAATGTGCTAAAGGACATAAAGTAAGGTTTAGCTTAGAGTGTGAGGGAGTATGTTGCATATTTAAGGACTCTATTATCCAAGTTGTCTATGAAATTCATCCCAGTCATCATGTAGAATGGTTTGTTGACTCCATTTTGCAGGTTACTTTCTCATAAGACTTATGTGGAACCTCATGAGGCTTTGGAAGTAGCTTTGCATGATGAAGTAGTTGGGAGCAATGATACTGGAGTGAGTCCATTCTTGGAAGCAAAAGCGTAGCTATGGAAAAGCAGATGGAGAAGCTTTAGCTAATTCAACTCATGAGATATGTAGTGGAATTTGGTGTACAAATTGTGAAGTAAAGGGGCATACTAAGGATAATAGTCCATGCAGGTTGGTACGGTTTACTTTTATATTGTGAAGCTTGTCACATGAATCATGATTTCAAGATTTCCTATATAGTAATGCACACTTACGAAGAAAGTTTCCATGTACTATAAAATTTACAAATCACAGTCATGAAACCATTGAATACAAGTTGATTGATCACATTCATGAGGTTATTGAGACAGAGTACGCTAGACTAGTGTGGCTAGTAAAGCAATGAAGCATGAAGGCCATAACCATGAGGGGTGTGATAATGGAAATAATAGGAATGGTGGCTTCAGAGGAGGATATAGAGGCCAAGGTTGCGGTGGTGGTAGAGGTAGATTTCCATGAGGAAATTGTTATATGTTAGGAAATAAGGGATAAAATATGCGAACAATCCCTCACATAATCATAATAAAGAGAAACTAATATGCAAAAAATAATACATATCTCAAATAAAAGTAAAAAATAAAAATAACACAACACAAAGATACGGTATTTAATGTGATTCACCCGGTTTGGGCTACATCCACCAAGAATAACTTACTCAGATTTTATTGCAAGCCACCACTCTCTCAATACTGATACCCAAATCTGTTTGGATCTATGCTCAACAAACTTTACTGAAGTCACACCGAATTCACACACATCTGTAATGTTACCTCAAACCTACCATATGTACAAAACCACATAAGTAGACAACTACTTAAGCCATTTACAATACCATTAAATGACATAATTTAGAACACACAATGCTTTTTAAACCAATGTTCTCTATTTCATATTCATAATATGGAACACACATTCCATGCCATTCAATCATATAACAGATAACCATATGTCTGTAATGACTCGAAGAACTACCGATCTCCCATTTCATGGCTCAGAGTTTCATCGATCTCTCATTTCATGACTCGGCTACTTACCGATCCTTCATGTTAATCCATGCATTGTATACTAAGTATACTTGGTTCCCTTTACCTTTTGGTTATTGAAGTGCTCCATTTAAGAGGCCTATCTGAATATCTATTACCGATATTCATCTGAAATCCTGCTTCTTAAACTAGGTGATTTAGGACAACGCAACCAGCAACTTGCGATACTTTGGCCAAAGATTCTCACATGCTTAGCATGATCATATTCCTAGACACATACTCATCAATGGAATACGTCCTTCACCCCACTTCATCTGTTACCTAGAATGGTCTTTTTTGACTTCTATCAGTCCTCTTGTCCAAGGTTGAACTTTAACCCAAGATAGCAATATGAAAGAGTATAGAGAGGCACTCATGATGACTAAAGGTACGCAGACATACCTCGACCCTAGTCGACTGCGTGTGTCTAGTTACCTTTAGTCGTGAGTCACTCCGTATACAAGGTCATATTCCTAACTTGGTCCAAAGTAAAACTGAGGCCAAGTCCAAGCTTATGTAAACCTAGATGATTTCGATTCGGAAGGGGGTGCAACAACACATTTGCAACATTGTGTCATCATGAAGGCCCAACCTTCATGAAGACACCTTATTGCAGCTGGCATGTACCAACATCCTATGGAATCCTCCCATCTAGGGTTACATATCCAGCTAAAAGTTTGATTAGATTCTTATCTTTATTATTTTAAGAATAAGTTTCAGCAACCTTGTTGATCCTCTAACCTCATTGTTCATTACAGTTGCATAGTTAGGAATGACTTGAATTGTCTCATAGCTTAATATACATTCACTCCTCCTTACCGAAGGATTGCATATTCCTTTCTTGGTTCATTAATTAAAGCTTCAGACTTACAGTCCACTATAGCTTAACGAAGTAAGATTAACTTACTAAGCTTAATCAAGTTCATTCGCAACTGATTTTAAATTCAGTTTCCTTTACATTAGACGTCATTTGAATGAGGTCTATTTCCCAAATGAATGTATTCATTTATTTACAATTACCTTACTTCAGTTTAAGGTTTGTTAAGAGGAGATATGATTCCTCCTTCCGAATATCCTTTGGGTAAGACACCCCAAAGAATATTAACAAAATCTGAATACATAATTCAATTGTCCTTTCATTAATATTCATTAGTTTAGAATCCAATTCCGAATATTATTTTCACAAGAATTCATATGTATTTTAATCTTTTACTAATGTCAATTAAAGTCCATATTGACCTAAGTATTAATCAATTGCACATTCCAACTTAAAAGTTGTATTCAAGTGAAGAGTAGACGTTATATCCTTTTAAATCTAACAACCATCATTTGAATAAGTACAAATTCAATGAATAAGAATATGTTCTCGATTATATTTCAACAATTCAATAATGGTACAACAATTAAAATAACACACCATTCCCTTCTCTCATTCCTCAAGATAAAATTTATACATTTTACAAGTCCAAACAACCGGACTTCATTCATGCCAATCAACATTGATAACTCAAAAAAAAGAAAGAAGAATACAACTTTTCCTTTTTCCATTTCCTTCGAGAAGAATAATAAAAATCTCAGAAAAGATCCATCCTTTAGTTAATCAGAAGAAGCATCATAAAACAACATGTCTTCATTATTACTCATGGAATCCATCTGCAAAATTTACTAGCACGGGTTAGTTCATCGAACTGAGCATGTTAAGCACTTATCATTAAAATGAAGTGCTCTTGACTAACTGTCTCAATAAAAGAACTTTGCTTTTATGAAACATCCCGTAATTGAGATGGACATCACGTAAGAGTTAAGTACCGATAAGGATGAACAATTTAAACAACCAAGTCTTGATAAGTAGCATCAAAATCAGACAATACTATTAACTAACAACTCCTCAAAATAATTACAAGCAAACACGCAATGATATATCTCCATTTTCTTATTGTTTCCTTCAAAAATGAAAAGAGTTCATTCAGATTTAGACAAATATTACAAAGAATATTTTCTCTAAATAATCTCATATTAGAAGCATTTATAAGAACTGATATATATATATATATATATATATATATATATATATATATATATATTATTATTTTAATGCAATCACTGTCAATTCCATTCCATCATTATAAATGGGATTCATAAATGAATTGACTAGAAATTTAAATAGAACTCCTTCACCTTTATACTACTCACTTGATTTCAACCAATTCAAATGTAGAAGAGAAAGGCAATCATACACCATGACAACAACCTATGTCACTTTTCAAGAATTCAACAAACAACATAGTACTCATCCAATTCAGAGAGGGAAAAACAGTAGGTAAAATGCAATCACTTACACCGAAGGCAAGTCACAAGTTGATTCAATATCCTTAACAGAAATTTAAATAGGATAAGAAAAGAAAAGAAGTATTACTTCCAGTTACCTATTCAATAATCCCTTTCATTTAATCACAACCGAACTGGTCGGTCTTATGCAAAAAGAGATAACAACTAGAGATAACAGTCAAGGAGAGAGCTATTTAAAAGTCAATAATCGAATGAAAGGAAGGAGATTCACATTACTTCTTTCCAATACATAACCGAATATCAAACTATGATGTGCAGACCAGTTATCAATAGGGTAATTCCTTCCATGCTAGACTGTTATAGTCTTAATAGCTTACTAACTACCATTCAAGGAAAGTATTCAAGAATTCATTTTTTTACAACTAAACCAAAAATATCAACAACAACTGAGCTTCCAATTACAACCAACGTTAATGGTTGTATACACTAACAACAAACATATTCCATCTAAATATAAAATGATTAAGAGTTTACAACCAAGCAAACATGGTCCCAAATCTTCCAGGATGAGAAGCCATTTTTTAATCACAAGAGTAAGGAGTCTACTCGGGTTTAGTTTTAATGAAAACAACGAAGAAGTCTAAATCCAATGAATATATAAATATTCATCATTGAGTTAAAAGGAAAGTAAAAATTGTATGCTCTACTCCAATCCATCAAATAGACAGATTACTCTGTTCCAAGTTCGATAAGAATTTATTTCCAAACAATCATACATGGGTACCAAGAACAAAATAGGAGGAACATTGTATCGTTTTAGAACAAGCAAATGTAAAGATGATACGATAAATCTATTGTTCCTAAAAGAACCCATTTCACAAATTAAACTGTATTACGAACAAGGAAGAACAAGTTCACAAAGTTCTGTCATAGCATTCTCACGAAATCCATAACCTTTGAGTAAATAAATCTCAGAAAATAGTATACACATCATTGTCGCCTTCAGCAAGTTCAAACCCACAAAGACAACAAAACCGAATACCCATTACTTTTGAAATCAAAACAACAGAGATGAAATCCATCTTCAGTTACTATTTCAACAAAGAACACCCATTTACTCATGCATGCATCAAGAAAATACCCAAATCGCATCTTTTCCAAACGAAAACTCAAGAAAAAGATCACATCTAAACATATCAACATATTTTCACAAAACACACATTTATAAGAGTAGAGTTCTTTTAATGAAGATAAGCGTTTAATAAAGAGTCATAATATATATCTAATAAGCTCAATGATATTTAAAGAAAAGAGCCTAACATGCTTGTATAATTTCTTGTTAGCTCGTGGAAGGTCACAACCGAGCTTCTCCAGAGTTTCTTCCCTCCAAACAACGTTAATCAACAGATCTCTCAACTGCTTCCATGTTTCCATAGGCCCTAGAAACCACTCGGAGGTGGTCAAAACAACAATGGCCGAAAAACAAACTTGCAGGTTCAAAGAGCAACAAAATGTAGAGCAAAAACCCGAAACCCAAATGAATAACAATAACTCACAAAAATCCTCTTTCCTCTTTCCTAGGTGGGTTGGTTGCCAAAACCAATGCCAATAAATGCATTGAATGCATTTTCTCCTCTTTCTCCATGCCACCACCGACTCATTTGGTGAGTTCTATCTTATAATTTGCATGTAATTCAAATTTAGTTATATTGCTAGTTAGATGCCTCTAACTTCCTTGCTCCCACCAAACTTGGCATTTAAAACTACAAGGACTGCATTTAAGTCCTTCATTTAAGTTTAAACCTTCCCCTTTATCCTCCCACTTGACATGTATCCATAGGTCCCTTTTAGGACTAGCAATAGTTTAGGTCACAATTTAAATAGTTAGGTTTCCTTCTAGGTCGTAGGTCCTTAGGATTCACCTTAGGTTAGTTTATAAACCCCTTTTAAATTAAAATCCATGTAGGATATAATATTATTTCATAGGTTAACACATAACCCTTATCAATTCCATAACAGGTTCCTAGTAGATTTTACCACCTTAGGCTTAAAACCAAGTATAGTGTAGGACATTCCATCCAAGGCCAAATATATGCCTTAATATCCTTGTATCAACCCTTTTTCTATCTTACAGCTTTCCAGCGCATTACAACTCATATGTATTCAGGAAATCAAACCTTACCATTGGTAGCATGGTGCCAAGTAAGTATACCTGTAACCAGGTTCTTTAAAATTTACAACAATCTCCAGCTCGGTTCCAGACTTTATTTTATTTGGAAATTCAATCGACAAGATGACAATAAAGAAGGCTGAAGCATACCTTGGATCAATGGAATTGATTCAAGGTGTGTTGTCACATAATTATGAGTTCATCAAGTACAAAAGCAATTCTGCAGGTTCTCAACTTTGCAAACACAAGTTATAATGACATCATTTCCAAGTAAAGCAAAGTTACAGTATGCATGAATTCAGAACAAGTAATACTTACTCATTGCAAACATGACTTTCAAGGTCAAGGAATACACCTTCACATGACAATTCTCATTTCCACATTTGCAGCATCACAAAAAGAAGTTATCATAGTAACTGCCAAGATCAAGACGTTACATACCTCCCTTCTTAAAAGAATCATCATCCCGATGATCAAATTAGTCAAATCATAGAGTTTTAGGACAAAATTCAGTTATCGTCCTTCCATTCATATGTTCATAATAGAACAAAATTTAAGTTTTCAAAATAGTATTTTAAAATAACCATCAAATAGTTCAGTAACTGCCCAAGTTTGGCAGATTTATCAGTTTTTTGAACTTAATTTAGATCAAACAAGTATGGAAAAGTAGATCTCATTTCTTCGAGATTCTCCCAAGTTACACTTTCTTCACTAAACTGGTCCCACTGGACCTTACATTGATTCACTTTGTGATTTCTTAAGTGCAACTGGTGAGTTCCCAGCACTCGAATGGGCTTAACCATGATTATTCGGGGTCTTGGACCTGCAAGGAATCCCAATTCAGCACATGTGATAAATCTGATACGTATTTCTTAAGCAAAGAAATATGGAAAACATCATGCATTCATGATAAAGCAGGAGGTAAAGCTAAACGATAAGCTACAGGGTTGATTATTTCAACAATTTCAAAAGGGTCCCACATAATGAGGTGATAACTTGGCAGCCTTGCCAAAAGTTATAGAACTCTTTTTCGGCTTAACCGAAGAAAGACCTTCTCACCAAGTTTATATTTCCTATCAACCCGCATTTTAAGTCTGCATAACTCTTTTTGCCTGTTGGAAGCCTCCTTTAAACATTCACGAATCATTTTAATTTGTTGTTCCATTTTCGTAAGGATTTCTAGCCCAATTATCTCTCTATCCTCTACGTTGTCCTAGCTAACAGGGGTTATGCATTTCCTTCCATACAATGCTTGAAAGGTGTCATCTTTAAAGAGGCGTGGTATGTATTATTATAAGCAAATTCAACCAGCGGGAGGTACTCCTCCCATTTATACTGCTGGTCCATGCAATACATTCTTAACATATCCTCTAAAACTTGATTGACTCTTTCAGTCTGTCCATCCATTTCCGGATGATATGCAGAACTGAAATTTAGTTTAGTTCCCAAGGCTGCATTAAGTGTTTTGCCAGAATCTTGATGTCATTCTCGGATCTCTATCCGATATGATCAATTCGGGTATTCCATGTAACCTAAAAATCTCATGTACAAACCTTCTTGCTAACACTGGTGAATCATCTTTTAGATTACCAACAATAAAGTGTGCCACTTTTGTTAGTTTGTCAACAACAACTAGGATGATATCATGTTTATTCCTAGACATAGGCAATCCTTGAATGAAATCCATAGTTATCACTTGCCATTTGTACTGTGGAATGTTGTGGGGGTATAGTAATCTGGGATGGGATGCATATGTTCTGCCTTAACATGCTGACATTCCAAGTAGTGTGTCACAAATTCCATCACATCCTTTTTCATTCCCTTCCAGAAATATTGTTGCTTTATATCAGCAAGCATTTTTGTAATGCCAGGGTGTCAGAAAAAGGTGAATTATGAAATTCAGCTAATAATTTCTTTCTTAAATCATTTGCCAAGGGTATATATACCCTATTTTCAAACCTCAAAATTCCTTCATTGTCAAAATGAAAACCTTTATACTTTACATCTTTTGGATCTGCAGCAAGTGTTGTTTTAACTTGCTAAAAATAAGAGTCAGATTCCATGACACTTTTCACCTCATCTTTAAACTGAGTTCTTAATGTTATAAGAGCATAGAAATGTGCTTCCTATGACTCAGAGCATCTGCTACCCTATTTTCCTTGCCTTTAATATAGCTTATATCAAAATCATACTGAGATAGAAATTCTAACCATCTTCGTTGTCTTGCATTCAGGTTTGGTTGAGTAAAAATATACTTCAACCCCAGATGGTCGGTTTTTAGCTCAAAAGGCTTACCAAGAAGGTAGTGCCTCCACATTTGAAGTGCATGAATGATGGCAAGTGAGCTCTAGGTCATGTGGAGCATAATTTTATTCATGTAACTTGAGTTTTCTACTTTCATATGCTATGACATGATCATTTTGTAACAGAATACCTCCGAGACCCTCCCCAGATGCATGTTATGACCGTAAAATCTCCATTCGGATCAGGTACAGTCAGAATAGGTGTTGTAGTTAACTGATCCTTTAGAATCTTAAAGGTAGATTCACATTTGTCATTCCAAACAAATTTCTTATCTTTCTTTTGTAATGAAGTGATTGGTGCAGCAATCTTAGAAAAGTCCTTAACGAACTTTCTATAGTACCCGCTAGGCCCATGAAGCTTCTAACTTCATGCACATTCTTGGGTGCAGGCCACTCAGTTATAGCTACGATCTTTGAAGGATCTACAAGCTATCCCATTCTTTCTTATAACATGTCCCAAATAATGCACTTCTGCATCATAAAAGGAACATTTAGACAATTTACCATACAACTTTCTCTTTCTCAAGATTTCCAGTACTATCTTTAAATGCTCCTGATGCTCTTCGACATTTTTGGAGTATATAAGAATGTCATCCAAGAATACAAGCACAAATTTGTCCAAGTATTCTTGAAAAATATTATTCATCAAATTCATGAAGGTGGTAGGTGCATTCATCAACCCAAAAGGCAACACTGTGAATTCATAATGTCCGTACCTTGTTCTAAAAGTTGTTTTATGAATGTCTTCCTCTTTTATTCTCAGCTGATGATATCCAGATCGAAGATCTATTTTTGAATAAACTGATGCTCCACGCATCTGATCAAATAGATCATCAATCCTAGGAAGTGGATATCGGTTCTTAATGGTTGCCTTATTCAACATTCTGTAATCAATGCACAATCTAAGTGTGCCATCCTTCTTCTTTACAAAAATTACCGGTGCTCCCCATGGTGAGACACTCGGTCTTATCAACCCTTTGGTCAAAAGTTCTGTATAACTGAGCCTTAAGTTCCACCAACTCAATGGTGGTCATTCTATAGGGTGCCTTGGATATGGGCTCGGTTCTTGGTTTGATCTCAATTACAAAGTCAAACTCCCGTTTGGGCGGAAGACCAGTAATTCTTCTAGAAATACATCACTGAAATATCTTAACAATGGATATTTTTCCATAAAATCATTATCTTCCTCAAAAATTTCTATCATTTTTATGGCATACAAAGTGCAGCCTCTATTTTTAGCCCTTTTTAGTTGCATAGTTGTTAGTTTCCTAACTGCAATCCCATGTTTTACACCCTGAATGACTGTTGTTTTCTGCAGGTCATCAAAACAACAAATCTATTTTTCATAACAGTCGACCTTCACCTTATGTTCCGCCAACCAATTAACACCTATAATTACATCATATGACCCCAAAGGGGTAACATACAGGTCAACTTCTGTGGAGAAACTAGGCAAGTCAAGGACTGCCCCAAAAAGACACATATCAACTGTATGGACAACATTATTTCCGTAATGTACCATCCATGTCTTATCCATTCATTCAACTTTTATTTTTAATTTCAATGCTAACTTAGTAGATATAAAACATTCAAGTAGCTCTAGTATCAAAAAGTATAACCACATGTATACCAAATAACTTACCGGAACTTCTATGGGTGTGACTTGCTTTTCAGCTTGTTTGTTAGCCACCGCAGCATGTATCCTGTGTTGCTGATCGCGATCATCCTTCTTCAAAGGATAGTGACTCGTGTAATGGTCCTTTCCATAGTTAAAATAGCCTCCAATGGGCCCCTTCCTAGGCTCAAATTTATTTCCAGCCTTGAAGTTATCATTCTGGCTTCCATAGGACTTTTGTCCATTACCACTATTTTTGGTAAAGCCGTTCCACATACTAGTAACAGGTTTGTTCATTCCTGTTTTCTTATTGTTATCCACAAAAAATTTTTTTTTTCATGTCGAACCTCTTCCAGGGTCCCTTTTTAGGTGCAAGAGATGAAGAAGAGTTGGGAATCTTCTTCCTAATCTCCTCCCTATGAGTAGAGATTGCTCTCAATTTTGTTCTTGTCTTATTGCCTTTTCGACAACTCCTTCCATAGTGGTCGGACCGTGGACATCCACCTCACCACCAATGATGGGATTCAGTCCCATTATGAACTTTCGTATCCTGAACTTCTCATCATCTTGGTACTATGGTACATACTTAAGGAGTTTAGTAAACCCTTCCCAAAGTATTCTGCCACCGTCATCTTTCCTTGAGACAAGTTAAAATTTAGTCATTTTTTGATCAAAAAAAAGTTGAGGCAGCCATCGTTGCCTAAAGTAACTTTTAAATTGATCCCAAGTTATGTCTATTTTGACAATGTTCAACTCAACCTTACGGTTGTCCCACCATGATGATGCTTCATGAGAAAGTTGATATGCTCCCCATATCGCTTTTGTCTCCTCGGAGAAGTTTCTTATTGCAAAGTACTTCTCCATTTCACTGAGCCAATTTTCAGCCCCGTCCCCAAGTGTAGTTCCATCAAACTTTGGAGGACTTATTCTCTTTATATCATTTGTGAGTTCAGCCACTAATCTTGCCCTTTTATTTTTAGGATGATTAGGAACGTTCACGTTACTATTATCAACACCCGGATTTCCTCCATTGGTGTTGTCCACGGGAGGTGGCTGATCATTAATATCAGCATCTTCTTCCTCCTCCTCATTGCCCATTGCTTGTTGTTCCAAAATAGTCAGATGATCTCTCATATCTAGTAGGCAAAAGGATCTCATCTAGTTTTTGGGCAGTAGCTGCTTCTCCACCCAGTAGTGGGTTGTTCGCAAGCATTCCCTCTTGTTCTAACCATTTTCTATTCAACAAGAAAATGTAAACCTTATTAAATTGTGGACTCATTAGGTCCAAGAGCTGCAACCTTCAGCTCTGATACCAAGATGTAACATTCCCATTTTAAGACATTAGAACAAGGAATTTTTTTTTTTTGATAACATTCTCTGCTCTAAATTACGTAATTCAGAACACATGTTTCAAGTTTTAATAATTGTTCTCTATTCTAAATGACGTAATTTAGAACACAATGCTTTTTAAACCAATGTTCTCTGTTCACATATTCATAATATGGAACACACATTCCATGCCATTCAATCATATAACAGATAACCATATGTTGTTGTAATGACTCGAAGAACTACCGATCTCCCATTTCATGGCTCGGAGTTTCATCGATCTCTCATTTCATGACTCGGCTACTTACCGATCCTTCATGTTAATCCATGCATTGTATACTAAGTATACTTGGTTCCCTTTACCTTTTCGGTTATTGAAGTGCTCCATTTAAGAGGCCTATCTGAATATCTATTACCGATATTCATTTGAAATCCTACTTCTTAAACTAGGTGATTTAGGACAACGCAACTGCAAGCTTGCGATACTTTGGCCAAAGATTCTCACATGCTTAGCATGATCATATTCCTAGATGACATACTCATCAATGGAATACGTCCTTCACCCCACTTCATCTGTTACCTAGAATGGTCTTTTTTGACTTTTATCAGTCCTCTTGTCCAAGGTTGAACTTTAACCCAAGATAGCAATATGAAAGAGTATAGAGAGGCACTCGTGATGACTAAAGGTACGTAGACATACCTCATCGACCCTAGTCGATTGCGTGTGTCTAGTTACCTTTAGTCTTCACGAGTCACTCCGTATACAAGGTCATATTCCTAACTTGGTCCAAAGTAAAACTGAGGCCAAGTCAAGCTTATGTAAACCTAGATGATTCGATTCGGAAGGGTGTTGCAACATGTCAAGCTGCAACATTGTGTCATCATGAAGGCCCAGCCTTCATGAAGACACCTTATTGCAGCTGGCATGTACCAACATCCTACGGAATCCTCCCATCTAGGGTTATATATCCAGCTAAAAGTTTGATTAGATTCTTATCTTTATTATTTTAAGAATAAGTTTCAGCAACCTTGTTGATCCTCTAACCTCATAGTTCATTACAGTTGCATAGTTAGGAATGACTTGAATTGTCTCGTAGCTTAATATACATTCACTCCTCCTTACCGAAGGATTGCATATTCCTTTCTTAGTTCATTAATTAAAGCTTCAGACTTATAGTCCACTACTGACTTAACGAAGTAAGATTAACTTACTAAGCTTAATCAAGTTCATTCGCAACTGATTTTAAATTTCAGGTTTCCTTTACATTAGACATCATTTGAATGAGGTCTATTTCCCAAATGAATGTATTCATTTATTTACAATTACCTTACTTCAGTTTAAGGTTTGTTAAGAGGAGATATGATTCCTCCTTCCGAATATCCTTTGGGCAAGACACCCCAAAGAATATTAACGAAATCTGAATACATAATTCAATTGTCCTTTCATTAATATTCATTAGTTTAGAATCAATTTGAATATTATTTATACAAGAATTCATATGTATTTTAATCTTTTACTAATGTCAATTAATAGTCCATATTGACCTAAGTATTAACCAATTGCACATTCCAACTTAAAAGTTGTATTCAAGAGAAGAGTAGAGTGTACGTCTAATCCTTTTAAATTAAATCTAAACACCATCAAATTTGTATAAGTACAAATTCAATGAATAAGAATATGTTCTCGATTATATTTCAACAATTCAATAATGGTACAACATTTAAAATAACACACCATTCCCTTCTCTCATTCCTCAAGGTAAAATTTATACATTTTACAAGTCCAAACAGCTGGACTTCATTCATGTCAATCAGCATTGATAACTCAAAAAGAAAGAAGAATACAACTTTTCCTTTTTCCATTTCCTTCGAGAAGAATAATAAAATATCAGAAAAGATCCATCCTTTAGTTAATCAGAAGAAGCATCATAAAACAACATGTCTTCATTATTACTCACGGAATCCATCTACAAAATTTACTAGCACGGGTCAGTTCATCGAACTGAGCATGTTAAGCACTTATCATTAAAATGAAGTGCTCTTGACTAACTGTCTCAATAAAAGAACTCTACTTTTATGAAACATCCCGTAATTGAGATGGACATCACGTAAGAGTTAAGTACCGATAAGGATGAACAATTTAAACAACCAAGTCTCAATAAGTAGCATCAAAATCAGACAATACTATTAACTAACAACTCCTCAAAATAATTACAACAAACACGCAATGATATATCCCCATTTTCTTACTGTTTCCTTCCAAAAATGAAAAGAGTTCATTCCAAATTTAGACAAATATTACAAAGAATATTTTCTCTAAATAATCTCATATTAGAAGCATTTGTAAGAATATATATATATATATATATATATGTTGAATATCAAATCATCATCAATCATATCAATTCCATTCATATAAATGGGATTCATATAATGAATTGACTATAAATTTAAACAGAACTCCTTCACCTTTATACTACTCACTTGATTTCAACCAAATCAAATGCAGAAGTGAAAAAATCATACATCATGACAACAACCTATGTCACTTTTTAGAATTCAACAAACAACATAGTACTCATCATCCAATTCGAGAGAGGGAAAAAAGTAGATAAAATGCAATCGCTTACACCCGAAGGCAATCACAAGTTGATTCAATATCCTTAACAAAAATTTAAATAGGATAAGAAAAGAAAAGAAGTATTACTTCAGTTACCTATTCAATAATCCCTTTCATTTAATCACAACCGAACTGGTCGATCTTATGCAAGAAGAGATAACAACTAGAGATAACAGTCAAGGAGAGAGCAATTTAAAAGTCAATAATCGAATGAAAGGAAGGAGATTCACATTACTTCTTTCCAATACATAGCCGAATATCAAACTATGATGTGTAGACTGTTATCAATAGGGTAATTCTTCCCATGCTAGACTGTTATAGTCTTAATAGCTTACTAACTACCATTCAAGGAAAGTATTCAAGAATTCATTTTACAACTAAACCAAAAATATCAACAACAACTGAGCTTCCAATTACAACCAACGTTAATGGTTGTATACACTAACAAACAAACATATTCCATCTAAATATAAAACGATTAAGAGTTTACAACCAAGAAAACATGTCCCAAATCTTCCAGGATGAGAAGCCATTTTTCAATCACAAGAGTAAGGAGTCTACTCAGGTTCAGTTTTAATGGAAACAATGAAGAAGTCTAACTCCACTAAATATATAAATATTCATCATTGAGTTTAAAGGAAAGTAAAAACTATACGCTCTACTCCAATCCATCAAATAGATAGATTACTCTATTCCAAGTTCGATAAGAATTTATTTTCAAACAGTCATACATGGGTACCGAGAACAAAATAGGAGGAACATTGTATCGTTTTAGAACAAGCAAATGTAAAGATGATACGATAAACCTATTATTCCTAAAAGAACCCACTTCACAATTTAAACTGTATTACGAACAAGGAAGAACAGTTCACAAAGTTCTATCATAGCATTTCACATGAAATCCATAACCTTTGAGTAAATAAAACTCAGAAAATAGTATACGCATCACTGTCACCTTCAGCAAGTTCAAACCCACAAGAGACAACAAAACCAAAACCCATTACTTTGAAATCAAAACAACAGAGATGAAATCCATCTTCATTTACTATTTCAACAAAGAACACCCATTTACTCATGCATGCATCAAGAAGATACCCAAATCACATCTTTTTCCAAATGACAACTCAAGCAAAAGATCACATCTAAACATATCAACATATTTTCACAAAAACATGCATTTATAAGAGTAGAGTTCTTTTAATGAAGACATTTAATAAAGAGCATAATTGTTTAAAGAAAAGAGCCTAACATGCCTGTATAATTTCTTGTTAGCTTGTGGAAGATCACAACCGAGCTTCTCAAGAGTTTCTTCCCTCCAAACAATGTTAATCAACTAGATCTCTCAACTACTTCCACATTTCCATAGGCCCAGAAACCACTCGGAGGTGGTCAAAACAACAATGGCCTGAAAAAAAACTTACAGGTTCGAAAAAGCAACAAAATGCAAAGCAAAAACCGAAACCCAAATGAATAACAATAACTCACAAAAATCCTCTTTCCTCTTTCCTAGGTGGGTTGGTTACCAAAACCAATGCCAATAAATGCATTGAATGCATTTTCTCCCTCTTTCTCCATGCCACCGCCGACTCAGATTTGGTGAATTCTATCTTATATTTTGCATGTAATTCAAATTTAGTTATATAGCTAGTTAGATGCCTCTAACTTCCTTTCTCCCACCAAACTTGGCGTTTAAAACTACAAGGACTGCATTTAAGTCCTTCATTTAAGTTTAAACCTTCCCCTTTATCCTCCCACTTGACATGTATCCATAGGTCCCTTTTAGGACTAGCAATAGTTTAGGTCACAATTAAAATAGTTAGGTTTCCTTTTAGCTCATAGGTCCTTAGGATTCACCTTAGGTTAGTTTATAACCCCTTTTAAATTAAAATCCATGTAGGATATAATATTATTTCATAGGTTAACACATAACCCTTATCAATTCCATAACAGGTTCCTAGTAGATTTTACCGCCTTAGGCTTAAAACCAAGTATAGTGCAGGACATTCCATCCAAGGCCAAATATATGCCTTAATATCCTTGTATCAACCCTTTTTCTATCTTACGCTTTCCAACATTACAACTCATATGTATTTAGGAAATCAAACCTTACCATTGGCAAGCATGGTGCCAAGTAAGTATACCTGTAACTAGGTTCTTTAAAATGTACAACAATCTCCAGCTCGGTTCCAGACTTTATTTTATTTGGAAAGTCAACCGACAAGATGATAATAAAGAAGGTTGAAGCATACCTTGGATCAATGGAATTGATTCAAGTGTGTTATCACATAATTATGAGTTCATCAAGTACAAAAGTAATTTCTGTAGGTTCACAACTTTGCAAACACAAGTTATAATGACATCAGTCTCAAGTAAACAGAGTTACAAGTATGCAAGGTTTAGAATAGTAATACTTAATCATTGCAAACATGATTTTCAAGATTAAAGGAAAAAGAAGTTATTGTAGTGCTTGCCAAGATCAAGGCGTTACACCTCCTTCTTATGCCCCAACTCCTCAATAAATTTTTGTATCCAAATCATCTCTTTACTTGCCTCTATGGCAACAACATACTCAACCTCCGTGGTTGACAAAGCCACCAACTTCTGTAGTCATGAAATTCAACTCACTGTTGTCCCACCTACAGTGTAAATATAACCTGTCGTGCTCCTCCTGTTGTCTACATGTCCAGCCATATATGAATCTACATAACCATGCAAAGTGGTGTTTGATCCATTGTAGAAAAAAAAATTCCCCATGGTCCCTCTCAAATACCAAAGGATCCACTTTACTACCTACCAGTGATCTCTACTTGGATCACTCATAAAATATCTTGACCTCTCTCCCACTTTGCATGGGAAATATCGGACCTAGTGCACACCATGACATACATAAAACTATCAATTGTTGATGAGTAAGGTACCTTAGACATCTGGTTTCTCTCTTTCTATGTCTTGGGACACGCTCCTTTGATAAATTAAAATGGCATGCCAAAGGAATCCCAACCGGTTTAGCATCATGCATATTAAACCTCTCTAAGACCTTCTTAATGTATTCTTCCTTAGATAAAGTCACCTTTCATTCCTTCATATCTCAAGATATCCTCATACTAAGGATTTTTTTGGCTACCCCCAAATCCTTCATAGTAAAGGAGGCACGTAGTTGCTTCTTGAGTACTTTTATTTCTGCATGTTTTTACCTCGTAACCAACATGTCATCCACATACTGAGACACATGATAATATAATTGTCATCCTCAAATTTCTTTGTATACATGTAATGGTTAGAATGACATCTAATTTAACCTTGCTCCATCATGAATCTATAAAATTTCTTATACCATTGACATGGAGCTTATTTCAAGCCATACAATCTCTTCTTTAGTTTGCACACCATCTCCTCTTTACCTTTGACCTCATAGCCCTCTGGCTGCTTCATAAATAGGTCCTCATCCAAATAACCATGGAGAAATGTAGTCTTTACATCAAGATTCTCTAAATGCAAGTCTTTTGCTATGACTATTCCAAGAATATTTCTAATAGAAGTCATTTTTACTACAAGAGAAAAAATATCATCAAAATCTATTCCTTTTTCTATACAAACCCCTTGACCACCAACCGGGCCTTGTATCTTTTCTTACCCCCTCCTTCTTCTCGAATCAGTACACCCACTTGTTTTGTAATGCTCTTTTTCCTTCGGGTAGCTTAACTAAATCCCATGTCAAGTTCTTCATGAGATCCCGATGCTCCTCATCCATGGCTTGTTCCCACTTCTTCCTGGAATCTACCCTGCATTGTTTCATCAAATCTCTCTAGCTCTCCACTATCGGTGAGTAATAAATAATAAAGAGAAGGAGAAAAATGTTCAGGTTATCTTCTTACCCTAGAAGACCTCCTCAATATAGGAGTTTGGGGTTGCTTTGTTGAGGATGTTCCTGAACTCGATTCATGTGTCACTTTCCCATCCAGAAGATCCTCTACCACTACATATTATTTTTGGATTCTTCCTGTTTTCTTACAATTGTTGTTTAGACATGACTTTCTCATTAAATACCACATCCCTAGATCGAATGATTTTTTTATGCTTAATAATCCATTATTTATATCCAAAGTCATCACCACCATAACCAATGAAAGTATTTTTTTATGATTTAGCCTCTAGTTTGGTCTGTCATCCTTGTCTATATGGAAAAAAACCTCACATATAAAGACTATAAGAAATGAATAATCAAATTTCTTACCATACCAAGCCTCCTCGTTATGCCTCGATCCAAGACACTTGAGGGTCCTATGTTTATCAATTACAGTTGTGCTCACTATTTCTGTCCAAAAAGAAAGAGGTAGTCCTGCATGTAACCTCATGCTCCTAGCACATTCCATTATTGTTCTGTTCATCCTTTATGATACCCCATTTTGCTGCGGAGTTCCTGGAACCATATTTTTCTGTGGATTCCATTATTAGAAAAATAATCATCAAATTCATTGTTAAAATACACCCGTCTATTATCCGATTTGAGACATTTTAGCTTAAGACTGTTTCATTCTCTACCAAGGCTTTCAATTTAACAAAAGTGTCAAATACATCATATTTTTTCTAATACAATAAACCCAAACTTTCCTTGTTCCATCATCAATAAAAGAAACATAATAACTTGAACCCATAAGATATGATATACAGCCGACCCCCACACATCGAATGCACCAACTCTAACTTACTCTCTTTCTTTGTAGGTCCAACCTTGAGAAACCTTTCTCACTTTTTTTTCCCGTATATGAAATCCTCACAAAAATCCAAACCTATTTCTCGTATATTCAAGAAAATCCTTCTTTATGATCTCCATGCCCTTATGGATCATATGATCGAGCCTATAGTGCCACAATGTCGTATTCGCTTACAAGCCACAATATTACAAACATTCGTGCTATAAGTAGTTAAATACAAGATTCCAACCTTCTTACCTCTTGCCACCACAAGAGAACCCTTGGTAACCTTCTAAGAGTCTGTTGTAAATATCACAAGACAACCATCACTTCCCAACTAGCCTAGCATTGATATCAAATTTTTTTCTTAAAGTAGGCACATGTCGACATCCTTCAATAGCCATGTATTCCCATTTTACATCTTAACCCAAATAAAACATTTTCCAACTATGATATAAGGCTCATCATTACAAGAAAAACATGCCCAAAATCCCCTTGAACATAATCAACAAAATAATGCCTATGTGGAGTAACATGGAAAGAAGACTTTGAATCTGAAACGTAAGATTTAACAATATTGTGCAAAGAAAGAATCAAAGCATCGACATACATTACCCGTTGCCACATTTTCCTCATTTTCTTCCGTATTTTCTTCTTGTCCTGAAGCTCTCAGTCCTTTTTACATGCCCAAACTTTCCACGGTGCCAACATACTATCTTACTTTTGGATTTTGACCTTGCCTCGATATTTCAATTTTCCATGACTTCCTCTATTCTTATGTCTCCCTCTAGTTTCCCTTTGTCAAAATATTCCTTGAAGTAGAAGATTCCCTTGAGCTTTTTCTTCACATTTCCTCACTTAGAATCACCCCTACAACATCCTCAAACTTCAACTTTGAGTTAGCTGGAACCAAGTTGCTTACCACCATTACCGAGTTATTCTAACTCTCAGGTAAAGAGCACAAAATTAATAAAATCCCTAACTTTTTCATAAAATTATATTATAACCAAAGCTAGCATATTTACAACCATATTAAAATCATTTAAATGAATTTTCTTGAACCATTGTCAGACATCTTCATATTAAACAATTTTTTCATTAAAAATATCTTCTTCGAGGCAGAGGATTTTTCATACAACTTCCCTAATGCATCCATCAGCTCTTTTGTATTCTTTTCCTTTGAAACATTAAATAATACCAAAGATTCAAGACACAACCGGATCATTCCAAGTTCCTTCCTATCCATCAAATCCCATTCCACATTCGTCATACTTGAGGGTTTGTTCCCTTTCGCAAGATAATGGAATATAAATATCCTTCTGATAAAGGTAATCTTCCATCTGCATCTTCCAAAGACTAAAATTTTGCATGTTGAATTTATAAACCCTTGATCTTCCATCATCTACCATAGCTCCCACTCAAGCTAAAAATTTCCTTGTGATTCAACACTACAAAAACTAAACACAACTTTGATACCAATTATTAGGAAATAAGGGATAAAATATGTGGAACAATCCCTCACAAAATCGTAAAAATAGAAACTAATATGCAGAAAATATTACAGATCTCAAATAAAATTGTTGAATAAAAATAACACAACACAAAGAGACAATATTTAACGTGGTTCACCCGATTTGGGCTATGTCCACCAAGAATCACTTGCTTAGATTTTATTACAAGCCACCTCTCTCTCAATACAATACCCAGATTTGTTTGGAGCTATGCTCAACAAACTCTATAGAATTCACACCCGAATTCCCAAACATTTGCAATGTTACCTCAACCCTACCATATACATAAAACCACATAAGTAGACAACTTCTTAAGAAGTTTTACAATACCATGGGTATCAAAACCATGGGCCAAAATCGTCCCATAAACCTATGGGTCAAAAATCCTGCCCATATGATAAGAACATGTTCCCGATGTATTAGGCACATTTTTCAAGGCCAATGTTTTTCTTGGGGATGCACCCCAGGACCCGCTCGTGGCCTAGCCCGACTTGAACCTTGACAAGAATACATGAAGAGTGTATAATAATTTTAGTGTACAGTCTTCAACACTTCCACACATCAAAATAAACTCCACAAGATAACATTATACTTGTGGATTCCCTTATCATTATCAATACGAGTTCCCTCAGAATATTACTTGCTCATGGTGTGGAAAGACACACAAGCTAGAATATTTTCCAGAGTTGTATGAGAACATTTACAAGACTCAGAAGAAGGAGAAGGGCATGAGAATGATTAAAGTGGAGTGTGATGCTTCTGATCAATATATTTGTAAGAAGAAACTTGATCTTGAGTTACAGATTGTGATGGTGACTATGCACACCGAGGTTATGTAAAATTGTAAGATGTCGAACACTAAACCACTCATTACAAGGGAATAAGTAACATATGCTAAGTATCTAGATGTTGTGCACGAAAGAAGTTTACCATGAAACTATGGGATTTATTAGAGAATTTAGGGTGAAATACAATGCTTAAAAGAGAAATTGTGTGATATAGAGTGAGAAAAGACAGCAGTTGAGCTCCTACAAAAGGATTTGGATGATTTGAAGGAGGTGTGCAAGATGTTTTGGTAGGAGAACATCATTCCATTATTATGGGAATGGTTGCAATAAAATATACCGTGTGCTAGGTCCGAGTACGAAAGACAAATACTTCATACAAATATTCCACCTCAAAATCATGTATTTGACAAAGAGATTACACTTGATGAAATCATTGATGGTTGGTTATTGCGTAGCATTCTTATTGATCTTTGGATCAAAAGTGAATGCGCTAACTTTGTATGCTTGGAATTAGATGGGTGGACCAAAATTGCACCCATCCATGAATGTGTTGTATATGGTGAATAGGATTAGGGAAATTCCTATTGGGTTATTGAAGGATGCATTGATTACTATACAAGGTTCCAAGTTTCTTCTGCAGAATTTGAGGTGTTGAAGATCACCTTGGGAAACCTTGGTGTTTCACGAACAAAGTAGATTTGTGCTTTAATAAAAGGTACATTAGTTTTGAGAATGATGAATAACACGTGATTATTCCTCTATTTGAAAAGAAATCTTAACCCTATGTTGAACCATTGAGCTTAGAAGAGCTTAATAGAATCTATGCACACTCAGTGCATGATCTAGAGAATTTAGAACCATCTAAGGAGGGTGTGCTTCATTGGGAAGACACGCAGTATATCAATGACACTACTAGTGTTGTTTGTGATAACTGGGCTCATGGAACGTATGAAATGGTTTGGCATGAGGTCAAAGTAACATTCACTAGAATGATGAGGCCGCTCATGGTGAGGAGGTTAGGATGTAACCGTGTACTATGGTATATGGGTGAAGGGAACCATGATGCATTTCTATGAGCCATGAAGACTCGGTGGCATGATGAAGGGGATGGAATAAATATGCTAGTCTATACTTTATGTTGGACAACAATGCATTGGTGGGAAACACATAGAGATGGCCTTTTGGGGTGGAAAGAATTCAAAATCACCTTTTCTACTAGGTTCACTTGGAATAATGTACCTACATAAACATGCGAATTTCATGGGAAGTCTCCTTCCTCCCATGTCACATCAAGGAGTGTGAGAGATCTTGGTTACAAGGAAAAGAGGCATTATTGCCATCACTTTGGGTGTATAAGATCTACTCCACATTACATGGTTGAAAACATGCATGGTATGTCCATGTAGAAGCGAAAAGGGAAAGCTTGATTAGTTAGCAAGATATGACTTTGTGTATGATCCAAACCTTTGATTACTTTTCTACTAAGCCTCAAGTCGGTGAAGCATTTCAGATAATTGATGCATGAGCATCACTCCCTATGTAAATATTTCTTTAGTCATCATATTTTGGTTTTATGGATATGTCAATAGGACCTAGGTGCTCTAGGAGTCATATAGATGTGGTATTTTTAGTCTAAGCATTTCAAAATTTGAATATTTTGCTTTCCCTCCAAAATTACAAAATGAGTCTTGGAGGTTATTTTTGGTTTGTAATGGTTGATTTAATGGAATCTTGAAGCTTAAAAGCATGTAAGAGGATGAAATGAGTTATAAATAGGTTTATTAGGTCCTTATAGGACATATGAATCGTAATATGAGTTAGAACGTCTAAGACTTGGTATTTGAACTAAGAAAATTGGTGCTAGGCTAAGGTCATCCATGTGACCAATGAGTTAAGAGGGTATATTCAGTTAAGTACAAATGAAACTCATATAAATTTGAGAATTTAACTACTTTACCTCATTCCCATTCGAATGGAAGTCAATTTAAAGCTTGAGGAGAAATGATAGTGTTTTATGTATGTAACTTGTGAGTGTGTATGGCTTTGTACATGTTGAATGTTTACAAAGATTAGTATATATCTCAAGAATAGGTTAGACTAATATATGTTAGTAATTTGTAATATTTCAGTGCTTGAGAATCATGCTTTCTAGAGAGGAAGGTTATAAAGTGATTTGTGATAGGCATTTCATGAATTTTTGTGAAATGCTTCATTGTTGATATGTTGAATGCATGGTTCTTGACTATAGCAAGGTATGTGGGAGTTTTTGGTGTTATATGTTTGTATATTATCTCTTTATGACCTTGGAGATGTAATTTTGATTCAAGAAATAAAACCCTTGAATTGTATTCATAACTATGCAAGAAACTATGACATAAGTGGTGTGATCATCCTTACAAAGAGTAGATGGTGAGTGATTTTTGTGTATGGTGAAGGGAATTCAAATACATTCTTAAGTCTAGGGGAATAATAAATATTATGGTTAACTTTCATGTTTGAAAATCTTTGGGAAGTAATATTGAAGAAAACTATTTTTTTGACTTAGTGATAATTGTGCATGCTTAGAGAAGGCTATATATCCTCAAGAAAGGAGCATAAATTCAATTCTATAAAAATTTTATCAACATCTAAGGTGTGAAATGATATTGGATTGATTATAAGTATTTCTCTTTGATATGTTTGTGTTTTTGTGTTGATAAATAAAGGAGTTATGAGGATTGTGATTTGTGTATACATATGACAGGACAAAGGAAAGAAGTAGTGTAGAAGATTTTACATGTGACTTTGTAAGCCATTGGTAATATTTTATTTGAAGGTGAGTTCATTAAAATCCCTCGATTACAAATTATAGCCTTTAAATCAAATACAAAGAGAGATTTGTTTGATTGATTCCTCTTAGGATTCTTTGTGAGATTATCCTAGAGACATAGCTAGGGTTTGGATTTTAGAACCCCAAAACTCACCCTTTGACTTAAAAATTTCAAGATTTGATGGAAAGGATATAAAGTATGGTATTTTGAAGGAATTTAATAATTTTAAGGGTGAAATTTATACTTATGCATGATAGTTGGAGAAATAGGTTAGTAAATATAGTCAAGACCCAACAAGATTACCCTAGTTACAAAGGAACTAGGTGTTTGGATTTGAGATAACCCATGAAAATTATAGGATAAATCAAATGCAATAATGGGTGTCTGAATATATTTTTATTTCTCCTTGAAAGTACCTACATTGATACTTATGCATGTCAGTCTTCTTATGGAAACCTAGTGAGGGTTTGGAGCAAGAATGCAAAAGTAAGCGAGAGAGAGAGAATTAGCCAAAGAGTGAGGTTTTGAAATTTTGTGTACACCTTGAGGATACTAAAGAGTGATTAATGGTGGTAGTATTTCATTATGGATTGCTTTAGTTTTCTTTCACCATGGTTGATCCAAATGCATTGTATTGAGAGGCTAATTGGCAAATTTGGGCAAATAGTAAAAGACTAAATTCTTGATTCCTTTTCATCAAGATTATAGATGAATTAGTTTTTCCTATGGTGAATGGAGAGGGTGAAAGTTGACAATAGGTGGAATAATGCTAAAAAATCCAAAGTTGATTATTGGAATGTAGGGCTAATTGAAGGAAGATGATGGACAAAAGTAGTGAAAGATGAAAGGAAAAATGCATGATTTATATGGTAGCAGTCTAGTAGATGAAATATCATCATTATTAGAGTAAGAGGAAGAACATGATGAGGAAATAGAACCTTCCGAGTGATGATTACTCTCTTTTTGCATTCTAGCCAAGTAATCTCATTGAGAAACTTATATAAGCTTCCCATTTTAGATAAGGTATAGGTGAAATTTATATCTATCTTGATAAGAGTATATGAATGAATTAATTTTCCATTGATTTCATCATTAGTGGTATCAGATCTTGAAAGATCAGTTAAGGAGTTTGAATGAAAGTGTTTATTGAAGCTAACAAGTTTTTTTACAAGTGTTGATGAAAGATATGCAGGATAAGAGCATGAAGAGCCAAGATGAGCTTTATGAATTGGATAATGAGCATGGTTATGTGGTGCCCAAGTGGCTTAATAAGATGAATGAAGAGAAACTGAAAATTAATGTTAAGAGGGATAAAAATAAATGTTGAAGGAGGATATGGAAGAAGGTAATGAGGAGTTATTGAAGGAGGTGGTGACCTTGATCAGTCAAAGAAAGAAAGAAAGAGAGGAAAGAGAGAAGCAGAAAAGAAGAGAGATGGAGAGGAAAAGAGAGAAGTGGATGGAGGAAGAAATAAATACACTTAAGAGATATGTGGATCAAGTATCTATGTTGATAAAGCAAAGATGTAATTAAAAATCCAAGAAAGGGGATTGTGATGACTAAAAGAGTTAAGTGGCCCATTAGGCTACTTATAGAGAAAAGAAAAAGGATGCAACTGAGAAGGTGGATAAAAGAGGAAGAAAGAAGGATAAGAAGAATGAAAAGAGAAGAATTCAAGAGAGTTATCCTAGAAGAGGATAAGAAAAATGAGGAAGAAGAAGTTATAGAGATATTTTGACATCTCTTAGAGAGAATGAAGAGGAGAAAAGTTTGAGTCAAGAAGAAGAAGAGCTCATTCATGGAGCTTTTGAAGAGGATATATGGCCTCAATATTTTCATTATAACATTGCATCTTTATGTGTGAATGTAGGTAATTAAAATAAAGATATGAATTCCTTGGAAAGTGTCTTGAAGAAGGACCTAGAAGTCCCAAAGAACTAGGAAGAACCAAAATTTGAAGAGGAAGGTGAATATACAATAGAAGAAGAGTTGTTATGGTTGGAAATCATGCAATAAACTGAGGTACTATATCCCTTTGAAGATAAAGAAGACTACATGAATAAAAGGAACGATAACCATATCGTACCAAGCCAAGAACACAGATGCTAATCAAACACCATGATCTATAAGATGAAAGTAATTCGCCAGAATAAATTTACATAAAACCTTTGCAAACAAATGAGCAGAAATATCATATATTATTATGGAAATCAATGAAATATAATGAGAATGGGCCTTGTTTATATATGCAAGGAATAACAATATAAGAACCAAGATTAAGGTCATAGATCAAGCCATAAATCAAGGAGATAACTAGCCATCAAAGAACTAGTTAAGACCATAGATTTAGGAGAGAACTAGACATCAAGGATCTAGTCAATACCATAGATCAAGGAAATAACTATACCTAACAAATAGATAATATCTCCTAATATCTAAATAAGATAAAAGAAATATCCAAACACATAAGTGGATGAGGATAAATACAATAAAGGTAAATAATGTACCTAGGTGAACATGAGCTAAAGTAAATACCCGTTATAACAATGAAATAATAGATTGAGTTCATGAAACTTTTCCATGAAGGAATAGAGGTCAAATAAGTTGAAGACAAAGAAGAAGATAACAAGTCAACTGAAGATAAAGAACTAAAAGGAGTAGCAATGAAAATATTTGAGTCATGTGGACTCCAAACAAAGCAAAAGAAGATGGAAGTTGATTTCGGAAATGTAAAGTCTATAAGTGAAATCAAGAGGGAATTTAAAGAATCCCTAAACAAAGAAGAGAAGAAAAAGTTGATAATAATGGTGGAGGAGGTAATGAAACCTCATGACTTTAAAACTAATCATGTTCTCAGTTGTGAATGTGCAGGTGTGATAAGAAATGAGAAGGACAAGTCATCTCCAAGACTCATGTTGAAGAAGGTCAATCCAAATAAGATCTCAAAGGAGAAAAGCAAGGAAGAGGAAACAAAAATTAAGTCTATGAGACTCTTGGAGAAGAAAAAATCAATAGAGAGAACTGAGGCAAGGAGGCATAAACTGAAGATACAAAAGAATTGGAAAAATAAGAAGAAAAGAAATTAGTAAGCTCAAATTATTCTTACCCCTAGAGTATGATGCAGGAGCATCACTCCACTATGTAAATATGTCTTGATTCATCATATTTTGGTTTTATGGGTGTGTTAATAGGACCTAGGGGTTACTAGGAGTCATTTAGATGTGGTAGTTTGAGTCTAAGCTTTTCAAAATTTGAATATTTTGCTTTCCCTCCAAAAGTACAAAATGAGTCTTGGAGGTCATTTTTGGTTTGTAATGGTTGATTTAATGGAATATTGAAGCTTACAAGCATGTAAGAGGATGAAATGAGGTATAAGAAGGTGTCTTAGGTCCTTATAGGATATAGGAATCATAATATGAGTAAAGAAGTCTAAGACTTGGTATTTGAGCTAAGCAACTTGATGCTAGGCCAAGGAAAATTTTAAGAACCCCCAAAATGCATAGAAATTCTTAGGCGAATATGGGAAAATTGATTTTTGCGCTAATATGCTATCACCAAGTAGAATTTTTATGCTTTATAGGATGACATCATATATTATCTTTGTCGCTGATAGTATATTATGTCGACCAAAAATATATGTAAATTTTTAAAAACTAGTTTTTGACAATAATAGTTAAAATGATCGGCTCGAGGAGAAACTGTCTTCCCAAAATATGACACAAAAAAAAAATGTTTTTGTGAAAATTTAACAATTTTACAAATTTTGTATGGGAATATTTTTTTGAAATTTTTATGTTAGCAATTAAAATGATCATCTCAATGAGAAATTTGTCCTCCCAAAATATGGTGTAAACAAAAAAAAAAAAACTTGAATGGGAATCTTTTTTTTCTTACTCGCCTATTAGCTACGGACAATAACTTTTTTATAGGCTACCAAATGGTAACATATTTTATGCTACCGAATGATAGCATAAATATATGTTATCGATCAATAACATAAAATATGATACCGACCGATAACATATTTTATGCTATCGACCGGTATCATATTTTATTGTACCAACCGACAACATATATTTATGTTGTCACTTGTAGCATAAAATATGCTACTAGCTTGTATCATATTTTATGCTACTGGATGACAATACTAAGGTGAATATTAGGCATTTATCTTTTGTGGGGATGGCGAATAAACCCTTAAATTAAATTATACCTAGAAAAATTTGGCAACCTAGACCTAATCCCTTGCCAAAAAAAATCACCAATTTTAAATTTTAAAAACTGGAATATTCATGAATTAACAAATATTCACCACTAAAATTTTCCTTGTACTAGGCTAAGGTCATCCATGTGACCAATGAGTTAAGAGGGTGTATTCAGTTAGGTACAAGTGGAACTCATATAAATGTAAGAATGTAACTACTTCACCTCATTCCCATTCGAATGGAAATCAATTTGAAGCTTCAAGGGAGAAATGGTAGTGTTTTGTGTATGTAACTTGTGAGTGTGTATGGATTTGTACATGTTGAATTTTTTAGAGATTAGTATATATTTGAAGAATAGGTTAGACTAATATATGTTAGTAAGTTTCAAGATTTCAAAGTGCTTGATAATCATGCTTGGTAGATAAGAAGGTTATAAATTGATATGTGACAAACATTTCATCAAATTTTAGTGAAACTATTGAATGCATGGCACTTGACTGTAGCAATGTATGTGGGAGTGTTTAAGTGCTATATGTTTGTAGATTACCTCTTTATGACCTTGGAGATGTAATTTTGATTCAAAAACAAAACCCCCTGAATTGTGTTCATAACTATGCAAGAAAGCGTGACATAAGTGGACTATGATCATCCTTGCAAAGAGTAGATGGTGAGTGCTTGTTGTGTATGGTGAAGGGAATTTAGAGTTATTATCAAGTCTATAGGAATAATCAATATGATAGTTAAATTGTGTGTTTGAAACTCTTTGGGGAAGAAATATTGAAGAAAACTATTTTCTTGACTTAGTGATAACTGTGCATGCTTAGAGAAGGCTATAAATCCTCAAGAAAGGAGCATAAATTCAAAATTGTAGCTTCTTGATCAGAATCTAAGGTGTGGAATGATATTGGATTGATTATGAGTATTTCTCTTTGATATGTTTGTGTTTTGTGTTGATAAATAAATAAAGGAGTTTGGAGGATTGTGATCTGTGTATGCACGTGATAAGGCAGAGGAAAGGAGTGTAGAATATTTTGCACGTGAATTTGTAAGCCGGTGGTAAGATTTTTATTAAAGTGAGTTCATTACAAGCCCCGTTACAAATTAGAGCCTTGAAATCAACTACAAAGAGATATATGGTTGATTGATTCCTCTCGGGCTTATTGTGAGATTATCCTAGAGACATTGCTAGGGTTTTGATTTTAGAACCCAAAAATCATTCTTTTGACTTCAAAATTTAAACATATGAGGGAAAGGATCTAAATTAGGGTATTTTGAAGGGTGAAATTTATACTTATACATGAAATTTGGAGCAAGAGGTTAGTAAATACAGTTAAGACCCTAGTTATAAAGGAACTAGGTGTTTGGATTTGAGATAACCCCTAAAACTTCTAGGATAACTTAAATGAAATAATGGGTGTCTGAATATATTTTTATTTCTCCTTGAAATTACCTACAACAAGACTTATGCATGATAGTATTCTTATGAAACATAGTGAGGGTTTGGAGTAAGAATGAAAAAGTAAAGGAGAGATAGAATTAGCCAAAGAGCAAGGTTTTGAAAAAAATTACACCTTAAGGATAATGAAGAGTGATTAATGGTATTAGTAGTTAATTATGGATTCCTTTAGTTTGCTTTCAACATGATTGATCCAAATGCATTATATTGAGAGGTTAATTGGAAAATTTAGGAAAATAGTAAAAGAATGAATTCTTGATTCCTTTTCATCAAGCTTATAAATGAATTAGTGTTGCCTATGGTGTATGAATAGGGTGAAAGTTGACGACAGTATGTGGAATAATGCTAAAAAATCCAAAGTTGATTGTTGGAATGAAGGGCTAATTGAAGGAAGATGATGGACAAAAGTAGTGAAAGGTGAGAAGGAAAAATACATGACTTATGAGTAGTCTAGTAGATGAAATATCATCATTCTCAAAGTAAGAGGTAGAGCATGATGAGGAAATAAAACCTTCCAAGTGATGATTACTCATTTTTCTTGCATTCTAGCCAAGTAAGCTCATTGAGAAACTTGTATAACCCTCCCATTTCAGGTAAGGTATAGGTGAAATTTATAACTATCTTGATAACTAAGTATATGAATGAATTAATATGGCATTGATACATCAATAATGAAGCACATCGCTTTAGGAGATAGCTCAAATTTTGAAGAGATTATGTTAGAACTGTTTGGGAACCCGATATTGAGGCACACCTTGACTGGAAGAAACATATGAGGAAGAAATGGTTCACATTTGGAAGATTAAAGAAAAGGGTAAACTGGTATGCATGATAGATGATGATGAGGTTGATACACGAATGTTGATCTCATTGAAGGTACATGTGAGGTAATGGATACTAAAAATGAAAAGGCACGCGCATATCACACTCCTATGAAAACAAATAAGGTTAACATTGGAATAGAGGCAGAGCCCAAGGAGTCTATTATTGGTGATTACTGGTCCAAGAAAGAGGTATCTAACATAATTGAACTCTTGCGTGACTTTAAGGAATTGTTTATGTGGGGCTATCATGAGTTAAATGGAGTACACCCTTATCTAAGTGAGATGAAACTAAAACTGAAATAAGGTGCGCACCCGGTTAGGAAGAGGTCATTTAGGATGAATCCTAATATGTACTTGAAGGTCAAGGAAGAGATTGATAAAATGCTCAAGTCTGTTATAATTGAGCCCAATGAATAATCTCACTGGGTTAGCCCCATGGTCATAAGCATTAAGAAGGATGGGAGGATAAGGATTTGTGTGGACTACGTAGAACTAAATGCTTCATGTGTTATAGAACCTTTTCCCACTCCATTCATAGAAGAGATCCTTGAAGGGGTTGTTGTGCATAAAATATACTCTTTTACAGATGGATTTTGAGGTTATCACTAGGTACGCATCGCAAAGGAAGATGGGAAAATATAACTTTCACCCTTGAATGGGGAATTTTTGCATATACAATCATGCCCTTTGACTGAAAAATGCATTTGCAATGTTCTTGCCCATTATGGTGCATGCATTTTAATATTTCATTCATAAATTCTTGCAAGTTTATATGGATGATTAGATAGTCTATGGATTAGTCACATTGTGACAATCTAAGGCTCCTATTTGAGAGATGTGTGTAGTTGGGAATCTTTCTAAACATTAAGAAGTGTATCTTTCGCAACACCCTTTGCCACTTTACTTGGGCATATAATTTTCAAGGAAGGATTTTTGGTGGATCCAACCAAGGTAGATATGATATTGGGTTTAGAAGAACCTACAAATCAAAGTGAGGTGGGAATATTATTGGGCCACACAGGATATTATAGGAAGTTTATCATAGGGTATGTAAATATTTTCACTTGGAAGAATTGTTGAAAAATAAAGTATGAACTACTGCACTCATTTTGTGTTTTCCTTCATGGGAAATTATTTTTCATGTTCATGTTGATTCTATGGCATGAAAATCGATGCAAAGACTAGTACATCCAAGAGAAGGGATAGTTGACCACCATATTTAATTTGCAAGGGGAAGTTGATGCCCATAGAGAAAAATTACACCACTACTAAGCGCGAAGCTTTGTCTATGATCTACACACTGCACAAGTTTAGACAATACTTGTTGGTAACACCATTTATCTTATTTACAAATCATATGGCACTTAAGTATTTGGTCAACAATCCTGTTTTATAAGGGCACATTTACTGAGATGGATACTTGTGTTTCAATAATTCGATTGCATAGTTGTTGTGAAACCATGAAAGAGAAATCTAGGGCCTAATCATTTATTGAGGATCAATTTTGGTGAGGATTCACGGAGCATTGAGGACATGTTTCCTAGTGCACAAATTTTCTATTTAAACCATGCACCCACGTAATTGGAGGAAATTACATTGTTTTTTCACACTGAGTATACACCTGAAGGAATGAAGACCTTGGAGAAAAAGTATCTTGCAATACGTGCAACACCTTATCATTTTATTACTGGAGGCTTGTAAAAATTTGGCCATGATGAAGTCTTGTGTCGTTGTGTACTAGATCATGAGGGCGAAGCCATTATGAAAGAAGCTCATGGTGGAATTGTAGGAGGAAATTATGTGGGTGATGTTACCGTGTGTAATATTTTGATGGTTCAAGGATACCAAGGAATGTGTGAAGCTATCTTACCACTATCAATGCCTTGGAAATCTTGGACATAGAGATGAGATATTGTTGTATCCTATTGCAAGCATTGAACCTTTTGAGAAATGGGCTATAGAATTTGTAGGCCCTATTTCACCACCCACGCATAGGACTGACACACATTACATTATTACTTGTACATTCTATCTTACAAGATGGTCATAGGCAACACCTACAAAGGACTATACAACAGCCACACCAAAAAGGTTTTTTGTGGGAGAACATTATTAGCGGTATGGATGTCCTTTAAGCTTGACCAGTTGTTAGGGAACTCATTTTATTAATGAAAAAATAAGAATTTTGTTGGCAGAGTTTATGGTGGCACACCATAATACTACTCCTTATCACCCTTAGGAAAATGGTACCGTGAAAGCCTCAACAAGATCTCGGGCCAAAATTGACAAAAATTTGTGACGTTGGAAGGAAATATTGGGATGATAAAATATTAGTTGTACTTTGGGTGTATAGGACCACCTATAAGTGGTTGAATAAGGCCACACCATTTCAGTTGGTGTTTCGCATAGAGGTCGTATTGCTTGTTGAATTCATGTTATCATCCCCACATATTGTGCATGCAGAGGACTAGATGATGAGAAAGTTCTTGAGGAGCACATAGATAAATTGATGCATTTATATGAACAATGTGCCATTACACGGTGGAGTTATAAGATAAAAAGGTAAGACATAAAGCATGCATGATAGGCACATCAAGAACAAGGAATTTGAAGTGGGAAAGATGGTCCTTCTCAGTATGATTCCAAGTTTTTGAGCCACCCAAGGAAATTGAAATTGCATTGGTTGGGACCTTTTGTAGTAACAAAGATACTCGACTCAAAGTACTGGATGGCACTTTATTTCCCAGTTACTTCATTGGGAGTAGGTTGAAGCCCTGCTATAAATATGGCTTCTTGGTGTTTGTAATAAGGCAATATTTCCACTTAACTTAGATTTTCCTTTTATGTGTTTCCTTTCATCATTGTTATGCTTTGTCAATTTCGTTCATTGTTTTTTAATAAGCGCACTTGTGTGTAGGAGCTGATTCCTATCTATTGAATTCATTCTTAGAGGACCACATATAATTTTAGTATGTGGTGGATCAAGTATAAAATAAGAACTGTTGGCTTCCATTTTGGTACAATTTGGCTCAGCTAAGGGTGTTTCCTGAGAGCTTGGTGTGAGAGAAAAATGTGTTACATGTGATATAAATGAAGGCACTCGAAAAAAATTTATCATATTGAAGACCACACGAGAAGAATGATCACGCGAGTTGTAATGTGAGGTAGGTAGTGGTATGATAAGCTACTTGGTATAAAGCACATTGGATTATGTAATTTGCCACGGGAAGCATGCAGAGGAGTTCGTGACTTGGGAAGTAGTAAAGCATGCCAGAAGGCTAAGTCCGCAACATGCGAAAGCTAGTCGTGGAAGAAATAAAAAAGTGGAAAAGGTACTTTATAAACAAAGTGAATTAAAACCGTGGGTTAAGTGAAAAAGTAATATGGTGAAAAAGTATACAAAGGGGCAAGTTGTATTCATTTATACCTTAAACTCAAAGAGAACTTGGATCAAAAGATCTATCGAGTGGCTTTGTGAAAAGAGATAAAGTAGCTTAAGAGAAAACCAGAGCATCATGTGAAGCTGTGTGTGGATCCTTGGAGGAAGACAAGTTGGAACCAACAGTTAGGGCATGGGAAGGAGAGTTTGTTCTAGTAGGTATTTACCTTAACTCATGTTCACCTAGGTACTTTATTTACCTTTATTGTATTCATCCTCACCCACTTATATGTGTGGATATTTCTTTTTATTTATTTAGATATTAGGGGATATTATCTAGTTGTTAGGTATAGTTATTTCTTTGATCTATGGTATTGACTAGTTCTTTCCTTGATCTATAGTATTGATTAGATCCGTGGTGTCTAGTTCTCTCCTAAATCTATGGTATTGACTAGTTCTTTGATGACGAGTTCTTTCCTTAATTTATGGCTTGATCTACGACCTTGATTGGTTCTTAGCTTATTATTCCTTGCCTATATAAGAAAGGCCCATTCTCATTGTATTTCATTGAGTTCCATAATAATATATGATATTACTGCTCATTTGTTTGCAAAGGTTTATGTAAAGTTATTTTGGTGAATTTATTTCATCTTATTGATCGTGGTGTTTGATTAGCATCTAATTTCTTGGCTTGGCACGATCTAGTTATCATTAATTTTATCGTTTGAGTAGGAGATTGCTATTGACATCCATTTGTAAGTTTTTTTTGCAAATAAGTTCTTTGTATATTCATATATTTGGGATTTGTTCATATTTTGTTGATGCGTGTGTTTTTATGCAAAATAGATCCTTCCATTAGGTTTGAAAGGTGGAAAAATCCTAAGATTGATGTGTAAACTCGACCATTTTGGAGGCAATTGGTTTTGAGTTTTTTTTTTTGTTATTGTAGAGGTATGGATTGCATTGCTTTAGAATCCGTAACCGGTGAGGAACGAACCCCAAAAGTTATTTTTTCTAGGTTTTTCTTGGTTTCTTGAGATCTACATTGGTTTTTTTGGTGAGGTGTAGTGTTTTGGGTTACGTGCGTGAAGGCCTTTTCGAAAGGACGGATTTCCTATTTTTACAGGTACTGGGATGGCCAGTAAACCCATTGAAATCCTTAGCCCTGGTCATATGGTATGATCATATGAGGGCTTAAAGATTTTGTAACTCCAGCCCCCTTTCATTTTTTTTTGTGGTGAAGGCAAGAGCATTTTATTATGTTTTAGTGACAACTAAAATAAATAGTAGTAGAACATAATATTGAAAAACTTGTATCTTTTGATTGATGACTCGGTTTTGAATGCCATTTTTGCAAAAGTTATTATTTATTTTGTGCTCTTTCCATTGGAAATATTTATTTTGAGAATTGACATATAATTATAAAGATCCATATTATAACAAACACTCATTATAAAGTGCCAAAATCTAGGGGCTCTCTAGTTGCATTCTTGGGGTCATGTTGCATTGATTGGGTCTTGCATTTCTTTTGGTTATTTTTTGAGGATGGCATATTTGTCTACTTTTGAATTAGATAATTTTGATCTATTAACAAAACATAATTACCACACATGGAAGCCAAGAATGAAAACAATAATTAAGTGGAAAGGAATATGGGTTTTAACTTTTCAAAAACAACCAAAGTGTTCACTAGAGAATATGAGAAATTTTAGTACTCGTGAAAATTTGATGAGTGTATGGGTTTGATAGGAACTTATGTAAGTGACAATATTTTTTTCCATTTGGAAAAATGTGACTCTCCTTTAAAAATATGGGAGAAATTGGAGTATTTATTTAGTAAGGTGGATCATATGAGAGTCATGCAACTTGAAATTGAGATCACCTCTCTTAATCTCGAAGATTTTCCAACAATTATAGACTATCTTACCAAGTTCAAACATTTTTTTACACAGTTGAAGGGTAGTGGAAGAGATGAGAAAGATGAACAGTGTGTTTACTTGATTATATCCAATTTGAGAGGACCATTTCAAATATTTTCTTCTACCTTTTTCTCTAGCATGGATGCCTTAGGTGACACATTCAAAATTCTTGACTTAGAAACATTTTGTGAAAGACTTACTAGGGAAGAATCCAAATTGTCTCACCTTGAGTCTTCCACCTCTTAAAAGGAATTAGTTGCACCTAATTATAAGGGCAAGGGAAAACCAAAAAGTAAAACTAAAGCCACCCCTTCTCCATCTCAAAGTGTTCCTAAACCCAAAGAAAACAACTCTAAACCCAAAGAGTCTTCTAAATCCAAGAATAAGTCTAGCCTTTCATGCTCTTTTTGTGGGTGTAGTGGTTATGAAGAACATAGGTGTTATAAGTGAATGCAATCCTTAGAGGATGCAATCAAGAAATTAAAAAAATATATCTCCACTCCACATCCTTCTAATCAACATGGTAAAACACTTAATGTTGTTGGGAGATCTCAGTCACCATTTAGACATTTGGGTTATAGATTCTGGTGCTTCTCATCACATGACTTCTTCCAAGGAGTCTTTTGTTTCTCTAGGTTTGAGTTCTACTTCCAAAATTGAGGTTGGAGATTCTTCCTTTCTTTCTATTGAGGGAAAATGTGATATACACCTTGATGGTGGCAATATCTAAGATGTACTATATGTTCTAAACATTACCACAAATTTACTTTTTGTATATCAAATTTGTCATTTTGGTCAAGGAAAAATAGTGAATTTTACACCACATGGGGTAAAAGTATGAACTTTGTTGGAGCCTCATTCACTTGTTCTCAAGGTATTGTTGATCATAATTCTAGACTATATCACTTTGAGGGTTTTGATGACACTTCCTCTATAGGGATATGATTGGTTTCTCATGCATATTCAGAGAGTAAGCTTTAGCATGAAATATTTGGACATCTCAATTATAGATATTTGAAGGAGTTGAGAACTCATGGTATGGTAGATGGTCTTCCTAGAGTTTCTTGTCTTGAGGGAGTTTTCTCTGGCTATGCATTAGGGAAACAACACCAAGATCCATTTCCTAAGAATTTTTCCAAGAGAGTTTCTTCACCACTTGAGCTTGTGCATAGTGACTTGATGGTTTTTCCTACCCCCTCTTTCAATGGAGCTAAGTATGCACTTACCTTTATTGATAATTTCTTGAGGTGTACTTGGGTTTATTTTCTCAAGTACAAAAGTGATGTTTTTTCACACTTCAAAGTCTTCAAGGCTTTGGTCGAGAAACAATCTTCTAGTTGCATAAAGAACCTTCACACTGATAATGGGGGAGTACTTCAATAATGAGTTTTCTATTTTTGGTAACATAAGACATTATTCACCAGCATTTTGTTCCTCATACTCCAAAATAGAATGGATTAGTAGAAAAAAGATAGAACTTTGAAGGAAATGGCTAACTGTATGATGCATTCTAGATATTTACCTCCTATCTACTGGGAAGAAGTAGTTAATTGTGTTAACTACATTCAGAATCGCACACCACATAGAGCACTTGAGCATTTGACTCCAGAGGAAGCTTGGTCCAACACTAACCCAGATGTCTCATTTTTTTTAGTCTTTGGGAGCCATGCTTGGGCCTTTGTGCTAAAAAGAAGAAAAGGAAAGATTTGGATAAGAAGAGAAAACCCTTAATCTTTATAGGGTATTTTGAGTACATGGAAGCTTATCAAATTCTATATTCCGATACTCATGACGTTCTTTTTCGAACACATGTTCGGTTTGATGAGCACTTCACTCATGATTCTTTCTTCTTCCATGCCTCCTTCTTCTTCATCTCATCTTGAGGATATTTTCTTTGAGGAGGTTGATGAGAAGATTATATATGTCGTTGACAATCCTATTCCCACTGATGTTATCATTATGCCTAAGTGGGATCGTACTACAATTTCTAAGGAAACACCTTTCATACAAGATCTTCTACCCACTAGGCATCATCACACACATTCTACATGTTCTAGAATTTTGTGTTAGGTAGTTTATGAGGATCCACAATATTTTTCAAAGGCTCATGGGATACAAGAGTGGGATGATGCGATGATAATTGAGTATTCTTCTTTGATGAAGAATCATACTTGGGATTTGGTATCTCTTCCTAAAGGAAGAAATATGGTTAGGTGTAAGTGGGTATACTGAACCAAATACACATTTGATGGGTCCATTGAAAAGTATAAGGATTGTCTTGTTGCAAAGGGTTTTTCACAAGTTGAAGGTATTGATTACTCTGAGACTTTTGCACCCATTTCCAAGATGGATTATATACGCCTTGTACTTGTTATTGCTACATCACAGGGGTGGACCGTATACCAGATGGACATGAAGAGTGCCTTCTTACATGGATATTTACAAGAGGAAATATACATGGAGAAACCTGCTGGATTTGTTCAAGATTCTTCTCTTGTTTGTAGGCTCAAGGTCTCTCTATGGTCTCAAACAAGCCCCTCGGGCTTGGTATGAGAATATGGATTCTTTTCTTCTATCTACTGGTTTTTTTGTTTCCACTCCGATCATATAGTGTATCTCCAACATGTTGGTGAGGATATTGTGATACTTGTCTTGTATGTTGATGATCTATTACTTACTAGTAGCTCTTCTTCCCACATTCAGACTATTCAGAGGGCTCTTTCTACATAGTTTGACATGATAGATCTTGGGTTATTACATTATTTCCTTGGTTTTCAGATTTCTTAGACAGATTCAGGGATTCATTTGGGTTAGTAAAAGTACACCCATGATCTTCTTGATTATTTGATATGGCTGATTTCAAGCCAAGTCCATCTCCTTTTCAGTCTGGGGTTACTCTTACTTCCACATGTACCACACCACTTTTTGATCCTACATTGTATAGGAAATTAGTTGGGAGTATCATGTACTTGACCCATACTCACCTTGATATTTCATTTGTATTAGGGCGTGTATCTCGGTTTGTACATTCTCCTCATAGTAGTCACCGACAAAGTTGCTAAAAGGATTTTGCATTATTTACATGTCACTTCCCACTTTGACCTACACAACACTAGGGGTCCTACTTAGTTGGTTGGTTGGATATACTGATTCAGCTTTGGGAAGGTTCTATTGATGACATACGTTCCACTTTCGGCTATAATTTTTGTCTTAGTTCTTCTCCAGTTTCTTAGGCATGCAAAAACTAACAAGCTAAATTCCACTTTCATCTTGAGGTAGAGTATAGGGCAGAAATTCCAGCAATTTAGAATATTGTTTGGCTTTGCTATCGTTATTGACAGAGTTTGGATCCCACAGATTCATGAATGTACTTTGGTGTGACAACCAAAGTGTAATTCACATTTCTCACAACCTAGTTGAGCACAAGTGGACCAAACATATTGAGATGCATATCCACTTCATTCATCAACACATTCAAGATGAAGTTCTTTGCTTGGAGTACATTCTGATTCAACAACATGTTGCAGACATCTTTATGAAGCCTTTTGCATCACCTTGCTACCTTGAGTTGTGTGACAAGCTTGGGGTTTCAAAGTTGTTCTTAGGGGTGTTCGTGAGAACATATTCCTTCTTCTTCATCTTTATCTTTCCTTCTAGTAGTATCCTTTCCTTCTTTTGGTTCATAATTTCTTCATGGATATATTATACATGAGTACCTCATCAGGCCTAGTTGTCGGGACTCATATTGTGGACATGCAACTTCTATTTTGGCCCCTAGCTTCACTTGAGGGGGGTGTTAGAGTAGGTATTTACCTTAGCTCATGTTCACCTAGGTAATTTATTTACCTTTATTGTATTTATCCTCACCCACTTATGTGTGTGGATATTTCTTTTTTATTTAGATATTAGGGGATATTATCTAGTTGTTAGGTATAGTTCTTTCCTTGATCTATGGTATTGACTAGATCCTTGATTTCTAGTTCTCTCCTAAATCTATGATCTTGACTAGTTCTTTGATGAGTAGTTCTTTCCTTGATTTACGGCTTGATCTACGACCTTGACTAGTTATTATATTGTTATTCCTTGCCTATATAAACAAGGACCATTTTCATTGTATTTCATTGAGTTCCATAATAATAAATGATATTGTTGCTCATTTGTTTGCAAAGGTTTATGTAAAGTTATTATGGCAAATTGATTTCATATTATTGATCATGTTGTTTGATTATCATCTGATTCATTAGCTTGGTATGATCTATTTATCATTCCTTTTAGATTTTGTGAGTGATTTGAAAAACTAGGGATTCACAATGCTTGTATAGTGAAGGAAGTGGTATAACATAGTATCTAGGGCATGAATTTTACGGAATGACATGAAATTAAGGAAGCACTCGAAAAAGAGGGCTAAGGTAGAAGAGGAATAGCCATTAAAATAAATCTATTCAGAAATGTAATACCTACTTGGATTTCTTAGGGTTTAGATATGGAAGTCTAAACTCCCTAATTGTAAAATTAGAGAGTATAATTAGAGAAATTCCTAGCATGAGAAGAGTTTTAAGGTGGATTTTTAGAGAGTAATACTGGGGATGAAAGAGGAAGGGAATTTGATGGTGGAAGACTCCATGTAAAGGAATTTGGAGAAGGTGGGAGTCTTGCATCTATTTGAACTTACTTTATTTGCAAAACGTGTGCATTTATACCAATGGCTTATGTCTAGGGTACATGAAGACTTTTTCTACTTCACAAGTCAAGGATGTAAATGAAATATCAATTGATTTAGTGTGTTACAAGGATGAGAATCATAGGAGAGGACATGGGGATGGATATTTGCACCAATACAAATATAGATGAGTTAGTTGCATCTTTGAATTATGAAGAAGGGAGGCGGGCGATGACGATTGATAACCTTGATGATCCCGCAACTAAGGTTGTAACTAGGCTGGTTAGCTATAAGTTGGGTGCCTCTAAAATGTGGATGGATGTAAATACGATATTACTTTACATTACGCACTAGATGATCGAACAAATATCAATATAACATTGTGCAATTTGTTGTTGAGGGAATCATTGAAGAGGCGAGGCTACAAAATGATGAACGAGAAAAGATAACTTGGGGCTCAATCCTTCTCCTAATAATTTTTGGGAGATTGGAGTACTTGATGGGCCAAATGATGACATGTGGGTTTACCCACCTATAAAAAATATCCCGCAGTTCAATTCACTAGGTATACTTGTGATAGCAGGATTAGAAGTGGATACAAGGCAAATATCAACAAATGGTATGACGGAGTTGAGGAAGCTTTGAGAATGAATGGCACATTCCGCATGAATTACCCACAAAATTTGGGGAGCAAGTGAAGTTCATAGTAATGCAACATTATATCCTTGCACGCTTTAGGATGGAAAATGGGGAGATGGGCCCTTGGTGTAAGCTACCTTTGCATTCATTGCTCAGTACCTCAAGTACTCTATGAACGTGATAAAAGATGCGTAAAGATTGGTATTTGATGCTAATAAAATTTATTTAGACCCACATATTTTACATGTGACCTATAGGTACAACTTGAGGCTTGTGTACTTAGAGATGTTGGATCCAGACACACTGGATTTTCACCCCCAGATGAATATGACCATTAGGGGATTGATTTGTAGAGTATTTGTGCAATTGAGGTCGAAGACACAAGGAAAAGTTGAGATAAAAATGAAATTTTCCAATTTTCCCGAGCCTGGAAGAACAATGGTAGTATCATCAAAGAGAGCATGCGAAGAGAGGCTCGAGGAAGAAGAAGGGGGTGAAGATTAAGGAAATCTTGATCACTTGTCACATAAAAAAATGTATTATATAAGGAAGAATACTAGTGGTGTCGGGATGTCACATCAGGGTAGTGTGGAAAAGAGAAAGTAAATCATAGATGAGCGACAGGTTGTCTCCAATTCAAATACGGTGAGGAGTCGATTTGGAGAAGAAGGGGGAAACCTTGCGTGAAGATCTTGAGAAATAATGGGTAGAACAGTTAGCACAAAAGAATGTTGCAAAACAACAAATGTGGGAAATAGTAAGAGAGGGGAGTAAGAGTCCACTTAAGGATGAGATGTATGTACAGGAGGAGGTGCACAATGGAAAAAAGATTGATGACACTTATGTCATCAAGGAAGAAAAAGGCACAGGAGTGGCTATCAACACAAAGTTACCGCTACCCCAAAGAAGTAGAGGATGAAGATGAAGGTGCAAAGGAAGAGATGGATGCCCCACTCACCGCACGTGGAATTTATAGATGACCCTAGAAAGGTCTTAAGGGCATGTTTCTAGATCACAGTGCCAAATGAGAAATTTAATACATGGGAGTTGATGGAAAAGGATGGAGAAGTATCACGCACGAGAAAGATGTTGAGTTGGAACCAAAGATAATCATCTTTGAAGAACCAGAGTTTTAGATGAGTAATCACTCCATTAGTGTTATTACATTGAAGAATGAGCTGGGGAAAATTATAGGGTGGTCAACCCCAATCGATAGATGAATAGGCATGCAATGCCTTAAATAAACCGGCCGCGGAGCTAGGGTACATAAACCTTGATGCAGGCACCACTTTGTGAAAATTTTGGTAGTGGATAAAAAGGAAAAAGAGTACGAGGTTGAGTGGTTGAAGAAGGACCTAATGGGTGAGAAAAATATAACTAAGGAAGCATATGATAGGGTCGACGCCTTAGTCAAAAATATTTTGGGATAGTGCCTAGCTTTGGTAAGCCAAGCTCGATGTGACTATAATGATGAAATGGAGTATTTGGAGGACTTGGTAGGTATGCTTCTGGAGAATATTAAGAGTGGTACATGGCCAAATGAGGAAGAAATTATAAAGGAGAAGGAAGCCAATAAGGTCATTGTTGAGGCCAGGATCACTAATCTTGAAGATTTGTTTATGAAGCTCAAGGAAGCAAGTGGAAAGGCTGATGTGGCCTTCAACAAATGTCAAAAGTGTGAGCCTATTCTTAATGCACATTTGGTTAATGAAGAAACAATGCTCAAAACCATCCAGGAGAATACACCCACAAATAATATTGAGTGCACCCTAGCTATGGTTGAGGTGACCTAATAGAAGGAAGTGATTAAGGCTAAAAAGGACAAGTTGGAGCTCCAAGTAGCACAATTTCAGAATATGGTACTTGACCACATAGACGTGATAGAGGGGTATGCACGGAGCTAATAGTGGTCATTAAGGAACTCAAAAGTAGGGTTAAAGAGTTTGTTCCCGACCAAGTGCTACTTATTCAGAGGCGACGTCTAGGAAGGATATGAAAGAACTGGATGAATGGAAGAAAGTGGTGAGTGAGATAGATGCTGAGTTTCTAGAACTCTTCCAACCAAATACAACCTAAATTAATTTTTGATTGGGTATGATGAATATTTTTGGGAATTGAATTCTTATTTCTTTTCCTACTATTTATACATCCTTTTTAGCACAAGTTGATCAAAGCATTTCGAGGATGACAACCCAATCCATGTGGGGTAATGTTTCACGATGGAATTTTACTAAGTATATACCTCACCCAAAGGCTAAAGGTGCGTGTGAGGTAGGCACGATGGTGGCCATAAAAATAATAATAGATAGGGTGCAAAGGATCACGCCCAAGGAGGAAACATTAAGGACTTAGTGATTTTGGGGCCACAGGATAACATTAGATCATGTCGAGATTGAGTGGCATTCAAAAAATGTTCCATATTTTGAGGAAAGCATGAAGACTTGGAGATGAGGGAGCGTCTATTTTGGGATAAAGCACATGTGAGGTAAAGATCAAGGGTCATGTAGAGTTCGGGATAATAATAGAATTAGATCAGAGGTTGTCTATAGGTTCAATCTATTATTAGGCTACATGCATGCATTCTAAGTTTCTTTGAATGTACGCATGGATGTTTTGAGCATTCAAGATACTTTGGGAGTGCATGGGCAAAGTGAAGGGAAAATCCCCACCCATACACACACACACACACACACAGAGACAAGCTATATTGCCTTTGTTAGGAGAGACAAATTTGTATTAGAATTAGCTGCCTAGATATACTGTTTGCATGACTCGTGATAGTATTATAATGTATTCATATTTTGTTACTTGATGATATAATGCAATGGATAATTATCGCTGGATTTTAATAATTGATGTATGTGAATAGGGTGACATCTTAGTGCAATTGATCTTAGTAATTTTCTGATATGTTATGTTTCCTTATCACATGTGTTTCCTTATGATATATGCAATGGTTTACATCTGAATGTATGCTTTTACAATGGTAATTATGAACATACAAGCTAACATCTTGATGAGACAACAATAAAGAGGGACCTAGTAGGATTTTCCTACTTCATGTGAGCATTCGATCTATCCGAATGAAGTGCCAAAATGCCTAGGCAATTGGGTATAAATAGCACAATACACCAAACAAATTTTTTTCTTTATTAGAGCAATTAATTTGAGATAGTCATGGGTTTAAAACCCATTTAAATAATCTTTTCTTGAATCTAATATAAAGGAGTTCTCTTTAAAAAATATTAAAGAGGGAGAATTATTTTTGTAAAAAAAGGAAATTTATTTTGGGGAGCATAATTTATTTTTTTAAATAAGGGGGATTTTAGAGATAGAGAAATTATTTTGCAAAGGGGAAGTTTATCTTTTACAAGGGCTATATTATTGTTAAAAAAGGGAATTTTTTGTTTTTGATTTTTTGTCTACACAGTGATATTTTGAACCATTTCAAAGGTCATTTTAAAGGGAAAATTGTGCTTGGCATTGAGGGTGTTACCTCTCGACCCCACCTGTATTGTGACAAGGAGTTCATTAGGGTGTTTCCCCAAACCTTGCGAGGGGCACTATTCCTTGAGGACATTGGGTATTTCACCTCTAGACCCTCGCTTCCCGGTATATTGTTCAATACTTCCATGTTTCCCTCTCTACTTGGTCGGAAACTATTTTGTGTGTTGAAGGTTAAAGGGTGAGGTCTAGTTCGATAGGAGGTCAAGCCACCTCAAAGGTAAAAAATTCTCTACTTCCTTCTATTTTCTTTTCTATCATGGATTATTCCTCTAACATATTTTCTTTTTAGTATGAGGATGAGATGCTTTTCTTTGAAGTTTGTGCACTCCATGAAAACATGATCAAATTTTTGGAAGAGAACATCAAGCTCAAAAGGTAAAATTCTCTTTTCTCTCTACTACATAAGAAATATGATTTCATTCACTCCCTAAAATAGAAAAAAATTAGCCTACATCATCCCTAAGAACAATGATTGCACTTTCCTATATGAGCATTCGGCACATGCATAGGTGGAGAAGGCTTGTACTTGGGATCTCCCCCCCTCATCTTAGCTGGGTCCGAGGGTTCGCGGTTCATTGCTGTGCTTACACACCAGGCTACCCTTCTCCGAAAGCTTCGCGGGACCACCTACCACTCTTCTCCAAATCACCCGGAGGGCTCTCCTATAGTGGAAATTCAAAACCCTTCTACTATTCCACCTGTAACTACTTATCCCACACCTACTAACTGTGATTTTTCAATACCTGAGCTTATTCCTACTCCTGTTGTTTCTATTGTATCTTTTGTTGCTAATAAATTTTCACTTGTTATTACATATTATGCTTCTACATAGATATTCCTATTGCGAGCTTACACACTACGGGTATCCAATTTCATATTATTTTTCCCACCTTCCCGGCTCATTTGAGAAACATTCTTCTTATTTTAGTTTTCACATGCCCGGTTTATGGTAATGTTTGGAGGAGTTATTAATATACATTCACAAGGTGTTGCTTATCGTATCTATCCTGTTACATGAACTTCACACCATGAATTTGGTTACAAAGAGGGTAATGCATATTCTATGTGATCGCTTGTTGGCGAGCCTTTGTATTTTCTCACTTGAATCTTAGTGAGGATCATAAGATACACATGATTTCTACTACACCTCCACTTATTCTTGAGCAACCTAATATTTTAGTTGTTATAAATGATCAACTTGACACATATTATGATGTTTCCTTATATGATCTAGTTTTTCACTTCACACCAAATCATATGCAGGAATCCTCAACCATATGTGTTCATTTGGGATGGATCTTTGATCACTTGTGGTGGAAACGTAAGAATTAATTGAGAGGGAACTAAGGGTGTAGTTCCTCCACCATTCAATCTTGATCCACTCACCAATTCTCCTTCATTGTAATGTTCCTTTTTATTTGAGCTATTTTCCTTAAAAAAGTATAGAACTCTCATGTTTTCAAATGGTGTCCTTGGATATTGAAAACATTCTAGAGTTTCTATGTGTCACTTAGTGATTTTATTTGTATGTATTTGTAGACACTCAAATTTGGCAATCTATCCTTTCAAACTGTTGTTCTTGACATTACACATTTGCATGCACAAATACACACTCCCCACTATTGCTTAACACACCCTATTATCTCTTGATTTGCTTTTTTATCTCTTTGTGGCTTTCTTTTCGCGGTTTATGAGGTTTAATTGCACAAAACATACTTAGAAACATATATCTCCAAATCCATGAAGGTAAAGTTAACGTTTTTGTCCTGGCCAAAAATATTGTCTCATGTCGGTTCGTTAAAATCTACAACTCAAACCTAGTGTATGGTTTGGACCGGCACATTATACATTAAAAATTTCAATTACAGCATCTTCATATGGACTAAGATTCTGTCTTAATTGGAATTTCATGACATAAAAACCATTAGAAGCCTATATAAGTAAGTTGATCATACCTCATTTAGGGTCCTGGCACTTTCAAGAGCTCCTCATGTAAAAGCAAGCACAAAAGGAACTCCAAGCTCCCAAAACTATGAAATAAATCATGCACATCCATTAGGGTAGTACTCTCTACAAGTTTGAAGTCACCTACTAGGTCCAAGAATCTCCATATTCTCTCCACAAGAAATCAAAGTGACCCTTCCCAAGTATTTGAGAAAGTGTGAAACTCAAGCAAGGTATTGTTGAATATTTGTTTGTCAAATTCTAATTGCACTATGGCATATATCACATGCTAGGAGAACGACGTACGGTTTGAGTCCTCTTCGTGAGTATTGGAAACATTGATGGTGTACATGAGTGCCCAAAACCCACCTAACTTTGTTTTGTAGTAACCATATCTTACATTATGAGGGTTTGATTAGAGTTACATATCCATTCCAAAGGAGAGAAAAGAATATTGATGGAGAGTGACACTCATTTATGGGCATGTTAAGAACACAGAAAGTTAAAGAACCATAATCTAAGCAGTCCAATACCGCACGGAGCGGATAGGAACGTAAAGATGCTTTGGACCTAGTTGTATGGTTTTGACCAAGTAAAATTTCAGGTTCCAGTTTAAGAAACGAAACACTCTCTCCCAGATCATCCTGTTCCCATACTAAAATCACTCAAAACCTCCCAGATCTCACAGATTTAGCTAAGTACAATATATCCTTTATGTTTTGATAGTTCCTAGATCAATAGTCACTTTGTAAAGTGTTATTCTGATTTGGGAAATTAATGTTGGAAGTTAATTAAATCAGAGTAGCCTCATGTTGTATTATTTCATCCTTTTTATGTATGTTAATTAGAAACACATTTAAATCTTAAAAGGGAATGAAATAGGAAATTCACAAAAAGGTGAAATCATTTGGTGAACCCGACCTCTAATCGAACATCATATCCCTAACCCTAGTGACTTTAGGGTTTTATTATTTTCTTATAGTATTCAATATCTCTTATGCATCACGACCCATGCCACCATTCGTCAAGTCTCCTTGTATCATTTAATTCAAAGACACCCAACATGTAGAGATACTCTCATAGACCTAGTGCACACAACCAAGTTCCTTGAAAATATGAAACCTTCCCATGTGAATTCAATTTTGAGCCGTATTTCAGATCCTTCTATTAGCCACGATGACACATTTCATAAGGCTATCTCATAATCTATTCAATATTTACATCATGTTTTTCAAGATAAATTTCAATATATAAATGTTATGATTACCTCTCTCAAGGATGAGGTACAACATCTCAATAATACTTCCAATGCACATATTAATTCTCATTATATGCATCATGATATTGCTAAGGAAAAATCTATTCACTATGATGCAAGTTTTATGTCTACTACTTGTGCTCATATAGGTGAGGGTAAATTCCCACATAAAGGAAACAATGAGCATGTTCCATGAGTTCAACCTCTTAAATTTTCCAAGAATGCTACACAACATGATATCCTCTTTGAGTTGTTTGATAATTGTTTAATCACTTTGTTACCTACTCATTACTATCCATATCATTGGCTTGAAAGAATCAAAGGTCAACCATTTTGTAATTATCATGGAATTAAATAATTTCACGACAATGATTGCTATGATTTACAAGAATGATTCCAACAACTTAAGCATAAGAAATTTATTTCATTTATTGCACCTTCATCTCCAATTTGAAAATCTCAATAGAAACTAAAAGATACAGCTCTTATCTCTAATGAGAATACTCCAATACCCGATTGATACACCTTTGGACATACAACGAGAGTCAACTCATCACACAAAGTATTTACACATAATACCAAATTTGGTAGATCCACCATTAGCACAAAAACAAATCATCCTATGGTGAAAATAAAAATGGAAAAAATACCAGTTGAGCATAAAAATTTACACATGGCCTCAGAGCATATAGAGCATGCAAAGAAAAATATCAATGCTAACACCATATTACCAACACACGATCCATTCGAACAAAGATGGTAAGCTCGGGTTTATCATTTATATTATGATAGCAACATTGATAAACAAATTGATATTCTATTCAATTATTCTAAGGATATATATCCTTCTCCACATCAGATATATAGATTCTAATCCACTATCGATATTGATTGCAACAACAATACAAATTACCGTACACTTATTACTAGCATGACAACATCTATCAATGAATTATCGATGATCTATGGATCTCTGCATGCATGGGAAACCATCAGCTAAATTCTCAGTCTGAATCAAAAATGTATTCTAGGGGCAACACACATAGTAGTGCCCATAAACAACCTCATGAGAATTTACACAATCTTGTGGTTGTTGATGAAGCTAAGAACACTCTTTCAATTGAAGCATTACAAATTTCTCAACATCTAGCTACAAAGCATAAAGCTTCCCCAAATGGCCAAGTATAACACTCCAATGAACCCACCTCCTCATTCTCTTGATAAATACTTATGCTAGATCCCATACGTCCTTATTCTACTCATTCAACATAGCAATTAGTCATGCATCCAACATTGTATTCTCACTTATAACATTCTATTGCTAAGTAAGGTTACCTATTGTTACTATATGTTCAATCTTCATCCACATGCACCGCTATATAACTCTTCCAATACTTGGGGTGTATCCGATTCCCCCTCATTTCCCGATGACAGACTTTGTTTATAGGTTCAACTTGACTATTGAGGGAGTGGTTCTACACCCGAGCCTAACTAATTACATCATTTATATATATTCCCTCCATGGGGGCATTCTTGGATCACCCTTCCTTCTCTTTGGAGAATAGGTTTTCATCTATGCCCTCATGGAGGGCCCAAAACACAAAAACATTCAAATATTGGAAAAAATACAAAATCAAGACTTGTTTTTATAGCATACATTGTTTGCACTTTACATTATACATGTTGTTTACTCCTTTGGTTTGATAGATATCATTTATTCTTTACACACATGTGTTCATGTGGTATATTGAGCATGATATAGGACATATATAGAGCAATACACAATGATAGGTGTTGGCCTACCCTTTACCTAGACTACTAACCTCTAGGGGTATCTTCCTTTTACATACTACATCTAGGTGCTATATTTCCATTATAGTTCATTTCTTTCCTCATTACATTTATGTGTGTGTGTGAGCACACGCGCACATGTGTATATTGTATTTACTATATTTTGAACTAACATGACTAACACATGTGTCTCATGTAGCGCTTAAAATTATTTCTAGTTCTTTAATATATCATATATCATATTCTTTACATCACATCTTGTTATGATTGTTTTTCACCCATGATTGCTATTTGTGTGTGTATATGCTTGCTTCCTACATTGATTATGGCCTAAGGTCCTTCATATTCTTACAACACCATGGGTGTCCTATGTTTGTGGCGTAATGCCATGTGCATGGTTTTTTATCTCTTATTTGTAGGCCCATGAACCTTGATTATGGCCTAAGGACCTTAATGTTTTTATGAAACCATGGGTGTCTAATGTTTGCAGCATTATGCCTTGTGTGTGTTTGTATACCTCTTGTTTCTAGGCGCATGATCTTTGGTTTTCTTAGGACACCGTGGGTGTCCCATGTTTGCATGCATTCTTTATTTTTTGTGTGACATTTCTCGACATGTTTGGAACTTGTTTTATACATTGTATACACTAGTTTTCTACTAACACATCATCTTCTATTGATGTTAATATTGTTTCATTGCATTAACATTATTTTTTATTAGGCTTCTTGTTCTTGTTGCTATTATTTTACACCAATTTCTACCACACACATCCCCTTTTGTAGGTGGAGTTTCTTATTTATGGCCACCACATCAATAATTTTAGATGGTATACACTTCTTTGACACTCATCTATAGGTTTCCATATATTATTTTGAGTCGCGTGCTCAAATTATTCATTCCACATGCCTCAAAAGAGGGGGAAAACATCCAAGGTTTTATTTTACATTTCCAATAGACACGGGCATCCTTCTAGGCATAAGCATATGTAGGGGCTAGAAAAATGTCTCAAAATCAGACTGGGTATATAAATTTATCTAAATCTACAAATTATCAAAAGCGTACAACTTAGTCTGGGACCGTACGGATGGTTCTTACCCTACCACATAATTTTGCCTAGGGAAATTATTAGGTTAATTATTATTTACCTTTATTAATTTTGCATTTCATATTAATAGGTTTATTTATTTATTAGTTGTATGGTTATATTTCTTCATAACCATCTAATTGTCTTTATTCTGCATATGGGTGTTGTTATATTATTTTAACAATATAATTGTTTGATTATATTTTGGTTATGCTTCCCGGATGTATTTTGGAAGTTGTTGTAACAATTATATTTGTATTCATCTTCTCAGACAATTCCTATAAGAATTGCAGCACTCCATTGTATATTTGGTTGATTGATATTAATAAAATCTATCAAAGCTTCCTCTCGTTGTTCAATTTACATTTGGTACGAGCAAGAATTTGGACAGTAAAGGTGTGGAAAGAGAGAGCAACAGAGATAGAGGAGATTGGAGAAGTGTTTGCAGCAATTGAAAGCCTGTGCAGCCTCCTGCAACCTCCCAGCCCCATCTTGGCCTCCCACATCCTCCTATTCATTCTAGGTGTTTGGAACGCAGGTTTTTTTTTGCATTGGTGCACCCAACACTAGGAAAAATTTGCTGCAGGTATAGAAAATTAAAAAAAAACCATCGGGGTTTTATCTCTAATTGAGAGGAAAAATTTAGTCACTCTGCTATTTTTTATCAGACCTCTACATTTAAGAGGTAAATCTAGTTTTGTATGGATCTATTTGCATTGTGCAAAGGACTCTGCCTTTGACCGGGCTATGCATTGGTCTTCACCCCACCCACACGAAGTTGAAGAGCCACCCACCGGATCAAGCTCCATTGGAGAACCGAGCCTGAAATGGATTCAATGAATCCTCCTTACCTTGGGAAATGTATTGGATTTTGACCAAGCTCTCAACTCATTGCCTAGATAGATTCAATGTTCTCATTTTGCATTGTGACCAAGTATCGAGTTGTGCATTGTAACTCGAGCCGGATAAATCTCAAAAGAAAAACCTTGGTGCATAAAGAGCATCATATTGCATGTTCAAGTCGGTTGAGCCCACCTTGGCTCCATCCCCTCTCCACTCTACGGTCCCCCCCAAAGCCTGGGACCTACAACGTAAAATACCGAGCCTTCCATTGCTCCAAATCAAGCCCTCTTCAACAAACGCACCTACAAATAATAATCAAAACGGTGAAGAAACATCCATTCTAGTTGGACTGGCAAAGAAAATAAAACACGGAGGAGTCAAATCAACAACCTGCATAAAAGCTAATACAAAGGCGTTTTAATAAACAAATGAAAGTGGTGGAAGCTAAATAATATAAACGGCATTAGAATCTTTGCAGAAAAGGAGATCTAATTTTAAAGAAAAACTCTAAGAGTCACCATCCTACAACACATGCCAAGTGGATCCTCCATGTAGGCCACCATATCATCACTAGCTATGTTGCATTTTTTTAAAAATGGTGAGCCATTTTTTGAATATATTAAATATTGCATTCCTTGATTTCTATACCAAGCGCTCATACGGCCAAGTCGGTTAGAGGGAAAGATTTGGGGATATGAGGTTTGGGGTTCAGCCCCCACCCCCAACATAATTTTTTTTAAACAATTACATGTAGCGGCACATTTGGAGAAACCACCAAGTTTGGAGGAGAAGTTAGCGGCAAAACCTCCACTAAATCTCGCTAGTAGTCAGAACTAAACAGCCCCCAAAGTTTTAGTGAGAAAACCCTAATTTAAGGTAAATTTGTTTTTTCTCCTAAAAGGCCACGGTTTTTTATTCCGTAAAACATTTTCCAAAGGAATACCATCTAAAAACTTCATTTTCAGCTCTTTGTTTAACATTTTTTTCATCGAGGGTCTTTTCTGGGCTCTGAGGCCACCAGGACCATGCAAAACAAAAACATTTGCCTATCATTCAAATTTTTCAATTTTTTTGAATTTAATTGCATGCTTCAATATATTGTACTAATTTTTAGGTTGCCATAGTCACCCAAAAATATCAGAATCGCTCAAAAACTAGCGAGAGAGTTGTAATAAAAATAGTAAAAATTTGTTCTAAAAACTTGAACAAGATCCTAGATCACATTTTCAGCGTTCTATATATACAGTGCCTCTAGGAAGCACTTACGAGTAAATCCGTCATGACTACTACTGCACTTAACGCCTAATATAGCTATAACAACGTCATCTAGGCATCGACCCTTTAAATCGGTGGGGAGTAATAAGGTTACAAAGGCACACACTATGACCCATCCCATCCGTCTGTGAACGAGTGCACCGCATAAATCCAGATCGATAAATTATCCAAGTATATAGAAAATTTACTCACGCGTATGAGGATATTTCTTTGAGCCGGTGTCAATAATCGCAAAGACCCCTTTCAGTATTGTCTTGGTACCATGTATCAAACTCTTTCACGTATGTTAACGCCTCTTTCACATACCATCGGGTATATCAAATGGGTGAGCTTCTTCCACATACCGACGGGTATATCAGAAGGGTGCGTATATAGGAAGGTTCGATATATTGCACTAATGGTTTATAGATTGGGAGACCTTATACCTGGAGTGATAAGTGCCAAACCCTGTCAATGATCTCTGCAAAATGGGCACCAATGCCCCAAATTTTTTTCTTCCAGATTCACAACTACTCAGAGGAAACACTATGCTACATGGAAGACTAAAATCAAGACACAACTTGAGTTTAAAGAGATCTATACTGTTGTGAATGGTACTGACAAGATCAAATACGATACAACACAATAGTGGCAATTTGATAAAGTAGATCGAAGGCCAAACTCATCATCTTATTTGGAGTGTCGACGATGTGTAACCCCACATTTGAGATGCCAAAATAACCAAAGAAGTGTGGGATAAGTTGAGCAAAATATATGAGGCCAAAAATAATAATGTCATACTGAATTCACAGAGTCGATTACATACACTGAAGTTCAAGAAGAATGAGAAAATCTAAGCTTTCTTAAGAAGAGTTACAAAATTAAGGGCTTCACTTCTAGCCACGGGAGAAGTGGTCGTAGATGATGCTATCATTCCCATTGTTGGTAAACCTACTCCAATAAGAGGAAGCCATGCATAATAAGGATGATGAAGAGGAGCAGGATCTTTCTTCACATCAAAAATGGAAAGGAAAAGGTAAAGAAAACCTAATTCCTATCAAAATTCCCAACATTAGAATCAGTACCAACATCAAGGGGACAAACAATAGAAGAAGCAATGTCCAATTTGTAAAAGAGGACATGACTTAAAAGTTTTTGGTATAATACTTACAAGAAAGGTTCATCCGGTATCTCCGGACCTCCACAACAATAATATTATAAGGGACATTCTAACCACAATCAAGGGCAGAAAAAGGGGAACTAGAAAAGAAGACCCCATCAACAAGGAAATATTGTTGAACAAGAAGAACATTCAGATAATGAAGACTTCTTGTACACTGCTCGATCAAGTGAACCATCCATGTCATCTAGTGATGTCTGGTATGTTGATTCGGGGGCCACTTAACACATGACCAACCACAAAGACTGGTTTATTTCAATGAGGGACACACCTTCGAAAAACCATGTTTCATTGGGATGTGATTCTTCATATACTGCTTTAGGGATTGGGATCGTTTCTCTACCCCTTGGTTCACGGAATTACATAATATCGGATGTCTTATATGTCCATGGGTTGACAAAGAATCTACTTTCAGTCAGTCAACTCCTAGACCAAAACTTAAAAATTGACTTTGATAGTCATTCTGACAAGAAAACGTGTTTCATTCGAGATAAATCAAAATGTTCGAAAATAGTTACAAAAGCCTCCAATGTGGGACGTATGTTCCAGCTTGATTTTTTTCACATAGATGATCAGGAACTTGTGGCTAAAAACTCTACCTCGGCAAAGTTGTGGCATCAGAGACTTGGTCATGTTAGTTTCAAGTATCGCAAGACACTACGCCAACGCAATATGGTACATGGGCTACCATATCTTCAGAAGGATACAAACAAGTTTCCTCACTACCTAGTAGGAAAACAACATAGAGATTTTCCGAGAAGAGTACATATCGAGTTCATGGTAAGTGTTATCCAAAATGTGCCCCTGCTCATTTTGTGGCTAACTCCTCTCATTCTTCCCTCTCTTGTGCCTCAGTCATAATTTTTACTTTTCAGGAACTCAAAACCTTTTGGAAATGACACCATTGGATAGAGATCTTTCTCATCTTTCCAGAAAGGTAAAGTTTTCCTCCTAACTCCATGTATTTTTGAAGTTATGGCTCGGCGGAGTTTTTGTGGGAAATTTTCCCCTTCAAGGCCTGCAGCCAATGAGATGCCGCCACGTGTCCAGGGAGGTGGCGGGGGTCGGAGGGGAACTTGGTTTTTTGCCAAGTCTTTTAGTAAAGTTTTCAAAGGGAATATTTTTTCCCAAGGGCCGCGCCTAGTAAAAACATGCCACGTGTCCTATGGCGTGGGAGTTTCGAGAGGCGGAGGAGAAGTTGAGTTTTTGGCAAAAGTGCTTTGCCAAATTTCAAAGGAGGTGTTTTCTGCGTTGCGCCCGCCAACGAATCAAATCAGGCCACGTGTCACCGGAGCCCACACTTATGGAGCGCGGGAGGAGATTGGAAAATTTTCACAAGTGTTGGCGCAAAAGGAAATATTTTCCCAAAGGGCCCGCAACCAATTATATCTCGCCACGTGTCCTGGAGTGGCGGAGCAAGGGGAGAATTTGGGAAATTTTCTCAAAGGAAAAAATAAAGGAAAATTCAGAGAGGAAAGCCCGCCCCCCTTATTACGAGCCAATAGAATCTCGCCACATGTCCAGGTGGTGCCGAAACTTAAGGAAAGAACGCGAGTGAAATTTTAAGAAGGAAAACCACACCCAATGGGGTTATGCCACGTGTCTAGGATGGAAATGAATCAAACAGCCCATGGAAAAATTTGGAAGGATAGGCCCGCGTCCAATCAACGCTTGCCACGTGTCCCAAGCTCATCGGCCCCAGGAAAATTTTGGAAAATTTTCCAAAGTGCAAAGTGAAGAAAAATAGAGCAGGATGGGCCCGCGCCCAATCAAAACATGCCACGTGGCACCTGGAAGGGTGGAGTGTGGGGAAATTTTGGAAAATTTTCCCAAATGACCAAAAAGGAAAAAATTCAAATTTTTGCCCGCCGACCCGATTTGGCCCTGTTTTGACCTAAAACTTCAAATCGCCATATCTTTCGATCCAGAGCTCGGTTTTTTACGTTCTTTATATCAATGGAAATATGGTGAAATTATCTACAAGATTCCGGGGTTAATTTTGCATTTTGATGGAGTTTGGAGAGAGAAAATTGAAAAACACTTCTGGCACGTGGTCATGGATAGAAATGATGTTTCAACCACCGTTTTTAATGAAGAATGGCTCGCATTCTCTCCCAGCATGGCTAAAAATGTCAGGGAATGGGTCTGTAAGGATGCCCATGCTGTTTTGAATGCATTTTGGTCAATGGTTGAATCCCTTCCATGTTTTCCCATGTTTCTCTCTCCTGGGCTCGTCCCTTGCACTGTAAAAGCCAGTTTTGGCTCATTTTCAAAGGGTTGAACATTTTTTTGTATTGCAGGTCCCCTTTCTCACCTTGGAAGTGATTTTGGTGGAATAACAGACCTTTTCTAAGAACTGTAACTTTATTTTTCCTCTCAGGTGTTGTAATGCAAGTGATTTTGATGTTAAAAATAACAATACAGGCCCTGTGATTAGTTTTTATCCTCTGCTTGTGTTGTTTGGCTAATTTCTGATTCTTCATTACAGTTATCAGTTTGTGCATGAGGTTCTTTGTTGCATTCTATGGATTGTGTCAATCTGCAGAAGTGAAAAATGCTCACCACTCCTTTGGTGCATCACCTATTAGCATTAGTTTTAGCTTTTTGCATTCTCTATCTTTGTCCCTTTGGAATTTAGAGTAGAAATTAGGATTATAAACCTCTGCAATTGTGCAAGTGATATATCTGATCAGAGGAGTTGAGGAACCAGCCTCTAATCTAGAGATTCCTTTCCCATTTTACAATTCCCACACTTGGGGAAAGGATTCAATGTTGTGCAATCACACTGGATGCTTAGGATGATCAAACTAGAAACCTGATCAACATCCAGGGGTGTTGCTAATTTGTAACAACAGTTTTGGCATGCTCGGTGGGACCTAGAAGTCTTCATCTTCATTGCAACAAAATTGATGTGCATTTGTTGCAAGATTCTTGCTTAAAAGAGCCCTAAATTGCACATCTGGCGACTCCAAGGAAGAAGAATCAACTAGTTTTAGCAAGACCTGAAAAATCATGAGAAGAATCACCACAAGGTCAAGAGTTGGAGAAGAAAAGGTGATGTTTGAGTATCTGCAGTTATCTCTAAGAAGAAGGCAAAGAGGGAGGAGAATTCAAAGGTCTCCATCTCCACCAAACAAAACTCTTTCCACTCCTCCACCTGGTAGGCCTTTCATTCAATCAACTAGGGTTCTAAGGCCCATCAGAATGGCACAAAACAACCCCTATGTCAATTTCAATGGCAGCAACCCACTTGCTCTCAATGCACAAAATCCAATTCTAGTTGCAGCATTAAAAAACATCCCATACTTTACTGGAGAAAATCAGACCACTCCTGGTGATCATGTCAAGGATATTGCTAACATTTGTGCAATCCATGAGATCAATGAGATGCAAGTTGCTATCAAACTACTGGCATCTTCATTCAAAGGAAATCTTTGCAAGTGGTTCAGAGTCTTGCCTCAGGTTCTATTCAAAATTGGAACCAGCTATGTATAGCCCTCCATGAGTAGTTTGGAGAGAAAGGAGACAACTTGTCCCTTTTGGAGTAGTTGACAACCATCAAGAGAGCTCCCAATGAGTAGCTGACTGATTTTAACTTCAGATTTCAAAGAACTTGGGAGAGAATTCCAGTGGCAGTCAGGCCAATAGTAGAAGGTGCTTTCCTTTATTACCTTAAAGCTTTAAATTCTGATATTTCTATGTTAATTCAATCCATGGGAGGCACAACTATTCCCATTGCTTATAGCATTGCCATTAGGGCTGAAAATTGTTTGATCCAAGCTGGCAAGCTGGCTCCTAGACCTCCAATGCCATTGTTTCCAAGTTTAGAGAGCCCAAATGCTAATCAAACGCCTAATTTAGCTCCTATCCCCACTCCTAGAAATCAGAATTCGAATGAAGCTTCTACTTCATCTTCTAATGCCTCAAATGAGCTTCAAGAAGTCATGAAGCAGCTGCAAAATCTAGGCAATGAGCTGGTTACACTCAAGAGGCAGCAAGCCCAAGGTTTTAGACCTTCTTTCCAGCCCCAAGCTTAGCCTAACAGGCAGCCATATCAACCCCAAAGACCACCCAATCCAACTGCAAACCTAAATCAAGCGAGGCCTCCTGCTAATAGACCATTTCAACCCTATAATCCCAATGCTACATCTACCTCTAAAGCATTAGTGCCAGTACAAAACAATATAGCTCAAGAGTATGATTGGTGTTTCCCATGCAATAAACCTCATAACCAATCCATGTGCTTCAATGGTGCCTTGAATCAAGCATTAATGGTGACAACAATGGTGTAGAGGTTGAAGGTAGTCAAGGAAATAACCAACAACAAGAAACATTCCAACAACAATCAGCTCCAAATGATACCACACTTGTAAACTGGTAGGTAGAGGATTTTTGTGGCATGAATCAAATGGTTTCCCAAAGTGTTGCAGCCAACACAAGGTCAAAGAGGAGAAATTTGGGTGAAGAACAGCCATTAGCCCCAAGCAATCCACAACCTTCTATCACTCCACAAAATATTGGCAAACAAAATCCAGCTCCAAGCACGCAAGGACTGCCTAAAACAGTTCCTAGGCCAACTCAAATGCCAGTTGTTACTACCCATACACAAGGAATGAATGTGCAGGCCAAGGGACAACAAAGGGATACTTCATCTCCATTCAATATCATTGATCAGATGAAGAAGACAAATGTAAACATATCAATGTGGGAATCACTATCTATCCCAGGCCAAAGAGATTTGCTACAAGCTGCCATGAAGGGCTGGTCAACTTCAAATCAGCAAGTCCAAATGCAAGAGAAAGTGCTCACAAATGCTGCCCAGACCTGAGGGGAATCATGGAGGACAGCAAGGTAAAATGTTGAAACCCCCTCCATTCTATGTTTCATTGATCATTGGAAATCAATTAGTACACAATTGCATGATTGATTCCGGAGCAAGTAGTTCAGTAATGCCCAAGCAAATAGCTGATCAGTTGGGAATTCAAGTATGAAACCATATCCAAAGGGGTAGTGCAATTGGATGGGACAGCAGTGACAATAGTTGGAGTGATAAAAAACTTGAGTCTCACCTTGCATGCATGTCCCAACGTGGTTGTTTTGCAAGATGTATCAGTAATAGACCTTCCACCACTCTTCGCCCTATGTTTGTCAAGGGATTTCACAGCCAAGATTGGAGGTTACTTATCTACTAATTGGTCACACATTTTGTTCAGAACAAGATATGGAACCAAAGCCACAATCAGGTCTGAACCTATTGCAAACTTTCACATTGAGCCTTATACTCCAAGTCAGATCAATGCCAATTGTTCAACATTTGATCAAGAAGATCACCCAAGCACTGATGAAGTTGACACCAAGGTAGGAAGCATCCCAGATCTAACTCTTGATGAATGGGCAAACAAGGTACATGCTTTTGATCCTTATCAAGAAATAGAAGAATCTGAGTTAGGAGTCTATTGCATGCATGAAGAAAATCAGCCTATTCCTAGCATCACCAAGCCGGACCACAAGGATGACAATGAGGTATGGCAGTTGTTTTTTGATGGATCAAGGAGTAGACAAGGTGTAGGAGGAGGAGCTATGCTTGTTTCACCATAAGGAGTTAAGTATTACTCATCTTTTAGATTTCAGTTTGCATGCTCTAATAACACTGTTGAATATGAAGCTTTGATACAAGGGTTGCATTGGTCAATCAAAAGAGGAATAAAGAACTTGCAAGTCTTTGGTGATAGTGAGTTGATTGTCAACCAAGTGAAGGGGTAGCATGTTGTCAAGAATGATCTACTCAAATGCTACAAGAACAGGGTGTGGGACCTCATTGAGGATTTTGAGGGTTTTAGCATAAAATCCATTCCTAGAAAAGAGAACCAAGCTGCTGACAAGCTTACAGCAGTTGGGGCAGCCTTTGACATTGTTGAAAGCATTTATAAAGACAAGGTACAGCCAAGCATCCATGTGATTGTGAGGCCTTAAGTGCCAGACAACAATGTAAGTTGGCAAGTGTTTGAAAATGATCAGCAAATCATCCATTTTTTGTAAGAGGAGGCTAAGTTCTCAGCTAAAAATTAGGAAAAGTTGGAGCAGCAATATGGTGACCAAGTGGTGCAGTGAGAACCAACAAGCTACCAAAGGGACTTATTACTTTGGAGTCCATTTTCAATCCCAACGATCAGTTTAGGAAGGAGAAAACAAACATCCAAGTCAAGGGAGAAGATTCAATGTCCATCTCGGTGGAAGAAGGAAAATCACTCCAAATTGGCAAGATGACTACTGAGCAAGAAAGGTATGAGTTCATACAACTTTGTCAAGAATTCCCTGATGTGTTTGCTTAGAGCTATGAAGATTTGAAAGGTTTCAATCCCGAGTTAGCTCAACACACCATTGAGTTGGATCCAAGTACTAAACCCATCAGAAAAAAACAAAGGCCAGTCAATCCCCACATGGAGCCTCTCATGAGAAAAGAATTGAATAAGTTGATAGAATCAAGAATCATATTCCCTATCAAGCATTCTAGTTGGGTTTCCAACTTGGTTCCAGTAAGAAAGAAGAGTGGGGAAATCAGATTGTGTGTTGACTTCAGAGATTTGAATAGAGCATCTCTCAAGGACCATTATCCACTTCCTTCCATGGAGCAGATTTTACAAGTTGTGGTTGGCTCTCGAAAGGTTTTCATTACTTGATGGCTATTCAGGGTATAATCAGATTATGGTGAAGGAAGAAGATCAGTTCAAGACAGCCTTTACAACCAAATGGGGAACTTATGCATACAGGAAAATGCCATTTGGGTTGTCCAACGCTGGGGCTACTTTCCAAAGAGCAATGGACATGGCGTTCAAAGGTTTGATTAACAACATTGTACTGATATATCTTGATGATATCACTATTTTTTCAAAAAATGCAGCAGACCACCTCTTTCATTTGAGATAAGTGTTCCAAAGGTGCAAAAGATTTGGAGTCTCCTTGAATCCTAAAAAGTGTGTTTTTCTAGCTCATGAAGGAAAGCTCCTTGGCCACATTGTCTCCAAGGAAGGATTAGCAATTGATCCAGAAAGAGTTGAAGCCATAAGGGCACTACCATTGCCAAGCCACAAGAAGGCTCTTCAAAGTTTCTTGGGGAGAATAAATTTTGTTCGAAGGTTTGTCCCAAATTTTGTAGCCCTTGTCAAGCCTATCACCAAGATGTTAAAGAAAAGCATGGCTTTCAAATGGACAGCAGAAGGCAAGGAGAGTTTTGAAGCAATCAAAGAAGCTATCTCTCAAGCCCCAACTCTCATCAACCTAGATTTCTCCAAGGATTTCATCCTCTATGCATTTGGGGGTGATGACACTATTTCTGTAATTTTGGTACAGCAGAACAAAGACAATGATGAGTAGCCAATTACTTTCTTCAGCCAAAGCCTGGAGGATTATGAGGTGAGATATTCTTTCATTGAGAAGCATGTTCTTGTAGTAATCAGGAGCTTGAAGAAATTCAAGCATTTAGTTTCAAACAACAAGGTCCAATTGTTGGTTTCTCATGTGGGAGTTAAAGACTTCCTCCTCAACAAAGACTTGAATGAAAAGAGAGCAGGTTGGATTACTCGTGTCATGGAGTATGACATTGAAATCAAAGTTACCAAGTTGGTCAGAGGAAAAGGATTGTGTGAGCAGCTGATTTTGAGCAAAACAAAAGGAAGCATGCAATGAGAAGGAAGTTGTTTTGGTGTTGCAAGACAGCCATGAGCAAGGAAGCACTCAAGAAGAAAATAATGGTGTCCCCACTCCTTGCTGGACCCAAGGTATAATGCACTTCCTAAGCATAGGCCTATGCCCTCCCGAGATGAACAAGACCAAAAGAAGACACTTCAGATTGCAGGCTGTCCCATATGCCCTTGTTGATGGTGTTTTGTTCAAGAGAGATGTGAATGGAGTACTGCTGAGATGCATTGGTACAAATCAGATTCATAGGGTGTTGGAAGAGTTCCATGGTGGACCAGCTGGTGGTCATTTTACACCAAGATTGATAGCTCTAAAGATCATGAGGGCTGGCTATTATTGGCCCAAGATTTTCAATGATTGTTATGCATGGATCAAGAGGTGCAAGAATTGTGCATTCTTCACAGGTAAAGAGAGGCTAGCTGCCCTTCCATTGCATCCAATTTCAGTTGACCAGCCATTCATGCAATGGGGTTTAGACTTCATTGAGTCATTAATCCCAATTCAAGCCAAGGGCACAAGTGGATTTTAACAGCCACAGATTACTTCATTAAGTGGACTGAAGCAGCAGCACTCAAAGAGGTAAATGAATCTAGTATCCTAGACTTCTATGAGGGAATAGCAAGCAGATTTGGCGTACCTGCTACAATAATATCAGATAATGCATCGGCATTCATTGGGTCCAAGGTGACTGAATGGGCTGTTAAGAATGGGATCTACCTAAGCACTTCATCAAACTATTACCCTCAGGGTAATGGCCAAGCCGAGTCTACAAACAAGAACTTGTTGAGGATCATTAGGAGGACTCTTGATGAAAATAAGAGGTCTTGGCATACTAAGTTGAAATCAGCCTTATGGGCTGATAGGATAACTCCCAAGAGATCTACAGGTAACTCTTTGTTTAAGCTTGTTTATGGGAGAGAGGAAATTTTGCCCATGTCACTTGAGTTGCCAACATTGGAACTCATGAAATAGTTGGATTTGTTGGAGTTTGAGCCCATGGAAGTCATATATGTAGAATTGATGGAGCTCCAAGAAATCAGAAATCAAGCATCCCAAGCAATGGAGAAGGATCAGGCTTTGATAAAGAAGACCTTTGATAGAAAGGCCAAGAATAGATCCTTCCAAGTTGGAGATCTAGTGCTAAAATGGGATGCGGATAGAGAAAAACCGGGAAGGCATTCAAAATTTGATGCCATTTGGAGTGGCCCATATATGGTCACAAAGTGTAAGGACAACAATGCTTTCCAATTGTCTTCATTGGATGGTGAGGAACTGCAGATTCCAGTCAATGGAATCCATCTAAAGCATTTTTATTAAAGGAAAATTCTCCACCTTGTACATATTAGCTTAGGTTTTCATTCCTCCAAGTGCTTGTGCACATTGTTTTGTTGTAGGTTAGTTTTCTTTCCCTAAGTGCTTTGGCACAAGCTTGTTGTTCCTGGAGATGTGTTTACAGGCCTTGCTCCATCAGGTGATATTCCATCTTCCTCCTTGCAATGTTCTAGTCAGTTGGGGTATCAAATAGAGGAAATGATGACTCCATGCCCAATGGACAATTTGTAGAACCTGGTAATTTCATCCAAAGAGCAAATGACCCCTCTGAGTCGCCAAAATTGTTATCCAAAATGTGCCCTTGCTCATTTTGTGGCTAACTCCTCTCATTCTTCCCTCTCTTGTGCCTCAGTCATAATATTTTTTTCTTTCCAAGAACTCAAAACCTTCTAGAAATGACACCATTGGATAGATCTCTTTCTCAGCTTTCCAGAAAGGTAAAGTTTTCCTCCTAACTCCATGTATTTTTGAAGTTATGACTCGGCGGAGTTTTTGTGGGAAATTTTCCCCTTCAAGGTCCGAACCAATAAGATGCAACCACGTGTCCAGGGAGGTGGTGGGGGTAGGAGGGGAACTTGGTTTTTTGCCAAGTCTTTTAGCAAAGTTTTCAAAGGGAAGATTTTTTTCCCAAGGGCCCGCGCCCAGTAAAAACATGCCACATGTCCTATGGCGTGGGAGTTTCGGGAGGCGGAGGAGAAGTTGAGTTTTTGGCAAAAGTGCTTCGCCAAATTTCAAAGGAGGTGTTTCGGCCCGCTGCGCCCACCAACGAATCAAATCAGGCCACGTGTCACCGGAGCCCGCACTGGCGGAGAGCGCGGGAGGAGATTGGAAAATTTTCACAAGTGTTGGCACAAAAGGAAATATTTGCCCAAAGGGCCCATGACCAATTATATCTCGCCACGTTTCGGAGTGGTAGAGCAAGGGGAGAATTTGGTAAATTTTCTCAAAGGAAAAATAAAGGAAAATTCAGAGAAGAAAGCCCGCCCCCCTTATTGCGAGCCAATAGAATCCCGCCACGTGTTCAGGTGGCGCCGAAACTTAAGGAAAGAACACGAGTGAAATTTTAAGAAGGAAAACCCACACCCAATGGGGTTATGCCATGTGTCTAGGAAGGAAATGAATCAAACAGCCCAAGAGAAAATTTGGAAGGGCAGCCCCGCATCCAATCAGCGCTTGCCATGTGTCCCAAGCTCATCGGCCCCGCGGGAAAATTTTGGAAAATTTTCTAAAGTGTAAAGTGAAGAAAAATAGAGCAGGATGGGCCCGCACCCAATCAAATACTGCCACATGGCACCTAGAAGGGTGGAGCACGGGAGATTTTGGAAAATTTTCCCAAATGACCAAAAAGCAAAAAATTCAAATTTTTGCCCACGACCCGATTTGGCCTGTTTTGACCTAAAACTTCAAATCGCCATATCTTTCGATCCAGAGCTCGATTTTTCACGTTCTTTATATCAATGGAAATTTGGTGAAATTATCTACAAGATTCTGGGGTCAATTTTGAATTTTGATGGATTTTGGAGAGAGAAAATAGAAAAATGCTTCTGGCACGTGGTCATGGATAGAAATGACGTTTCAACCACCGTTTTTAATGAAGAATGGCTCGCATTCTCTCCCAGCATGGCTAAAAATGTCATGGAATGGGTCTATAAGGATTCCCATGCTATTTTGAATGCATTTTGGTCAATGGTTGAATCCCTTCCACGTTTTCCCACGTTTCTCTCTCCTGGGCTCGTCCCTTGCACTGTAAAAGCCAGTTTTGGCTCATTTTCAAAGGGTTGAACATTTTTTTTTATGTACAGGTCCCCTTTCTCACCTTGGAAGTGATTTTGGTGGAATAACATACCTTTTTTAAGAACTGCAACTTTATTTTCCTCTCAGGTGTTGTAATGCAAGTGATTTTGATGTTAAAAATAACAATACATGCCCTGTGATTAGTTTTTATCCTCTGCTTGTGCTGTTTGGCTAATTTTTGATTCTTCATTACAGTTATCAGTTTGTGCATGAGGTTATTTGTTGCATTCTATGGACTATGTCAATCTGCAGAAGTGAAAAATGCTCACCACTCCTTTGGTGCATCACCTATTAGCATTAGTTTTAGCTTTTTACATTCTCTATCTTTGTCCCTTTGGAATTTAGAGTAGAAATTAGGATTATAAACCTCTGCAATTGTGCAAGTGATATATCTGATCAGAGGAGTTGAGGAACCAGCCTCTAATTTGGAGATTCCTTTCCCATTTTACAAGTCCTACCCTTAGGGAAAGGATTCAATGTTGTGCAATCACACTGGATGCTTAGGATGATCAAACTAGAAGCCTGATCAACATCCGGGAGTGCTTGCTTTATTGTAACAACAATAAGCTTTATCTAGTTCATCTTGATCTTTGCGGTTCGATGTAACCAAGTCATTCTAGATTTCAAGTACTTCATGCTTTGTGTTGACGACTATTCGAAAAAATGTTTATTTTTGTCTTCACAAGAAAAGTGAAGCTTTTGAAACCTTCAAGAAGTTCAAAGTAGCTATTGAGAATGAAAGTAGTCATCACATCAAAAATCTCTACTCAGATCGAGGGGGAATTCACGAGTAATGAGTTTCAAAGACTACCTACAAGCTCATGGGATTCGTCGACAAATGTCTCCTCCACACACCGCAACAGAATAGTGTTGTTGAGAGAAGCAATCATACTATCATGGAAATGGTGTGATGCATGATTGATGACTCGGACTTACAAAGACATTGCAGGTAGAAGTAGAAAGACAACAAAGTGTATTTTTTGAATAGAGTGCCCACAATTTCTCTTGAAGGAATAACACCACAAGAATCATGGTCAAAGAGAAAACCATCTATTGCACACCTTAGAGTATTTGGATGCAAAGCAAGTATGCACATACCCAAGAAGAATAGAAATAAATTGGACATGAAGTCACAAAATGCATCTTCATTGGGTACAATGAAGTGACTCTTGGGTACATATTGATGGATCCAAAGACCAGACAAGTCTACACCAGCGGATATGTTGAGTTTTTTGAGAAGAAGGAAGTAGAGTCTCCTCCTCCAAACTCACTTGATGTAGATTTTTCCCCAGTTGTAAAAACTGAAGCTGATGTTCCCACATATGATGAAAGTGATGACGGGGATGTTGGTGATGATATGATAGAATCACGACCCATGGGAATAGTTCAGTGTATGCCCAAGTGGTGTACTAGCACATTACAAGATGCAAGAATGGATACTCCACTGGATACATGCACCCCCATACCACGGACTCACGGTAAAGCAAGAGAAGAAATCAACTTTTCTTTGAGGAGTAGAGTTATTGAGTCTATTGAGCCCTCTACATTCCGGGAAGCCCTACAATCAAAACCTTGGAAAAATGCCATGGACACTGAATATCAATCAGTGATGAAAAATAACACTTAGCAACTTGTCGATATTCCACCGGGAAGAAACCCATTAGATGCGAGATGGATATTCAAAATAAATTACAAAGCAGATGAGACAGTGGACAAGTAAAAAGCGAGACTTGTAGCAAAGGGGTATGCACAAAAAGAAGGCATTGACTACAAGGAGACATTTTCTCCCACAGCTAAGATCAAGACAATCAGGATGATCTTTTCTCTAGCTGCATAGTTTGGTTGGAAAGTCCATTAGATGGATGTAAAAAGTGCCTTCCTGAACAGATATTTACAAGAAGAAGTCTACATGACTCAACCTGAGGGATATGTAGTACTTGGTTAAGAAGAAAAGGTATGCAGACTTAGGAAATCTCTATATGGCCTCAAACAGGCACCCCGAGCATGGTACATCAAAATTGATGAGCATCTCGTACAACATGGATTTGTTAGAAATTCATACGATCCCAATATTTGCCTCAAAAAGCAAGGGGAGATTATGATTTTTCGTTATTTATGTTAACAATCTAGTCATCACTAGAATTTTAGTGAGGATGATCGATGCAATGAAGAAATATCTTAATCGATCGTTCGACATGACCGATCTCAGGCTAATGCACTATTGTCTTGGATTGTAAGTATGGCGAGTAAAGAGAATCACATCTTTATTTCTCGGATGAAATATACTAAGAAAACGCTCGAGAAATTCGGGATGATGGATTGCACACGATTGCTAAACATATGGAGAACAGATTGGAGTTATTTTGTTCATATCCATCTCCGAGGTAAATGCCACTCTCTATCGGAAATTGATTGGGAGTCTCATTTACCTAACCTACACTAGACCAGATATCAACTTTGTAGTAAGCTATCTATCTAGGTTCATGCAAGAACCCAAAGTTTGTCATTGGAAAGTAACAAGGTGCATCTTGAGGTATCTCAAAGGATCGGTAGATCTTGTTCTAGAATTACAACAAGAATGATAACTTATTCTTGTCTAGATATTCAGATTCAGATCATGCAGGCAATATTGATGACAGAAAATCCACTTCAAGATTTGTGTTCTTTATGGGATCTGGACCAATATCATGGGGAAGCAAGAAACAAAACTTCATTTCTCATTCTTCCACGAAGGTTTAGTATCATTCTGCAAGAGAAGCTATCTCGTGAAGTGATTTGGCTATGTCGCATATTTGAATGACTTAGAATACCACAGACAAACCAAGCACCATGTATGTTGGCAATGCATGTGTTCTCAAACTTGCTCGTAATCCATTTTTTCATGAAAAAACAAAGCACATCGAGGTACAAGTTCATTTCATATGCAAGCATGTGTAGAAGCACAACATCTAGCTTCAATTTTGTCCAACAACTGAACAATGGGAAAATATCTTCACAAATTCACTTGCACGTGACAAGTTTGAGTTGTTCAGAGAGTTCCTCTCCTCATCCCTTGAGACAATGCAAAATTAAGGGGGGGAATGTTAGGTTAATTATTATTTACCTTTATTAATTTTGCATTGCATATTAATAGGTTTATTTATTTATTGGTTATATGGTTATATTTCTTCATAACCATCTAATTGTCTTTATTTTACATACGGGTGTTGTTATATTGTTTTAACAATATAATTGTTTGATTGTATTTTGGTTATGATTCCCGAATGTATTTTGGAAATTGTTGTAACAATTATATTTGTATTCATCTTAATACAATTCCGCCCCTATTGTTCAATTTACAAAAATTCTCTAGATTTGTCAAAGCATTTTGATTTTTCTCCAACATTAAAACTTTATTATGTGGTTTCATATTCATATTGACTTAGTTTGGCAAAATTTAGGGGGATGAATTGTTGCACTATCTCTTTCTCCACGATACTCAATTTCACTTCGGTTTAGACACATTGAGGGCATGGATATCCTTTATGTACTCATATTTTTGCATGAAATCATTACTATTCAATTTTTACTTGGTAGTACGACATGTGGGAATAATATGGGGAAATTATTTCTCTTTTCTACCGTGTGTCTCAAGTTACTCAATTTCACTTCTAGTTCGGAAACATCGAGGGCATGGATATCCTTTCTCTACTCAAATTTTCGCATGCAATCATTCCTATTCATTTTTACTCGGTAGTACGACACATGGGAAGAGTATGGGGCACTTATTGCTCTTTTCTACTATGTCTCAAGTTACAAAATTTGTATTATATCCATCTATGACGGTATGGTTCATAGGGTTATGGAGGGCGGCGAGGCAGTTAAGTTCTTCATAGGTAGGATTTCCTATCCTCTTTGAAATTAAAGAGTAGATATCAAATTTCCTTAATGTATTTGATACACGGTCTTCCTCCTTGGCAGGGGTGCTTCGGCTCCTTTTTGGTTCTTCTCTTCAACATTCATGTGTTGGGTTAGTACACCTAGTACATCGACCTCTCCTGGAAACAAATTGGGGATTGATCACCCCCAATCCAACATTAGAGTTTAGAAATTTTCATAATCTCTAAAGCGTAAGAATCAAAATGACCTCCAAAAGAAAAACATGTGTATTATTTCCATGTTTTGCATATTTTTGGAATTTCTTGTTGCACATATCTTTACATTACTTTCATTACATCTTTTGAGTTAAAATTCAGTTTCCTATCTTGGCCATTGACTACACTCTATGTTGCGAGTTTTATTTTGGAGAGTGCCAAAACCAACATAACATGACACTACAAAACAAAATTATTACAAAAAAAGACAAAGTGTGTCTCTACACTCAGGTATCTTTTCCTTTAAATATGCAATTTTTATTTCATACTTAAAGGGGGTAAATGTAGACACTCAAATTTGGAAATATATCCTTTGACATTGTTGGTATTGATATTGCACACTTGCATACACAAATACACCCTCCCCACCCTTTCTTAGCACACCCTAGTAGCTATTTGGTTGCTTTTTTATCTCTTCATGGCTTTCATCACCGGTTTTAGAGGTTTAATTACACATAACATACTTAGAAACATATATTCCCGACTCCATGAAGTCAAAGTTAATTTTTTCATCCCAAGTCAAAAATATTGGCTCAGCCCTGCACATTCGTTAAAATCTACAACTCAACCCTAGTGTATGATTTTGGACTGACACATTGTGCACTAAAACTTTCAATTGCATCATCTTCATATGGACTAATATTCCCTCTTGGTTGGTATTTCATGACATAACAACCATTGGAAGCCTATATAAGCAAGTCAATCACACCTCATTTAGGGTCCTAGAACTTTCAAGAGCCTCTCATGTAAAAGCAAACACAAAATGCACTCCAAGCTCCCAAAACTATGAAATAACTCATCTTCTCCTAAGAACTTCTAGATTCCTTTCACAACAAAAGAGCAAACCACTTTCATTAGATATTTGATAATGAGAAGGTTATGAAAGCCAAGACCTTAACAAGTCCTTACCCCTACCATTTTCCTTAAAATATGTAAGCAAAAAAATTCCAATCTTCATGCCCTTCATTAGCACAAAAGATCCATTTAGCACAGAAACAATCTCCTTAACACCCAATACAAATCAACCCAAGACCTTAAGAATTCTTGGAGAGACGGTAAAACTCCCAAGAAACCTTATGAAATATTTTTCCAAGTTCAGAACTATCCTATGAAAAATATATGAGATGTTCCTTAAGGTTTTTATAAAAGGCTTGAGAAGGATCCCAACATGATGAGTAGTAAATGTGAGTGGTAGAAAAGACTTTGGAGAAAATTTGAAACTTTCATGCCAAGGAGAGTGGCTTATTGATCGATAAGAAAGATTATTATTAACTCTATCAACCACATACTACCAAAGGCAGGAGGGGGCTACATGGAATGAAAAAGGGACACCCATAAATCCAAATATTTCAACATGATAGATACACTTCCATTGAAGGTTTCAAGCCAAGGAAGAGGAGGTAAGAAGGATTGCTTTTAACATGAGCCTTTTTCCATTGAATGCTTGAGCCTAAAGTTGAGAAATAAATATCAAAGAAATTTTAGAGTAGGTATTTACCTTAGCTCATGCTCACTTAGGTACATTATTTACCTTTATTGTATTTATCCTCACCTACTTATTTTTGTGGATATTTCTTTTATCTTATTTAGATATTAGAAGATATTATCTATTTGTTAGGTATAGTTATTTCCTTGATCTAGGTATTGACTAGTTTTTCCTTAATCTATGGTATTGATTAGATCCTTGATGGCTAGTTCTCTCCTAAATCTATGGTCTTAACTAGTTCTTTGATGACTAGTTATTTCCTTGATTTATGGCTTGATCTACAACCTTGATTGGTTCTTATATTGTTATTCCTTTCCTATATAAGCAAGGCCCATTCTCATTGTATTTCATTGAGTTGCATAATAATATATGATATTGCTGCTCATTTGTTTGCAAAGGTTTTATGTAAAGTTATTCTGGTGAATTACTTTCATCTTATAGATCATGGTGTTTGATTAGAATCTATGTTTTCGGATTGGTACAATCTGGTTATCATTCCTTTTATGGTATCAGAGTAGGATATTGCTATTGACATCCATCTGTAAGTTTTATTTTGCAAATAAATTCTTTGTATATTCATATATTTAGGATTTGGTCATATTTTGTTGCTGCATGCATTTTTATGCAAAACAAAGGCTTCCATTGGATCCGAAAGGTGGGAAAACCCTAAAATTGACTATAAACTTGACCATTTCTGGAGGCAGTCATTTTTTGGTTTTTTGTTGTTGCAGAGGTATGCATGGGTTCGCCTCGAAATTCGCATCAGCTAGAACAAAAACCAGAAAATCAATTTCTAGGTTTTTGCAGTTGTTCGAGATCCGTACTGGTTTTTTTTCTATTATACTGCAAAGATTCTTGATTAGCGTGAAACAAGTGGTTTTAGGAAAGACAATTCTTTTCTTTTCTGGTAGAGGTCCATGGGCGGCTATGCATATTTTTGCTATTTCGGGAAAATCCGTAGATTACTATTCTGGGTAGTGAAGGTCTTTTTTTGATGCAATCCCGAAATAGTATTTTTACCAGAAGGAGCAGTTGGATGTGACTTTCTCGAAAACAAGCATCACGCCCCAGAATAGTAAGTTGTTTACACATCCATTGAAATCCTTAGCCCTTGTTTATATCTTATGGTCATGATTCCTACTAGTAGGTGCTTAACTCCAGCCCCCTTTCATTTTATTTATGTGGTGAAGGAAAAATCATTTTATTTTGTTTTAATGACAACTAAAATAAATAATGAGCATAATATTAAAAGCTTGTATCTTTTGATCGGTAACTCGGTTTTGGTTGTCATTTTTGCAAAAGTGCTTTTTTTTTTTTTTATGTTATTTCTATTGGAAATATTTATTTTGAGAATTTCACTATAATTATAAAGTGTCAAATATGGAGGAGAATATGAGAAATTTCATGGTATTAGAGCAATAGATGATGTAGACATCCATCTATAAGTTTTTCTTTGCAAGCAAGGGTTTATTATTTTCATGTATTTGGAATTTTTAGCAATTTTCTGCAACATGCATTTTTATGCAAAACGGAGTGCGGCATTGGATTCGAAAGGTGCCAAAACCCTAGAATCGATCAAACTCGGCCATATTTTGAGACAGTCAAATCTGGATGTAAATATGTACCCTCTAGGTGCATTCTTTTATCCATTGGATATAAGCATGTACCTTCCGAATGCATTCTTTTACCCTATGGATATTTCAATTTTGGATGTAGTCTTTTATCTACTAGATGCAAATCTGTACCCTCTAGGTGCATTCTTTTATCGATTGGATAGAAGTGTGTACCTTTGGATGCATTCTTTTACCCTCTGGATATTTCTGTTTTGGATGCGTTTTTATCCACTAGACAAAGATTTGTACCCTATGGGTGCATTCTTTTATCCATTGGATATAAATGTGTACCTTCAAGAAGCATTCTTTTACCCTCTAGATATTTTAGTTTTGGATGCGTTTTGTATCCCTTTGGACGTAGATTTGTACCCTTTAGGTGCATTCTTTTATCCATTGGATATATTCTTTTATCCATTGGATATAAGCGTGTACCTTCCAGATGCATTATTTTACCCTCTGGATGTTTCTATTTTGGATGCAGTCTTTTATCCACTGGACGCAGATTTGTACCATCTGGGTGCATTCTTTTATCCATTGGATATTGTCGTGTACCCTCGAAAGCAATGATTTACCCTTTGGACATTTTAGGTTTTGGGCACAGGATTTTATCCTTTGGTCGCAAGCATGTATTGTGTGGATGCACTCTTTTACCCTTTGGACATTTGGGTGTCACGTGTACCTTTTAAAAATATCAGCATTAAAATATTATTTTAATAGCAAAACCTTCTAGAGCTCATAACTTTTGATCCGTAGCTCGGATTAAGGTGATCTTTTTTGAAATTGTGTATTTTTTCGAGATCTACGCATTGGTGAAATTTTTATACAGTTGAGCCCAACATCCTCAACTTTTGGGTGTTGCATTCTTGTATCTATGGGTGTATGCATTTATATCTCTCTTTTTTGTTGAGATATTCTAGATTTGTATTTTCGACACTTTATTTTTTGGCATGTTGACAGTCTCTCTTGTGGGGGAGCTATTCTGGTGAAGCCCAGTGTTAGTTTGTCAGTGTTCGAGTAGTTGATTTTGGCAACTCATATAGATTTGTGGTGTCACTCTACCCATTCAAAGAATATGGGAGGGTATGGTGTTGATATTGATTCTTTGGGTTTCGTGACTTTGCATTGTTACGTGTCGATACTACTTCTTCGGGTTTCGTGTAAGAAATGCATAACTTGATGTATATTATTCTCATTTTTGAGAAAAGTTGGAAACTAATCATCAACAAAGTGGCCATTGAACTATTGGGCACATGTCAACCCAAGAAGGGAGATGCTCATCTTCAAGAAAATTTGGAAGCTAATCGTCAACAAAGTGGCCATTAAACAATTGGGCATGTGTAAACTTAAGAAGGGATATGCCTTTGACAAAACCTTGTTGAGTGGTATTTGTGAGGAGACAAGGGCATCCTTGGCAAATAGAGAAAAAGAGACCAAAATATTAAAAGTTGACACCATTTACAAAGAGGAATCTGAGGCAACAATAAAAAAACATTCCAAATGCCAAAATGAAGAGCCATTATATTCAATCCTAGACTTTTTCAAAGTCACTTTTCAAAACCAAGGTCTTTAGTAAGAGCGACAAGTCCACTCCGTTCCTTCCCAAAGCGCAATTATTCATGTTTGTTATAGACTAACAATTATAAGAAGGATGTGGTGAATGCGAAGCTCCGTGCTTTGGAAATTATCTAATAGGGGACATTTAAAAAGGTGATGGGATGCCAATTGTGGATGAGCTCTAAATTACCCATCTTTGGCGGTGAGCCTAAATATCACGCACGTTCGCGTGGTTCCAGCCAAAATGGAACCCGCGACCTGCTGCCCCCAAATGTAGGCCCCCACCACTGCGCCACGACACTTTTTAGTGATGTAAAGACAGAAATTTAAATTTATCAAGGACTGCGAACGCACGTGATGTTTAGGCATACCGATCTTTGGCATGAGCTCTAAATTACGCATCTTTGACATGAATTTGATGTGGCCTTGGTTAATAAAATACCCAAGTGAATTGGAAATAAAGAGCTCTATATAAACTCGAAAAGGTTGGTCAACCATATCACATAGAGCTTTGTAGAATTGAAGGAAACCTTTTTTAGCGAGAGGCTTTGTCATTAGCCATTTAGTAAAAATCATCAACAGAAAGAGGCCAATCATATGCAACCCTTTGAACTTGAGAAAGCTTACAAGAAACCACCGCAATGCATAATGTTTGAATGTGCGCTTATTTATTTGAAAGTTAAAAGACATGCCAAAAAAAAAAGAGCTCATTTTATTCTTCAAATAAAAATCTGTGTTTTTCAAATCCTTTATAACAAACTTGAAGAAAATTTAGTCATTCCCTTTACAACAAAAACTTCTAGAAACGTCTGTAAAATCCTCATTGCCGCAATTCACCAAAGTCGTGCATATCCGAAACATCAAAACAATGCAAATCTGAAAAGCAAAAATATGTAAACCAGTTCAGAAACAAGAAAAGGTTGGGAATGCCACTAAAAACGTTTCACAATCCGATTGGGAATGCCATTAATAACGTTTCAGAATCCGATGAAATCCTTTAATTTCCTGGACCAAATATTCCAGCTCTTAACGATACGAGTCAAAATAAAATAAATGAGGGAAACAAGCCCAAGGTGATAGCGTTGTCTGGACACAATCCAACCGCCTGAGAATCCCGAGCAAGAAAGAAAGTTCTAAAAATGTTGCACAAGGATATAAACAGATAAATTCCCGTCATCCTCTTCGAAATATCCATTCTATTTTGGGGAAGATGAATAGGAGCTGACAAATGTGTCTAACTTTGGAACTCCGGGAAGGTTAAAAATGGATGAATCCGTTGCATGTTATCAACGGGTTTATCTACACTTGTAACTGCGGCATGGCTCGGATTGGTAGCAAAGAACAAGTAGATAAGCACTGCATAATTTACACAATTACCGCTCCTGAATCCGCCTAAGCAAATAACCAACACAAATCCTAGTTGCCAAAACTTATCTACTTGTGAAAATTCGCGAAACCCTCAAGATTATCGCTTCGCCAATAAAGCCTCCAATAAATAACCCTAATACGTGTCGGCCACGCTGCCCTAAATATTGCCGGTTGGCTTTTCTTGAATTTTTAGAATTCTATTTAGCGCTCCGAAATAGAACAGACGGACATTCATTCTATCATTCTATATATAATATTCTTGCCGCGGGGTTGTTCGCTGTGTCTTTCTTCTTCTCAAAAAGATGGCGGTCGAAGATACAATTCGTACGGTTCTCGGCATCATAGGTAACCCGGGAGCTCTTTCATGTTTTGACCTTTACAAGATTTCTGTTTGTACAACAGTGCGTGACCGTGTGTTTGTTTTGGCCGCAGGGAATGTGATTTCGTTTTGTATGTTCCTGGCTCCAGTGTAAGCTTTGCTTTCTTTTATCATGTTTCTCTTGGATTACGATTTGAAAGAAAAAATGTTTCTTTTCCGGTTTTAGGGTTTCGATTTTTAAAAAAATTGTATCTTTTTAGTAATAGAGTTAAAGATTCTAAAGAAAAAATGTTTCCTTTCGGTTGTAGGGTTACAATTTTGAAGAAAGATGTTTCGTTTCAGTTTTAGGGTTTCGATCTCTAAGAAATTGATGTTTCTTTTACGATTCTAATGATTTTGATGTTAATAAATAATTAATGCATTCTGCAGCCCTACATTTTACAAGATCTATAAATGGAGAGACACGCGAGGGTTTTCTGGAATTCCTTATGTAATGACGATCCTGAACTGTGCGCTGTGGGTGTTATACGGTTTACCTATTGTCAAACCTAATAGCATACTTGTGTCTACAATAAACGGTATAGGTTTGGTCCTGCAAATAATATACACCGCCACCTTCCTCATTTTTGCAAGGATAAGAAGCAGAAGGTTCGTATTTCATATAATCAAAGCTTTTTCCGCCTGCGCTTCTACTTTGTCCTTAGAAAATAATGCAGGTGTGCCTTTTTCACAGATGAAATTGATGTCTCTGCTCTTGCTGATTACCGTATTCTTTGCGGCTGTGGCACTTTTGGCCATTCTTTTGGCGCATACTCACAAGAAGCGAACCCTGATCGTTGGTCTGATTTGCATTGTATTCAATGTCTTTATGTACGCGTCTCCCTTGACCATTATGGTAAGTGATATACTTTGCCTCTTTCATGGCGGTTCTGTGAAAGATATCATCAGTACTGATAAATGGAGTCTTATTTCATCAGGCAAAGGTTGTTCGGGAGAAGAGTGTGAAATATATGCCGTTCTTTCTTTCTATTGCTTTGTTTGCCAATGGACTCATCTGGACTGCTTACGGCTGCATACACTTCGACATAAATCTCGTGGTAAGCATTTATTCTGCACTATATTTTTTCTGCCTTGGATTGAGCAATTTGTTGTTTATTTTACCGAGTATAATGCGTGCATGCAGCTTCCAAATGGAATGGGGCTGGCCTTGGAGCAGCTCAGTTGATATTGTACGGCGCTTACTACAAAACCACGAAATGGGGTGACGCTGATCCACCAAAAGCTGTAGAGATGGACGGTGGATCTCCACTTCCTCATGGATCTGCTGGATATGACGCAGCCTAATGTTTTTTTGACAATCCGTGCTTTGTGAATTGTGAATCTTTTTCGCCTCCACGGACTCGGTCAATTCAGATTAATTCTGTTTATTTGTTTAACAATTTTTTCTCGGAATGCTTTCTAAATTTCATATCGACAGTACGGCTGTTTCTGGTTTTGCGGCGGAAATAAATTTTCTTAAGTAAACCTTGTTAAATACATGGGTGCGTGAGCAGTATTAGTTTTTTTTTCCTCCTGAAATGAATTTTGAGATCTCTTCGTTGCTGGGAATGCTCATGCAGTACATAATTAGAAGTTTGCCATCTAAATCTTTGCAAGCTTTTCGGCTATAAGAAAAGAAATTGAGTGTTTTTCGCTTCTACAAATGCCATTGGAGCAGTTTTTAAAGATATAATAAATATGTATTTGGAGCAGTTTTTAAAAGATACAGATAAGATTTATAGGTATTAATGTTGGAATGGAAATAGAATCTCATTGGATTTAAAATGAATGCCGTATCTTTTGTCTTTTATGTCTTCAGGATTCAGCGCTCTTTTAAATAAAGTCAACGTGCAGGGATCAAAAATATTTTACACTTTATGACAATAAATAAAAATCCATGTCATAAAAATTAAGAATAGTTTTTAAAATAAGAAATTGTTTTTAATCAAGTATGAGTTAATGGGCATCTTAAATAAAAGGAAAAATTCAGTAATCCAAACAAAATGATCTCTCAATCATAATGGTGTAAATTTAATCACCATAATTAAAATAAACTTTAAATAAATTTAATAAATACATAAACAAACAATTGAAACTAGATGAGAAGATATGTAAAAATAAGCTTTAATAAATACATAATAAAATAATTAAAAATTTTAATCACCATATCTAAAATAAGCTTTAAAACTAATGAGAAGACATGTAAAAATAAGCTTTAATAAATACATAAGAAAATAATTGAAAATTTTAATCACTAACATCTAAAATAAGCTTTAAAACTAATAAGAAGACATGCAAATGAGTAAACATGGAAATAAGTAAAACAATTAAAAAAAAGAAGATACATAATAAAAAAACACTAAAAACAAAGAAGACATGTAAAAAAGATGATATATAACAAAAAAAAATAAAAAAACGAAGAAGTTATTTAAATTAGTAAACAAATAAAAAATGAAGAAGATATGTTAATTAGTAAACACAAAAAAAACAAAGACACATAACAAAAACCAAGAAGACATGTTTGTGCCCCTAAACTTCATGCAACCTAATTGCGAGTGACATCCTAAAATTCCGAGCAACACATCCTAAAATGCCTTTTGAGACCTGTCATTTTCCTTACGTTAGAATACATGCAATTTATTTCAGATCTCGAGGAGTTAACCACCTTGAAACTCAAGGTAACATGGTGAGTTAAATAGTGTTATTGGATAGTTAATGAGTAAAAAAGTGGAGCGCTACCTTGTTAACAATGATAAACATGGGTTATGTGCTCCCATAATTAAATGAACAAAATGTTACAGAAACAATTCTACACGGAGCTCTACACCGAGAGATAAATCAGAACCGAGTATCTCCTCATTTTTCGTATACAAATTGATTGAGAGGCATCTCTACTTGTATCCGAGGTGGGTTCGATGTCTCTTGGAAGATCTTCTACTAGGTTCGATGTCTCTTGGAAGATCCTCTACCGTTGTTGGCCTATTTGAGGTAGACAAAAAGAAGAAGAAGACAATTGAGTAATAGGAGGTGTTTTGTTCAGGAGTTTTTTCTAGTTGTATTGGTTTTGCTTTTTCTTATTTCGCACACTTGTGTTGCGTGCACTATAACTTTTGCAAAGCACCATCCCTAGGGTAAACGACTACCACTTATTTTCTTGCTCTTAATCTTTATTTCGAGTAGTTGTTTTAATTAAGACATTTGAAGTTCCCTTTTTTGCTATCCCACACATTGTCTTTGCCAAATTTGTCTATTTCACTCTTCCTCCACGTGAGAACCTTTGTTCCTTTCCATGTCCTCCAAGGCATTGTGGTTAATTATTAGGAAATGTAACTCCAATGAATGATAAAACCTTAATTCATTTGGAATTGTCAAACATCAAAAATTATGACCCCAAAATTTATGCACATGGAGCGCCACACCAAAATATACCGCAAACCTGAAACTCCTTGCATGACCCCTGGTAACATGAGACACTGTGGGGAAACTTAACCAAGTTACGATTCTCTTACTGGTGTTCTAGGAATAGGTGGAAGTGGTTTTCATTTTCGCTCGAACTAAGCAAGTTTTGTGAGTGGGTCTTGGGGTCCACTTGTCACTGAGCGACAAAAGTTGTTGTTGCAATTACGATAAATGGCCCTAGAGTTGCCCTTGTAACTTGAGCTCTACTCTTCACAATAAATTTCCATTCAACACGATGACTTCTATGTATATGGGAGAGTACACAGGAATCATCAAACTTTGTGCTCAAACTTAAAACGAGTGTTTTCAAGGCCCAATTTGTGAGCACTTTAGATGTTTCGGCCAGCTTGCACCAAAATTGCAACTTTAGCTAAACACACCTTCTAAGGGTTCTATGACTCCTAACTAACCGTGGAACCTTGTACATATTGTTTCCTCACTTTATATAGTATGAATTAATAAAATTATTGTATGAATACTTTTTGGGAAATTATGATGTTTCTCTATCTTTCCTTTTCTCTTTATAGAAGTAGCTATGATATTTTGACTGGTTCTAAAAATGTAAATGAGTTATAAATGTTCATGGGTTGGAAATGAAATGAAAATTTGATAATGTATGTGATTATGATATGATCAATAGAAAATAAAATGAAATCCATACTTTCTCTCTCTTCCCCTTTCCCTCTCTACAAATAATTATGAAAATAATGATTCGGTTTTGAAAATACAAATGGGTCAAAATTTATATGAGTTGAAATGAAATAAAAATTGGATACGAGGATGTTACAAATGATTTGAAAATAAAATGAATCCTAGACTCTCTCTCTCTCTTTGTGTGTGTTCCAATTGTTTGAAGTGATGGATGCGTAGAATTTATGCTTGAGTGTAGGGGATTTCCATACTCAGTCCTAGGACTAACACAACGTTGGTTGCAGGTACTCGAATAAGAGGAATTTTGGATGTGATATGTTGTAATTAATGAGTTATCATTGTAAAGTTTTATTCATCTTGCAATACATGTATTAACATAGAATAACATGAATATTTTAAGAGGTGGTGATTTTACGTTGTGAAACCTATCATATTGGGATGAGTGAGGTGATCATGTCTAGGTGTTGTAGGTATGACCATATCATGAATAAGTTAACCCCCTTGTGTGTAATTTCCCTTGGTACCCTAGTGGGTGGCCAAAGCCTTGCAAGATAGTTGGTGGTTGTACCTATGATTGATATCTTGTGAGATCTAAATTATGTGAGTGGAGACTATGTTTTGAATTACTTGCGTATTTACCCAACAATTGAAATAGGTCCTTAGGAGGATTTTTTAATGCATAAGATTATTTGGGATATCTCTCTTGCAATATACACTTAATACTTGTGTGTCTAAGAGCAATGAAATGAGTTGTCTTGTGTGAGGTTGTACTCCTTGTAGTCTTAAATCCCTAAGTGTAAATTATGTGTTATTTGAATTACAATTGTTCTAAAACAATGCCCATAAGATTCCAAATTAACCATGTAAGAGTAATGGGAAACAAGAGTAAATAAGATATTGTTTAGAAATAAAGTTATGCTTGAAATCTTCATAATTGATTTAGTCATTCTCTTGTTGCTTAATAATAATAATAATAAATAAATATGAATTGTTCTTGGAGAAATCAAGAATTTGAGCCAACACAAACTCTTATATAACAAAAAAAAGAAATTTATGATGTGTAAAGGTTAAATCTACTTAAAATAATTGTTTAATTATAAAAACTGTAACAGGAAAAATAGGGTACTATGATGGAAGGTTTTCTTGGGGAAGAGGTATCTTGAATCTAAATCACCATTAAATCCTAATAATTCCTTCCTTGATCTCACAATAGTTCCCCTTGTCTAGAAAAGGTAAAATTTAAACATCGAATAAACGTAAGTGTTATAGGAATTACATTTGTTCCAAAATGATGTTAAATACAGGACCAAAGTAATCGCATAAATGTAGTTAGTAAAAGGGTAAATAATATTAAACTAAGAAATGACCACTACAAAAAAATGGTACGCCATTGAATGATGTCAAAACCAACTAAAATGTCAAATGTGATCATAAAATGAATGTAATAGAGTAGAGCTCCACGACTAATACAACAACCTAATAAATAGAAAAACCAAATATGATGCATGATCACATGCTTTGTTGGCATAAATGTTGATTAAACAACGATGCTAATGAAATAATAAAATATAGCCTTGAGAATGGGATAACTTTAGTTGTAGCCAAGGTCTTGCAAGTTAAGGAAATTGCACTCTAGTTGGACTTGTAAAATTTATTAGAACCCTTGGCGTAGATAGGAATATATTAAACCTAGGATCACTCAAGAAGTAGAATTTATGGTTGAAACATGTAATTAACCCGTTGTTATTAGGAGTAAATCCTTAAGATGATGAAACAAAAGTAGTTTGAAATGTGAAATTCATCACTTAAATTCAAAGAAAAATCTCTATAATGGGAACACAAGTGTAATGTACCCTTCCATGTGCAATATGATTGTGAAAATATGAATTCCTAATTGGAGCAACAAATTGTGAATCAAGAATGATACAACTTAATTAGTTAACCTACATAGTTGGTTGTAATAAATGGAATATGAAAAGAGTGTATTGTTAGTAAAGCAAAAATTTCCTACATCTGAAGGGTAAGCCTTCATAGTCTAGCGGTTAGGTTTATATCCTATCCAACACCCTAAGTTCCATAGAGGTTGGGAGATCAACTATTTTTCGATATCTATCAAGATACGGGCATAGGTAGTGTGAGTGTACAATTCAGTTTTGGTATCTATATCAAGGCATTTTCCCAAAGCATTTCCAATGGAAATTAGACTTTCCTCCCCAAAATTGCAGATAAGGTGAGGTAAATGCACCTAGATTGGCTTGACATTAAAGGTTTTGGTGTTAGGGTTAAAAGAAGGGTACCACGGTTTCATAAGAAGGAGGTGACTCGAAATTCCCAAAGCTTAGATTTTTTCATCTTCTACCTTGCATAAAGGGATTCCATTTCAAAGATATCCAGGAATGTAGCTGCAGAAGATCGAGCCACAGATTCACTAAAGCAACAAATCAGACCATGTTTGATGAACACATGTTCTCCTTCAACCACACGTCCCAAAGGTAACTAAAGGAGATGTTTTAGCTGCTTGGAGGATTTTTTCTCCCAGGAGTTTCACCTTAGTCACTACTAGCGTCCCGAGAATGAAATATTTAGAGGCTATGAATCGGTCTTGGTTGCCTCAAGGTAGGGTAGAGTGCTCATCCCCACCATTCAAGGCACTAAATCCACCACCAACATTTTTCGAGATAGGGAGACCATCGAATCTCTATCGGCGCCACGAGAGCAGGAATATGAGCCACCTAGAACTAGTCCGCCACCAACAAACAACTCCAAACCCCCATCACCAGCCCTACGGTTTGGCCTAGAACCAACACCACGAGTAGGATATTGTTTAAAAACAATGCCTCCTTCACCAAATACACCATGAGAAGTGGTCGAATGCCACGCCACAGTGAGGATAAAAATAGATCCTCCACCGCCACCAAGACCGTAAGGGGGAAGAACCTATTCGGGCCAAAGGTCGAGCCATCTTCCCCTCCGCAACCATTAATAACCATAATCAAGGATAATATTTTTAAATAATAGTTTATTAACCATAATCTCATATAATATTTGGAAATAACAATATTTTAATAATCATAATCTAGGATAATATTTTGAAATAAATGAAAAATTAATATTTTGAAATAATATTAATTTAAAATATTATTTTAAGATAAATGTGTAACTTGAAAATGTGTACTATAATGAAGGCCGACCAGGGTTCAAAATTGAGCCCATCATAGCCCTTCACAAAAGGGTGGGAAAAATTTGCATGTAAAAAAAATCAAAATAGTAAAATCTTTGACAATAGAGAAGTGCAAGTTTTTTTAAAACTATAAAAAGAAGGGATTTGGTGAAAAATGCTTGTCAAATTTTTATGTTTTTATGACTTATACAAACAACAATCACCTCTAACTTTGTAGGATTTGTGTGTGACTCACAAATATGTTAGACAAGATGTATTAAGAAATTATAAAAAATTTCATATAATAAATATATTATTCTTATAATACTATTAAGTGTGTGACTCACAAATACGTTAGACAAGACATATTAAGAAATTATCAACCTTTTTAATATAATACAATATATTGTTACTATTTAATACTATTAAGTTCAAATCCCAAGTTTATAATATGTTGGTGATGTCGGATCAATGAGATACCTAAGCACAAATACCTAAAAATAAATATTTAATATTAATATTTAAGGTTCGGCCTTTGCTTGGAATATTAATATTTTTTCTGCTTCTAGACGTTTTATCTGTTGTCTTATATTTTTTTCTTCTTATTGCAGGAGTCACCTTGAGAGGGCAGAGAACAAATCTAGGATCAAATTACACTCAAATATCGGCCACTTAGGAGCATGCACAAAATTATTTGGAACATATCACTTGGATAAAATTGTTGAATTGATCTCAAAGGGTGACTTCAATTTTTTACTTGCAATGTAGGGTGTTGAGCAGGCTCTACGGGTGCCACGTTGGTGCCAAAGGGAAAATATGGGCTCGCAATTGTCTTGATCTAGATCATTCGGATCAATTCGTGCTCGGTATGTAGACAAGCTAGGGGACGAGATGATTCTCTATATGTATGTAATGGAGGAGCTCAAGGAAGAGGTAGTAAGGGCTTACTTTCAAGTAAAATAAATTTCAAGTTACTTTAAGAGCTCACTCATCACAACCCTTGCAAAGAAAAACTGAAAACCGAGCTAAGTGTCGAGTTGCTCCCTAATACAAAGGTTGATTGGACCTATCTAAGATCATAGGAGAAGAGTTATTTGTAGATTGGGAAAGCATGGAAAAAGACAAAAATTGTTTTCCATTGAAAGAAACCCTTCAAGTCATCATTGGCATCTTTTCTGTAACCATTATTCAATAACAATGATGTGGAGGCAAATAAGAATTTTATATTTACATGTGTGCTCAAGACAATGTGGCTAAACTACATGCCTAAGGAGTTAAGAAGAGGGTTGCGAAACACATTCAAGGAGGATTATGAAGGGTGAGTGTGTTTAATGGAGTAATCTAATTTGGCAATACATTAATTTGACCAAGAATCTCTCATATCTATTAGTGTGTGTGTTTCAATGTATAAATGCACATTTTCTTTAATTTACTTGAAAAAATCGAATTTAATGCATTTTACTAGTTGAAATTTACATGGGTTTTAATTAGAGGAGTTAAAATCTGAATGGTTTTTTATTTATCAAGTGATATGAATCCAAATGGTTTTTAATATTAGCATTAAAATCAAGAAGAAGCTAAAGTTATTTATTTTATTATTTACAATTGTTTCATAATGATTTTGATAAGAGATCCCACCATTCCACATGTAATTATTATTTACATTATGATTTTGATAAGAGATCCTACCATCCCACATGTAGTTATTATTTACAATTTTTTCATAATGATTATGATATAATATCCGACTGCTCCACATGTAGTTTTGGTTTTTTATGTGTTTCTTGATTTGCATGTGATTTGCATGTCTTCTTGTTTTTTGATGTGTTTTACTTATTTGCATGTGTAACACCCACATTTTACACACATAATAATAGGATTTTTTTTTGGGCTTACATTGCTTGATACATAACATCACATAGGATCACTTAGGATAATGTATAACACATGAGACGTTTGCATAACCATGGACCCACATATATAACATGAAACACATGATGCACATCAAAGCCACATTTCCAAAATGACAAAGTACAACAACGACCCACTACAATATACACTTACTCATAGGAACTTCCCACAACACATCATTGTTCATGGTGAAATATTTATTACAATACTATTTTTATTAGTTGACTATAATTGTCTGAAGAACACATAACATGGGACCCTTCGTTCCTTTACAACTAGGTTGTATGATTTTGTTTAACATTCCACCTATAGTGGTTCCTTTAGAATTCATTTGTTTTTCTTGTGGAAAAAAATTTATATAACATGGCTGTGATTAGGAACTTATACACACACGTGTCTTCTAATATTTGACTTAAGGGTTTGTTTGAGAGAGCCATGTTTACTTAGTTTGGAAAAATGCTCTCGTTATAAGGAGGAAAATTCACAGGAAGACAAATGAAGGTTACTAGATCAATAGAAAACCTATCCCGAGTTAATTTTATAGCATTGTTTAATACTAACAATACACTCTTTTCATATTCCATTTATTATAACCAGTCACTTAGTCTATGACTGTACTAGTTCGAAACACAAATCGAATGATAAGGTATCTTAGTGGAAAGATTCCCAACCCAGTATGTTGGTTGTGGGGAGTGTTCGGATGATTTTTCGGAGGATTCATAGTCAGAAGAAGGGGAGTTGCAACATATGGAGGAAACCCTCATTTCTCATCATGTGTTGGGGGTTAATGGTTCAAATTCTCTACAACATACTTGTGGTGTGTCGCACCCTTCGGGGTCAACATCTAATCTCACTAAGAATATCAACTTGAAGAAGGAATCTATTGGAAATAAGGATACGTTTCAAATATTATTATCAATCCACAATGATGAAAACATGGATCCTAATAGGGGGAGGATCATATGGTTGTGAAAGGAAAAAAGAAAAAAATCTTTAATTGACCCACTTAAGATTAACTTAAGATCCCATGGAATGGTGTCTCATGGGTAAGTCGCCCTTTTTCTAGCTAGGTTTGGTCTTTAGAATATTTCTTACGGTTCTTCATGTATGTTTTACCAATCCCCTAGAGATGTTCTCTGTCAGCCTATATTTTTATTTCGGGTGGTGATTTGGTTTAGTTCTTTTATGGTCTTAGACCTATCTTCTCTTGGTTTTTTATTTTTCTCTAATGCTCATCTTTTGGTTGTCAGACAGGTTATTGATCCCTTCAAAATCACTCATTTACCTAATCCATATATATATATATCAAGGAGTTCGTCCTCGGTTTTGGTTATTAAAATATGATAAGGAGGTTGTATATTGGGGTTTACATCCCTCCTCGGGATGATCCTCCTCCTCCCGAGCGGCGACATGTGCTTAATGTTCTCTAGTTTGTTTTAATGTGGTGTTGATGTTTTCCCTTGCGGCACTTTTTTGTTTTCCCTTTGGGCATTTTGTGGTGCCTTTGTGACATTTTGTAGGACCGTGAGTTTTGGTCACCCCTACTCTTGTAACTCTCTTATATTTTTAATATAATGGGTAGTTCCAATAGTAAAATATGATAATAAAATGAGAAACTATGTTTGGGATTATTAATAAATTGTTATTCCAGTCATAGATGTTAAAATAATTTTTATATTAAAATATTAATGAGGTGATAATGTGTTTTATGGTTAATTCATATATGTTAAAAGAATTTTTATATTAAAATATTGAGAGGGAGATGTGAGGTGGGAGGATTATAAAAATATCTCTCTCCATTCCCCTCGCAGATGGGAAATATCTCCCCTCCCCAATGAATGGGTTATCCAATTCTCGATAACTTCCTTTTAATCTATCAAGTCGAGATCAAATTGGTCAAATAACTCTAACTATAGAATTTTTATATTTGAGATATATAGATACATATGCAACAACATATAACATATATAGATATGGGTACAACATCTTACGCTACCATGTGATTCTCTTCATATCAATGCAACATATATATATATATATATATATATATAGGGATGTAACAACACATATAGATAGGGTACGTCTTACACTACCACAGTGATATGTACATAGATCTTTCGAGACTTCCCGATAAAAGCTGTACCATATCTATAACTATAACTCTATATGGCTACTTAATTATAGTTATACCTATAACTTTATATTAAAATGAATGATGTAGCTTAATTAAAATTTATAGTATATTAGTAAGGTTAGTTAATAGGGGATGTTGTAACTTAATATTAGTTAAAATATTTTTTCCTCTATACTTTAAATTTAGATTAAATATTGTTGTTTAATTGTTGAATATAAATTGATATCTTAAATTTGATATAAATTTGACATAAAATACTAATAAAAATCCTTAATAACTTGATTATATGTGTAATGCCCGTTTGATGTTCCCCCAGTCCCTAGCATGACGACCTTGTTGCTAAGCCTGGGAGACTGGTGTGCGTGTGTTTTCATTGACCGTTGTTGACCGTGTCTAGGTCACAGTGAAGACTTTTCACCTTCCCTCTCCTTCTTGCCTTTCGGGTCATTGTCGACACCCCAAACTGTGGACCCCGTAGCGTCATGGACGGTTATCCAGTTAAAGGAAAATTTGGTTCTAGCTCTTCAAGTTTTTCGGTCGTCGACATTAATAGGATTAATAATTATTATCATTATTAAGCCGTAAAATTATTAAAATAATGTTTATAATACTATTATAACTCATATCGCTGACTTCGATCAGTCGCTTTTGTGTCGAAATTTCACCTCTGGTAATGGATTGACTTTAAGTTATATTTTATTTATTTGTCTACTTTGTTTTAGGGTTTTATGACGTTTTTAGATTAAAACAAACAAAAGAAATAGATAAATAAATATAAAAGGAATTAAAAATAAATAAATGAAAGCCCGTAAAAGGGGCAGATTAGGGCAAAGTGGAGGAAATAAATAAAAACGCAGTTAGGGTTTTGTCGTTTTGGCTTTTGGAATGAGTTAGTTTTGGGCATGGGGCGGCTGGCTTGGGGGCGCAGGGATCTGCTCAGAATGAGTTTGTTGAAGAGGCCTTGGAAACTTTCAAGAAAATGCCTTTGATTCGTGTAAAGCCAAACTCCACAACCGTTTTAACATCCTCCCAGGCCGCGCCAAACTGTCCAGCGTGGATTTTCCATCAGCGCAGAATGGGAAGAGGGGGTTTTGACAGTGTTATCATGCAAATGCTTGGGGACAACGTATGGACGTTCATCAAAGAAAATGGAGGAGGATTTTTGTTTTTTTAGCTTGTCACGTTGCCAACATCCTCCCAGCCATGCCCAGACCTGTGTGGGCTCCCAACAAATTAAAAAAAAAAGTAGAGGAACTTGGTCAGATGTTGCAGTCGTGAGTGCCCTAGTAGATACATTTGTAAAACATGGAAGCATGCGAACTGTTCATCTAAATGCGTGGAAGAAATGCAGTTCCATGGACTGCAATGATTTCAGGATATGCACAAAATGGTTTTGTTGAAACTACATTGGAACTTTTCCAAGAAAAATACGGTTGGCAGGTTTGAAGCCACACCCCACAACCTTTGTTGATATCTTCCCTGGCTGGTGTCAAAATGGGAGCTTTAGAACAGCGCATGGACATCCATCAAAGCATCATGGGAAGATATTATCTCTAAATGTCTTGTCAGGTACCTGATCAACATGTATGCAAAATGTGAAGGCATACACAATGCATGTGAATTGTTTGACAAAATACCTGAAAGATGTGTGGTCTCCTGGACTGCAATGATAACAGGGTATGCAAAAAATGGGTATGTTAAAAAGGTGCTGAACTATTTGATAGAATGCCTCAAAGAAATGTTGTCTCATGGAGTGCCATGATGGCAGCATATGCACAAAATGGATGTGTAGAAAAGGCCTGTGGTCTGTTTGGCAGAATGTCTCAAGAGATGTGGTCTTATGGAACATACCCTGACCTTGTAAGCTTCATTTTTGGTTTAATTAGCTTTCAGACATGCAGGTTCAGTGCATGAGGGTTGTAAATACTTTGATGGCATGAGTGCCTCTTGTAGTATCATGCCTAGAATTAATCATTATGTTTGCTAGTTTTTGATGAGCACATGAGAATGTGCAAAATGTGGGGGCATGCTTAAGGCATGTGAAGTGTTTGACTAAATGCCTTCAAAAATCATGGTCTAATGGTTGCAAGATTTGAGGCTATGCACAAAAGGAGGAAGATCTCGTCCTACCCAAACAACAATAATAAGAAACCATTTGATCATGCTCAACAAGTGGTGGGTCAAATCCAGAAGGTAGGAGAAATGTGATCAGAGTAGCGGAATGGTTTTCAAGTATGTAGTTACAGATTTTTTTGACAGATGTGTATGTTAAATGGTGGAGCTGTGGATGCTCGTGATCTGGTTGACAATGTGCCCAAGCAAGTTACTGAACCAAATCCCACAGTTTCGACCGACTCCACTCTCCAGGCATGGTTCTTCTTCCCTTACCTCTCATAATTCTCGTGTTTTAGTTCTCTTTTGCAACTAAATAGAATTTTAAATTATTAGGATTTTTAATACAGTTAAATGTCCCTTCAACTCTTTGCAAAACAATAAAGTGTCGTGTCGCAACTCTCGAAGTCTTTATAACTCATCTACTTTAAACCATGAACTATCACCCTCACTTCGAGATGATTTAGAAAACTCTTACCCTTCTTGATCGCTCCAATATCGTTTTATCGACCAGACGAATTTGACTCCCCATTGATAAAGTTGACCTTCTCCTTGTTTTAAATAGTTAAATTTTGTAATTTTCGGAGACTCACTAAGTACCCTTCGCAACTCTGGAAATGAGATGTGAAGTTTCATTCGTGTACCTTGGTATACGAGGAGTCACCTTGACCTTTGGTTTGACCCGAAATAAACATATGACATCCTTTTGACGCTCTTATAGGAACCTGTTACACTGGTTTACAGCAGTAGAAAGTTGTTAAATCTAGAAAGTTGGCTTTCGTTTTGAACCACCATTTGAAACCTAAATGGAGAAATTACGTCCCGTCTTCACAAACCTCTAGCGTTTATACTAGACAAATGCATGGAACATTCAGTATAGGAAAGAGCACTTTTCGGGATAGTTTGGTGAAGCCATTTTGTAGGCCTCCGGTCGCAGTTTGACGAGGTCAAACTGGTCCAATTTCATCTTGTCGCTCTAGAAAACTTGTTGCCGTTTAAAAATGGTTCTCTAGTTCTCAGTCCGTCAACTCTGATGAATTCTCTTCATATAGGGGAACTAGTAGGAGATGTCTCGTTGCGTGTTCCTCCATCGAACATCGTTTTGGACGTGGTTTTCTGGGCCCTCGAGCTAACTTTTTTCATTTTACAACTAGGTGAACTATGACCAGTGGCCTCGGAGAACTAGCCGCCAAACGCAAACCGTTCGCTCTTTTTCAATTCCGTCAGTTGCTATGAACTCTTGGTCTATCTGGGGACACGTAGAAAGTTGATTGTGGAGGGTGTTCTCATCGGAAGATAACTTTTGGAAGCAGTTTCTTAGCCTCCGAGCACATTTTGTACGTTTTTGTAGTTAGTAAGAAAATATAAAAATAGAAAGTTGCAGACCCTCGTAGGGTTGCCAAACCACCCTGGAAACTTTTAACACATGCAAATAACTGTTTAAAACCCTTTAGTGTATCTGTTGTGTGAAATAGAACTTTTGACAAAATGGTGTTTTCTCTCTCTTCCCTTCTCTTTCTCTCTCCTGGGTTACAAAATGAAGAAAAATGAAATGCAATGAATACATGTTTCTAGACCTTTTTATTTCGATTGCAAATTGTAATTATTGTCAGATGTAAATGGGAAACTGAAAAATGATAATTATGATTGATTAGGGTGGATGCCATGCCAGCGATTTATCGCTGATATCATGCTCACGTGGGTTTTGCAGGATGGAAGAATGACAACAAAAAAGGTGATGTGTAATTTAATTATTATTATTGAAATTTTTACAGGTCATTGTAAAATGAATAACTGTATAATGTAGTCTCTTGTTACTGAAAAGTTATATTTGAAATTTGTTAATATGTATGAGATGCTAGTTTTAGGGATATCTTAGGAAATGTGCATCTAATTCACCGGTTCAATTTGATTCTTAGTACTTTTTCAGCATTCAATAAACGATTAAATTAATTTATGAGTAAATCAAATTTAAGTTAATATATTGTAGTACTTTTTCAGCATTCAATAAACGATTAAATTAATTATTGGGTTATCTTCTTACCTTGCAAACGTAATAAAGAGTTTTTTTAATGGGAACACTCAACCTTAATAAAATATTCGTGCATAGCTTTCCTACATGTGTGATCCTTTTTACCATATAAGAAATTTAAACCGTAGAACGACCTTAAACTTTGCACTCGATGAGACCTCCTAGGTTAGGTAAATAAAACCCCTAGTTGGAGTTACCGTCATAGTCATTAGGTTTAGTGACATTGTCGTGAACCCATATTTTAGGAATGACATGGTCCAACTTTATCCAGAGTATGCGGTTTCCTTCTAGTTTTGGTAATCGCGAGAAGAATGTCCTCTCTTCAGGTCCGACACTAGGTTGAGTGGTGAAGACCACCTTGGAAGTCACCTTATGAGTCCTTGTTAAAAGGAATGACTAAGCGGTGTAACCTTCCCATCTGTGGAGTAAGTAAAGTTATTACTCCCTTGTATCCTATTGGATTTCCGGGCCTTACGAAATTAGATCTAGAAATTAACTTCATCAGTGAATGAAATCCCTGTTGGATCCAAATGACCTAAATGAAGATCACGATATAGTTGTTCTATGTCTTGCATTCTCATTAGTGAACCCTTTTGTCCCTCATAGATAAATGTCTTGTCTTGGGCTTGTGAAAATTTAGTGCCTTGATCTTTCACGAAAGGATTATAGGGTAAATACATTTTAACCTTAATCACACCTATAATAGAGATTAAAGCCCTGGGTGAAACTGGAATTAAGCTTAACCATGTGCTTCTTTAATATGTCAGACAAGTACTTTTGTAACTCTTATGTTTAAAATGATAGTAATAATGAGACCCTAGTGCGACACAAAAGTAAATCATATGAGAGTAAAACCAAAATTTGAGGTTAGGAATAATGTCATTGGGAGTCCTTATGACTTAGTTTAAGCATCTTCATGTGTTACAAAGAATATAAATTGCCTTGGTGTGACCAAACTTCGAGAAAACAAAATATATATATAAATATAAATGGAAGTCCATAAGTTATTGAACTTTAACAACCATGGTAGCGAAATAACTATTCCGTGATCGATGGATGTTCTTGGGGAAAAATCTATTTCAAATCTATGTCTCCCTCAATCCCAAGATTTCATCTTGTCATCACGTTAGTTGCACTTGTGTAGCAAGGGTAAATTTTAAACATTAAATAAACGTTTGAGAAGCATATTCTTAATATAAGAACAAGATAATCAAGTAATGTATATGTGATTTGAATTGTGCCAAATAAGCAATTAAATTATGGAAAGTTCCACGATGCATAAAGGAAGCCAACCTAAATTGATCGAATCTGTAAATTAAAGGTGGAATGAGCTTAAGATCTTGTAGATGAAAAATTTAAAAGGAGAAAACTATCCTTGCACAATAATGTTCTTAGAATGTTAATCGTAACTAAGATGCAATTAAAGAAATGATGTGTTGTGGGTTCGCCAATCCTTGAGTCTTTTGTCTCGTGGTTGGGTTTTTGCTAGTACTCTTTCATTTGGAAAAGTGTGGTATAAACAGGTATATGGCGTAGTCATGTGTCTATGTGATTTGGTGACTGATGTAGGTGTCGTATATGTTGTTGAGTTGTTCTACTTGGAGTCCTTGTGGTGTTTTGCAATGAGCAATGTAAGTCAAAAAAAAAAAATTCCTGGTATTTCACATGTTGTAATTGTGCGTGTATTTTGTGGGCACTACAATATGATGAATTTTAGATTTTTTAGCATGGTTTATGATACCATTTGTATAAGCATTACTACATATTACATTATTATTATTATTATTATTATTATTATTATATGATCCGTCGACATATGATGTTGTTTGAAAACTTAAATGTAAATACACCATCTATTTTTTCACCTCTAGATGAAAGAATTTGAAAACTTGATTGTAAAGGCATCATCCATTTTTTCACCTCTAGAAACAAATCTCATCTCACATGTATTGGGGCATGTTTATATATATATGACCCACCCTCCTATAATAAATGGCTCTCAATTAAAATTATATATGCCATAATAATTAAATGCATGATCTAATTTGAAATTACAACTACATATATATGAGCTCACCTAACCTTAACCACATGTGTACATTTTATATCCAAATAATATTAATGACCTTAGGTGTATAGCTTATATCAATAAGCGGTATTAATGTCATATTTATTATAATACATGGTAAGAATGATATAGATTGGGTCATGGTGCTCAATGAAGAGATATATTACACATCAAATGCCTCATAATATTAGTGCAATATCACATCAATAAAAATAAAATAATCATTGACATAAACATTAAATGAACATTAATTTAAAAAAATAAAGTTTTTATTTTTATTTTTAATTCAAAGAAATGGAACCATCAAATTGACCCTATATAGCCTCATATAATTATGTTATCTCATACGAGAAATTCTCCATGTATTGTGGTGTCACATATCATATCATTGTAACACTCTCTAACTATAAAAAAACTAGCCTTAAGGCTTGCATCCAATCTATTATGTCTCCTCATTGAGTTCTCCCAAAACTTTAACTACTTTTCTTAGGAAATTGGGCTCTTTTTGTATAGTCATTCATGCCACCTTTTAAGACTCTTAACTTTTGAAATTCAAATGCAAGATCTAAAGGACCCAACAATTGACCCAAATCACAATTGTTCGACGTCCCTTGAAATTTGTACTTTTAAACATTCAATTATTCTACATTCACAGCTCAAACATGATTATTTAGATGATGTTATGTATTGGAAAATTATGTAATAGTCCAAACATCACATAAAGAAATGACACACTCAATAAACATTGTGCATTAGAATCGTGATTAATAAAATGCAACAATATACTTCATGGATCATTATCAATATAATGTTTTAATGTGTGACAAAAATGCAAACACAAATAACTCAAATTGTTCCTATTTTTTGTTGATATAAAATTTCTTATGAATCCAAATGCTCTTACATCACACACCTTAGGTAGTTTTAAAACTTGATCTCCTACTCAAGGAATAAAAATATCATGTTGGATGGAAGATGATGTAACACTTAGGCAAGTCACATCTTCAATTTTCTTATCTTTCCCAAATACTTGGTATAATCCTTTTGGTATGTCTTCTTGATCCTAGTATCTATTATCCCTTCCAATTTGTCACACTCTTTTTGTGGCATCTATCTTTTTAATTTATTACATGTTAAGATTTAGGTTCCTCATCTCCTTTATGTTCTATGTGGTATGGATATAGATCCTCCACATTAAATGTGTTAGAGATATTAATGCCTTCACAAAAATCAACCTATAAGTGTTATGAGAACTTTCTTGATGATTCTACATTTCCCTATCTTCTTCCACTTAAGTTTATTATATTTCCTTTTAGGAAACCTTTCCTTTCATAAGTATGCTAAGACCATGCCTCCAATATGATATTATGCTTCTTCATTTCTCATCTATGCACTTTTTTATTTTTTGCATTCGCCTTTTACAACTGATTTTACACTTGTTAGTGTTCCTTCATGTGTTCCATAAAATCTCCCATTTCATAACTACTTCCATTTTTGTTGGTAATTCTCTCAATTATGTAACCCTTCTTGGGCTATTTTGATATATAATTTAGAATGGTGTTTTCCATGCACTCCTATTTATTGAATTGTTATAAGAAAATTTGACTCATGCTAAATCCAAATCCCAAGTTCATATATTATATAAAACCAGTCATATGATAAAATCTTTATGGTTTATGTTTACAAAATTTTCTTTTCCATCAATTTTAGATTTATGAATTTAGACTTGAATTTAGTCCATTTGCTTCTGAGAAATAAAATATACCATATTAGAAAATGTATCTCTAAGAAAATGTTGAAGAAAATATGTGTTGCATCATTTGTCTTCCTACAAGAAATAAAATGTACCATATTAGAAAATATATCTACAACTAATAAAATGGAATCAGCACATTTGTTTCTTAGTAAAACCCAAAAAAATACTTACATCTCTACAAGACGCATTTAGAATGTGAAAATGTTGATACAATGATGTGCTTTGAGATATTCCTTTAGCCACGATAGACATAACATGTTTTCACAAGATTTCATACATCTACACTTATTTACAACCAAATATAATTGTCCCCTATCTACACTAAGTTTTTATCCAATCCAAAGTGCCTTGTTAATCCTATGAAATATTTTCTCTCACCAAATTTTCTCGTATTGATCGTTTCAAGATGCATAATGTCTTTCTCTTAACAAAAAACAAATTCCAACCAAGATGCCATTTCAACTCTTGCAAGTACTACACATGCATCGCATGCTTCTCTTAAATATTCATCTTGCACATACAACTATGTCATGGATTCAAAACCCATAACTTCTACTTTCATCTCTTTCAATAGACGACTATGCTTATTGAGCGCATCAACCACCTTGTTAGATTTTCTACACTTTTGATTCATCACAAATGTGTATATTTGTAAGTATTCTAGCCACTTTACATTATTATGATTCAATTTCCTCTCGGCTTCTAATAATAAAAATGTCTTTAATGGCTAGTGTATAACAAAAACTCCTTTGATAACAGTAATGTCTCCACTTCTTCAATTCTTACATCATTGTGTAAAAATATTTATCATATACACTATACTTCCTCCTCGCATCATTAAAATTTTCACTAAAATACACAAAACTTCTATTCTCTTCACTCAATATTTTACCAATAGTTATACCACTAGCATCGTAATTAGCATAAAACATTTTTAGAAAATTTGGTATGCCAACACTAGTTATTTGGTTATTCTTCTCTTCAATTCTTCAATATGCTTTTATGCACCTACACTTCAAATGAAACTATTCCTATCTCCTCTCATGGCCTTCTTAATTAGTGCACATTTACCACTCAAGCTCCTAATGAACTCACAAGTAAAATATAACCAATCCATGAAAATTACATTTCCCATGAGCACTTTATGGTGATGGTCATTCCAAAATAATGCAAATCTTTTCAAGATTTATCTTCAATCGTTCCATCAATGAAACTTTCTCGTCTCAGGATCATCACTTTTCTCTCTCTTTCTCTTGCTTTCTCTCTCATCCCTATGTCTATATTCTATTCTTTCATTAAGAATTTACTTTTTCATTCTTTCGGCTTATTCACTTAAGTGAATTAAATTTTTATTGTAAAATTCCCTTTTCAAAAATGAGAAAAGGACTTAGTTTCATTCTTAGGGAATTTTAAAATTCACATAGTGGTGAGATGAAAAGTCACATGGGGGAGAGGAAGAGAATTTTTTAAGATATAAAATGGAATGGATTATTTATTCTAAAGGCTTGGAAATTGTAGATTGGTGTATGTTGTTGGGATTTTTATCACTACTACTACAAGCAATAAAACAACATTTTTTCTATTTCCTTTATCTATGTTCCTCCATACTCTCTCTTTTCCAACTTTGCAAGCATGTAGATCTTGTATAACCAAGAAGGAAATTTGTTTCCTTGATTGATGGATTTACAGAAGTTTGTGTCTCTTTGTTTTACTGAGGTTACCTAAGGAGAGGGCCCTAGCCCTTTGTTGCATCACCATCCCACACCGGTCGTGGAACCATTGAAGGATGGAAGTTTAAGCTCTCAGCTAGCCCATAGATTAAACAACATTATTGTGGTGCCCTATCATCAGGGTAGCCAAACCATCAGTAGTAGGTTGCATTAACACAGAGCATATATTTGAACCTTGGATCTCCCAATTACTAGGAGACCCAAGAACCGTTACACCACTACCTATTGGATATAAATTTTTGTGTCTCTAATTTATTAGTCCTTGATTCATTATTTCTCCTACTCCCCTTCATCTATCTCCCAAGAAAATTCCTCCCTTGTACATTGTATAAGCACTTTTCCACAGGTTTGGTGGAGTATTCCTATGTGACCCCCAACCCAACGGCCACCCCACAATTTTAGTTAGTTTACATTCAATAATGAGAGCTTCCCCATACCTAATAAGGAGGTTCCTAGCCCATGAACGTTGGTGAAAACGAATAATATACACCGACAAATTATTTCAATAAGATTAATCCATGGGTTTTGTTGGTTCAAAACTACCATGATGACAAGGGTTGTCCAATCTAGGCTTTTTCCCCACTTTATGAATTACATATAGTAGACTTTCTTCTGGACCATCTTGCAATTCTTCTTTTTCTAAATTTACATTTTCATCTTATGCTCCCTACTATGTGGTCCTACATTCATTAAAACTATAATCTTCCACAACAAGACCTTGGTATTGTGTGGCTTATATGGCCTCAATTGAGATTTCATAGTTTTCATTATTTCAACCAAGCCTTCAACTCTCACACATTTATTTTAGTTGCCTACATCGACATTCCTTTATTATACAATATTTCTTTTTATTTTTCTTTTTCTTTCTCTGGAACTTAAAACCACAATATCCCCGATCTTCTACCCAATAACCCTCTTCTCATAAAATGCATGCAGTAACCTTCTACCCATAATTCACATTGTGAAAAGTTATAAAATTCATTGTGTCTCTCTCTAACACCTTCTACCTAGTTTTTACCCACTATAATATGTCCACAAAAATTTTCTACCCACACATACACTATAGAAAACCAAAAATATCCATTTTAATTCTATTTTCTAGGACCACATCCCTGTCTAATACCAAATGATATATATGGGGTCAAGGTGCTCAATGGGTACCCACCTTGCACCTCACATCCCTCATAATATGACAAAATACCACATCAACAAAAATAAATCATTTACCTATGTAAAGCTCAAATGAACTTATATTTAAACAAAAACAAATATTTGGGATATCTCATTAAAATAAATAACATCATAAAAATGGTCTCCAATGATACAACTTCATACAATATATGTCATATATTTATCTCCTCTCATATTAAGGATTCTACATGTTACATATTTCCATACTCATGTCACATATTAGATCATTTTGAAACTCTCTACTCACCAACCTCTCTATTCATAGTTAGTATTAAGCATGCATCCATGCTCTACCCTTAATAAACTCCTAATCGAGTTATCCCAAAACTTGAACTACTTTCCTAAGGTAATTGAGCTCTAATTATATAGCTTTTTATAGAGCTTCCTAATTCTTGTAAACTTATAGAATTCAAATGCAAGGACCAAATGACCCAACAAGTTACAAAAAGTAAAAGGAATCAACCTCTTCTGAAAATTGTTCCTTCAAACATTCAATTATTCCAAGTTCATAACTTGAATAGGATTGTACATAAAATTCTTCAAACCAGATGATTTTATAATATACCATACATTTCATAAAGGACATACACACTCAATAAACATTGGATAATTGACTTGTGCACTTAACATGATGCAACACTATACTCCAAATCTCACCATCAATACAATGCTTCAATGCATGACCCACATAATGCTCCACAAAATAAAAACACAACTAACTCAAAATATTCAACTATTTTTAGTTTATATATGATTTCCTATGAATCGGGATGCTCCTACATAAAGTAACAATCTCTATAGGGAACCAAAAAATAGGTTAGAAATGTTTTTCAAGTCACTGGAGAAATAACGTACATAATTTAACACCATAACTTAACTTGTATAGTCTTAATTTATCATTAAATCATCTCATAGTTACCTTAACCCAATATATAACTTATAGGATATGAATTCATCATGCTTCCACTATGAAACTCTTACTTACTACTTGGAAACTTCACATCTACTAGAAGAAATATATTATTCGTCTCCCAATCACTCCCTAAGTTTATGTTGTATGACTTCTCAATTTTGATGAGTATAGTCTTGACCTCTCACTTAATCTTAGGAATTTATGTAGGATAAACCAAGTCCATGTATGATCTTTTGTTACCCTACAACATTTAGAATTAGTTAAAAATCATAATACCACACCACTCTTTAATCATAAACTTGTAACCTTGTCTATTTTTCATGTATGCCATAAAATCCTATCAAACCCAAAAAGTATGTTCATTTTTGTGCAGACCTATACTTATCCATGTAACATTTCCTTTTCCACACAACCTTTTCTATTCTACAAAAAATTGTAAAGCGTTGCAAGTTCCTAATGACACTATACAAAACCATAAGTTCTTGTCTCATGTGGTATAGCCATAAGATTTGGCTTAAAGCATAATTTTGTGTCAACCAAAAATATTTATAAATATATAAATAAATTCTTTCACAATTTCATACCACTCTTTAAACATGTTTTTCAAACCTATAACCTTGTCTATTTTCCACACATTTCAAAAATTCATAAGGTGCAAAATCTTTCCTGCTACATATTTTTATATAGAACTTCCTTTTCACACAATACTACATATATTGCACAAATTGTAAAGTGTCACAAGTTCCTTAAAATTCCTTGTAAAATAATAATATCTTGTCTCATCCCATATAACACTTGTTTCATGTTACTTGAAGTCATGATTACCATATGTTACCCATTCTTTTGCATAAAATCCACAATTCTTACAATGTTACCTAATGTGTTAATGTTGCAATGAATTGTGGATGTCACTATAATTTTCTTATATTGTGAATTATTTAAAATATTATGGGGCTACTGCCTTATGTCATCATGATTTGATCTACCTCTAATAGAATCTCTATTCAACATTGATATCATCATGGATCTACATGCGGTACTTGATCAAATTTTCTCTCCTAAAGACACATTAATTGATCTCGTGACCCATGATCTAATAAAATAAATTGGGAGCTACTTGTAAATTACCTTGATCTCTCCAAATATAGGAACATGTCTACAAATGATGCCTTATACATTCATAACTCCCTTATGCTTATAGAATATATGGAATCTCAAGTAGGAGAATACAAACACCTTTATAAGAAAATATACCTTGAGGAAGAACATAACAATACTTTTACGAAATATAGATAGCAGAGTATAACCTTATACATATTGAGCCAAGGAGATGCATAATAGAAACATTCACCTTCATAATGAGATATAATTCCACAGACGTAAAGTTCCGAAATCATATAAACAAAAACACAAAGTTTATTATCATAAAAGATTAATGAATCACAAATTTCGAGATAAGGAAAGGAATAGCGAGAGGAAGAAACGTAAAAAAAAATTGTATTGATTACTTTGAATCTATTACATCTATAGAGTACCAGGATCCAACCCACATAATGACATGGAGAAGCCATTAAATAATCCTCAAAAATGGTTACATTCGGTTTCAAAAAATGATGAAATTGACGTCGAACTCTCTCTAACGCCTTGGTCATTTCCATGCAGTGGAAAACCAGATGCATCATATCACAGCCATTCATTCTGCTTCGCAAACTTTGAATTTGAGCCATCCACGTGGGAGAGATTTTACAAGCGGGCCTGGGAAAACTTTGCATTGTATTTTGTTTATAGAGAAATGGCATTTTCGGAAAATTTCGGCCCACCCATCCGCTTCTGATATAGGCCTAACATGTGGATTTACTTGAGTGGTGATGAAGTCACGACTCAATTTTATAATTTTAAATCTTTTCAACAAAATCTCAAAAACTCAAAGTTCTCCACCGACCGTCCCGCTTTGAATTTTGATGCGGGCTCAACATTTGACTTTATCCCTTGGCATGAGCGGGTCCGCAGGTCACTTTATAACTTTACACTCTCCTTTTGGAAATAAAGCCAAAATTCCCAAATGGCTCGATGGCCCGCCTTCACACCTTTGACTTTCAATGCGGGCTCAACATTTGACTTTATCCCTTGGCATGAGCGGGGCCACTGGGTCACTTTATAACTTTACGCCCTTTTGGAAACAAAGGTAAAATTCCTAAAGTGTCCCAACAACCCGCCTCTCCGCTTTTGACTTTTCAAAGCATCAAAACACAAAAAGGGCCCGCCTTTCGCCACTGCTTGAAACATGGCCACATGTCCCTTTGTGGGCTTGTTTTGTATTTTTGTGTTTTGACTAAGTCCCTCTATTTGGCAAAGGCTTTATGTCTGACCCAAGACACATGGAGGCTTCCTACTCATTTGGAGACTCTGTTTGGACTTGACCTTCGAAGGTGCGCCGATTAGACACGTGGAGAGTTGGCGCACATTTGGGACCTGCTTTTGGATTCACCCCCTGAAAGAGCGCCAAAGGGACACGTGGGGCTTTCCATTGGTTCTCATATACTTAGCCGATTCAACGGCTAACTTTTCCCCTCCTTTGACTCTTGACCAACATGGCGAGCCCACACACACTTGGGGACCCGCTCTTGATTCTTCCTTTGAAGTTGTGCCAAAGAGACACATGGAGGCTCCTGCTGACACTTGGACTTTTCAACGGTTGGCTTTGTCTCCTTTCCGGACACTGGGACAAGTGGAAAGCCGGCACTCATTTGGGGAATTGGCTTTGGCTTCAACCTTAAAGGTGCGTCGTTGATACACGTGGAGATTTTCACTGTTCTTTTATACTTAGCCGATTCGGGCCTAATTCCCACTTGAATTTTGTTGGACCCTAGAAATGGAGAGGAGAGTTGGTGCTTATTTGAGTCTCCGCTTTGGATTCGCCCCTAAAAGGCATCGAGATGACGTGTGGCTCCTTCTCCGGTCCTAGACTCTTCAACGGACCGAATCTAATCTTCTTTTTACTCTAACCACGTGGTGACCTAGCGGATGTTTGGGGTTTTTCTTTGGGTCGTGTCTTTGAAATTTACATCGATGAGACACGTGGAGGCTTCCACCAACCCTCTTATACTTAGTCGATTAAACGACCAGCTTTGTCCCTTTTCGCCCTAAAAACAAATTACTCCTCGTGGAAAGAAGAATTGTAAACAATACTAGGCTTAATGTGATCCACGACCATAGAAAAAGGATTTGACAATTTCATTCGAATGGAGGAAACAATTTTCAAGCATCCAGATGGGAAGACAAAAATTTTATCAAACCATGCGGACTGCAAGATTTTAAATTAATAGGGTGAGATTGTAAATGAGCACCAACTTCTTCAAAGCATGAATTTTTCCATCTCTCTAGACTTCTCACTCTACTCAAACATCTCTCAAAGGTACCAACTCAAAACTTTCGAAACTTGACTTGAAAAATGAGGGGAATTTTGAGGGTGACAATAACTAGCTCTTTCTGGGGATGACTTGGCTGGGACAGAGGAATGAGGCAAGATCAAGAACCATAGAAAAACTCAAGGAAATCAAGACCAGTGCCTTATCCATTGGGAAAATAGAGTCAAAGGAAAAACCAATACAGAAGACAACACACACAACAGAAAAGAAACAAACCAAAAAGGAAAGACCACTTCTCGGAAGTAGTACTTTTGAAGTGAAAACAAAACACAAAGGAACGGCCAAAACCAAAACATTGTACACAATATACAAAAGGACTGCCTAGTCACCTAGGACTTGAACAACTTCAAATACTACCCACTATAAGGAAGTGGGAGAGGAGATCCATCCATATAATCTAAATAGAAAGAGTTTTCTCCAGCAAAGTGCCTGATTTTGAAAGGACCAAGCCAAAGAGAATCAAACTTACCATGGCTTCCTTGAGGTTCATGTCTTTTTCCCACAATAGAACAATGTCTCCCACTTGAAAATCTCTGGGTCTAGCCTTCTTGTCAAACAAATCTTTCACCTTCAGTTGATGAGCTAAGATTCTATCAAAAACTTGCATCCTGTCTTCATCCAACTTCTGAAGATACATGATCCTCTTGTCTAGGAACTGATAAAGCTTGAATCTTCAATAGCCTTCATTAAGTGCAAGGCTAGTAATTCCATTATTACTAGAATTGAGCTTCAACACCATACACCACTTGAAATGGAGACATCCCAATTGCTCTTTTGGGTGTAATTCTATCCCAGAGAGCATCATAGAGCTTCTTGTGCCAATTCCTCTGAGAGTCATTGACAAGCTTCCAAATGATGGTTACCAAATTCTTATTTGTTGATTTTACTTGTCCATTCCCTTGGGGGTAGTAGTCTAAAGAATGAGCAAGGGAAATTCCATAACCATAGCAGAAATCCATCATCTCAGAAGAATAAAAATTTGAAGCATTATCAATCACAATCTTGTTTGGTACCCCAAACCTTATCAAGATGTTCTCTTTGATGAAATTACACACCACCTCAGAAGTAGTGCTTTTGACTGGAATAATCCTCTACCCACTTTGTGAAGTAATTTGTAGTAGTTAGCACGTGAGTATGCCCAACACTGGAAGGTGGATTAAGAGTTCCAATGAAATATAATCCCCACTATTGAAAAGGCTCATCAATCACTACTGGTTTTAGTGGCAAAGCAACCAACTTAGGTCTCCCAAAAAAATTCTGACAGGCTTCACACTTACCTACCCATTTTGATGCATCTCTGAACAATGTAGGCCAATAGTACCCAACACAAAGGATTTTATGGGTAGTGACAATAGAAGAGAAATTCCCTCCACAAGCCTGATCATGAAAATTGAAAACAACTTCTTATGTTGCTCTTTGTCCACACACTTCAAGAATCTTCCATCTATGCCTCACTTGAACAAAGCATTCTCCCATAATACATATTGTGCAAGACCTTAACTTAATAGCTCTATTTTCCTTAGCACTCAAGTGGGATGGACACTCTCCATAAGTAAGAAAATGTGCAATATCAAGCATACCATTCATCTGTTGAACTGAGGAAGAGGACAACAGGAACATCAACTACTTCTTTGGACAATTCTACATCAGCTCCTTTAGCAATAAGCTCACATAAGCCTTTACCCTAGACTAGCTTAGTTGGCTTGATATCAAGGTCATATTCTTGGAATTTTTCTACCCAATTGCCTCTCTTAGTTCCAAACTCTTGTTGTGTAAGAATAGACTTGATGGTTGTATCAGGTACAAGCACAATAGAGTGAGAATTAAGAATATAAAAATGAAACTGCTTGACAACTTTGACCACTACAAAAGCATGTTTCTCCATCATAGTATATTTCAATTCATGAGCTTTAGAACATAGCTCATGAAGGCAATTGGAAGTTCATGATCCTTAGAATTTCTCTGAGTTAGCACAAGCAACCAAGGTACTTTCTTGTAGCATAGCAATAGATGATAAAATCCTTGTTGAAATCAGGACATGCTAAGATGGGAGTTTTAGCAATGGCTTTCTTGATACCTTCAAATGCTTATTTACCTTTGGAAGTCCAACCAAATTTTTCTTTCCTTTCATCATGTGAGCAATGCTCATAGTCAGTTCTACAAAATCAGGAATGAATCTCCTCAAGAAGTTTATCTTACCAAAGAAAGAGTGAACACCCTTTTTACTTGTGGGAAGAGGAATCTGTTGGATTGCTTGAACTCTTTCTGGATCTATCTTGATTCCTTCTTTGGAGATAATATGCCCCAAACAACTTGCCTTCAGTAACACAAAAGATAGACTTCTTAGGATTGAGAGAAACTCCATGTTCTCTGCATTTCTGGAGGACTGCTTCAAGATGTTGAAAGTGATCTGCCCTTGTTTTGGAGAAAACAATCAAATCATCAAGGTACACAACAATACACTTTCCTTTAGACTACCAAAATCTAAATCCATTTCCCTCTGGAAAGGTGGCACCAACATTGATAAGACCAAAAGGCATTCTCTTGTAGGCAAAGGTGCCCCAAGGAGTAGTAAAAGTAGTTTTGTGTTGATCTGGGGTACTGACTTCCACTTGATTGTATCCAGAGAATCCATCAAGCATAGACAACATCTCAAATCCTATGACAGCTTGCAAAACTTGATCCATCATGGGGAGAGGATAGTTTTCTTAGAGAGGCCTGATTCAAATTCTTAAAATCCACACAGATGTGGATCTCACCATTTTTTTTCGATAGGCACAATGTTGGCAATCCATGTTGAATGATGTATAGGGAAAATAATATTTTCCTTTAGTAACTTTTGGATCTCTTGAAAAATAGTGTCAGCAACCTTGGGATTGTATTGCCTTTTTTTCTTCTTGAAAGGTTTGATCCCTGTGTTTCAGAGGGATAAAGTGTTGCATTTCCTTTGGTTGAAAGCCTTGAGATCATCATATGAATAAGAAATAACATCAACATACCTTTTTAATAGATTTACTACTTTCTTCTTCTCTTCTTGAGTGCAACATTTTCCAATGTTCACCATCTTGGGTTCTCATGACTTCCAATATTAACCTTTTCACATTCAAAGACACTGCCGAGCTCCTTGGGAAGCTTTAGACTTAATGTACCTATCATGCTTATCAAACAGATCTTCCAAACTCACCATCCCTTTAGGGATCTTGTTACCTTTCAATTTGATGCAACCATCTTGATCCATCTCTTCCTTGATATCTCCTTCATTAGAGGATACACACTCTCTAGGAAAAGTCTCACTTCCTTCAAAATATAATTGGTTGAAGTTGTCCTTAAGCTCCAAGAAAGAGAGCAAATGTTGATCATCATTGAAAACCTGCCAATTATTTGCATTATCTGGTACACTGGGCCTATGAATCATTTCAATGGTAAATTTCTCCGAGAGAAATTGGGTGAGGAATCAATAGAGATCCTGAGACAACTAGAGAATCAGCTCTAGTATTCTTTTCTCTTGGCACAACTTCAATGGAGAAAGCATCAAGAAACTCAATGGAATCCCAGACAAGATTTCTATAATGCTTCAATCTCTATTCTTCACTTGAAAAATATCTCTGACTTGTTTCACAATCAACTCTGCATCACCACGAGCACAAAGATTCTTCACTCCCATTTATTTTTCCATGTTCAATCCAAGTATGAGTGCCTCATATTCAGCTGTATTGTTTGTATTTTCAAAACAAAGCTTGAATGAAAAAGGATGAATCTTCCCTTCTAGAGAGGTTAGCACCACACCAGCCCCAGAACCAGTTAAAGAGTAGCTTCCATCAAACTCCAGAGTCCAAATGCCATTGGGATCATGAATCACTCCCTTAGGAAGTTTTGCCTCATCTTGTGACATGATCATGTAGTTACCATGCCCTATATCTTCATAGAGTATCTGTGCTTTTGGATCATCAATCTTTTACACAATGTATTCAATTTGTTTCTTAGGTAGCAACTTCTTCATTTTTCCATTGACTGGGATCAAAGCATGTGACCAATCCATCTGAATTTCACCTCCTACCTCCTTACAGAAATTTCTACTCAGCAACATCCCATATGAGGGAGGAATATCAGCTACCAAAATAGTGGCTAAGACCCTTTTCTCGGAAAAGCAAGCAAAAGCTACTTGTGCATCTTTAATTCTTCCAACCAAAGGCACTTTTCTACTCTCCATGGAATAACAAGAACCAAAGGCACGTGTTAGAGTCAAGGCCCAAAGCATGAGCTACTTTTTTGCAGGCATTACATTGTCTGATGCTCCTGAGTCTATAACAATTATTGAGTTTATGGCCAGCTATGAGGAGAGTCACATAGAATGGTTAATTTTCTCATTAGGGGAAGTGACTGTAACCACAAGGCTTGGTTGAGGTGAGGAAGAGGGAGTGGGAAAAATACCTTTAGAAGTATTGGATGAAGCTTTGGATTTGGAATTGACAAAGTTTACCATTTTAGCAAAAGCTTTTGGATGGGTTTGGTAAAACTCTGCCTCTAAAATTTGGATTTTGGTCTTTTTGAGGTGATCAATGATATCAAAAGATCCAGAGGTGGATGGGGAATCATTACTAGGAACTTGAGAGACTTTTGATTTATCAATTTTAGGATTTGAAGGACAAGAAGTTTTGGAAACAAAAGTAGAAGGAGGATTAGCATTACTCACCTTTTGTGTGGAGGTAGTGGGAATAGGAGCTCCTCTTCTTGCAACCACTAGAATAGTTATAGGAAACTCCTTGGATTTCTTAGCAGGCTGCACCACTTTTTTTTTTTTCATTTTCTCCCGAGTCATAACAACATATGACTCACTATTCATATCTTCCACTCTTTCATCATATTCATCTTCATCATCCATACCTTCAGTGGTGAGGAAATGAACTTGAGATCCACCAAGCTCCTCCAGTTCTTCATCAACCTCTTCTTCTTGGTTCTTCATAGAGTTCATTAAACTCATCATCAGGTTCTTGAACTTCACAAGTTGCATTGACTGGAACCTTGATGGGTGGGCCTTCAATAGCCAATCTAGTCTGAGAAGAAGGAAAATGGTTCCTGGGCTGAAAATTCTTCCTTGGAATATCTTGGTAAGGAGTATGTTGAGCCAATTGTTTCTTGATAGCAATGAGATCATTTGCAAGCTTCTGTACTAACTGATCAAAATTGGCTCTAGGGAAGAGGAAGAAGAAGATGCTTTAGATTTGGAGGATTCTCTTTTCAGTTTACCAGACATGATTAAATCATCCTCAACACTGATAGCCAAATGTTGATCAAGCATCCAGAGTTGCAAGGTTAGCTCTCCTTAGTGCATAACTTACTTCATGTAACTGAGCATTGAGGAAGAAGCATTTTTGGATTTGATCCACAGGATGAGTGTTCTATGGAATTTTATGAATTAGCTTGTTGAATTTGGCCACAAACTCCCTCATGGGCTCAAATGGTTCCTTCTTGATATGAGAGATTTGAGCTAATAGAGCATGCACATCTTCAAGCAGGTTTGAAACGTTGCTCAAACTAAGTTGTCATGGTATTCCAATTAGTGATCGACCCAACAAGAAGATGATAAAACCAATCAGCAGCATTGTCCTGCAATGTCTCCACAAAAATCTTGACAGAGACATCTTCATGTTCAACCCCAAGAATCCCACATGCAACAATGAAGGCTGCAATGTGTTCATCTGGATGAACCTTCCCATCACCCCAAAATTTGGGAAAAATTTTTTCTATTACCCTAGGTAACTCATGCAATGGCTGAGGAAGAGCAAGAGGCCCAACCTATTGTCCCCAAGGAAAAGGGGCTGCCATCTTTGGAAAAATTGACTGAAGGGGAACTAAAACACCAAGCAAGTATCAAAGCATGAAGATTAGGACTGAGTTGTTCTTGAGGAATGTTATTCTTGGAATTTATGTCTTTAACAGGAGGTGTGCTTGTAGAACGAGTTTCTTGTTCCTTCTTGCTGGAAGAAGAGAGAAGTTTTGTTGTTCCAGAAGTTGAAAATGGGAATCTTCTATTCCGAGAGCCTTTTTACCACGAGTATATCTTAGAGTCACCAGATCAAAAATGATCTTGAAGTTGTTCTTTTAGAAAGGGATACATTTGAAATGAAATCCCCAATGGAGTCACCAAAACTATTGGGTTTTTAAATGGTACTTTAACAAACCACAGTCAAGGGACAACAAGTCCCTCCTCTTTAATGGGAGAGGTTCCCTTATTGAAAGCAAGCAACAAAACTTATATACAAATGTACAACTTTCAAAGTGTGGATTCTTGATACTTTGAAACTTTTATGCCCAAAGATCATCAATACGAAAGAATGGAAGAACTAAGGAGATGAGAGAGGAAGAACATAACAATACTTTCAAGAAATATAGATAGCAGAGTATAACCTTATATGTATTGAGCCAGGGAGATGCAAAATAGAATCATTCACTTTCATAATAGATATAATTCCATAGACACAAAGTTCCGAAATCATATAAACAAGAACACAAAGTTTCTTATCATAAAATATTAATGATTCACAAATTTCCAGACAAGGAAAGAAGGAATAACAAAGGAAGAAAGGGAAAAAATTTTGTATTGATTACTTTTGAATCTATTACATCTACAAGAGTACCAGGATCCAACCCACATAATGACATGGAGAAGCCATTAAATAATCCTCAAAAACGGTTACATTCGGTTTCAAAAATGATGAAACTGATTCAAGAAACCAACATCTAAACTTCTCTAATGCCTCGGCCATTTCCATGCCTTGGAAAAACCAGATGCATCATATCACAATCGTTCATTCTGCTTCCGCAAACTTTGAATTTGAGTCATCCACGTGGGAGAGATTTGTTGAAGCGAGCTTGGGGAAAACTTTTATATTTTGTGATTTTTATAGAGAAATGGCACTTTAGAATATTTTGGCCCGCCCATCCGCTTCGATATAGGCCTGACACATGGCTTTACTTGAGTGGCGATGGAGTCATGGCTCACTTTTACAATTTTAACTCTTTTCAACAAAAAGCTCAAAACTCAAATTTCTCTACCAACCCGCCCTCCTACTTTGACTTTTGATGCGGGCTCAACATTTGACTTTATCCCTTGGCATGAGTGGGGCCGCGGGTCACTTTATAACTTTACACTCTCCTTTTGGAAATAAAGCCAAAATTCCCAAATTGCTCAACCCCACCTTCGCACTTTTGACTTTCGATGCGGGCTCAACATTTGACTTTATCCCTTGGCATGAGTAGGCCGTGGGTCACTTTATAACTTTACGCCCTTTTGGAAACAAAGGTAAAATTCCTAAAGTGTCGACAACCCCTCTCCGCTTTTGACTTTTCAAAGCATCAAAACACAAAAAGGGCCCGCCTTTCCGCCACCGCTTGAAACATGGCCACGTGTCCCTTTGCGGGCATGTTCTATATTTTTGTGTTTTGACTAAGTCCCTCTATTTGGCAAAGGCTTTATGTCTGACCCAAGACACATGGAGGCTTCCCGCTCATTTGGAGACTCTATTTGGACCTGACCTTTGGAGGTGCGCCGATTGGACACGTGGAGAGAGCTAGCGTACATTTGGGACTTTTGGATTCTCCCCCTAAAAGAGTGCCAAAGGGACACGTGGGGCTTTCATTGGTTCTCCTATACTTAGCCGATTCAACGGCCGGCTCTGCCCCTCCTTTGACTCTTACCACATGGCGAGCCCACGCACACTTGGGGACCCGCTCTTGATTCTTCCTTTGAAGTTGCGCCAAAGAGACACATGGAGGCTCCTATGATGCTTGGACTTTTCAACGGTTGGCTTTGTCTCCTTTTAGACACTGGGACACGTGGAAAGTTGGCACTCATTTGGGAACCGCCTTTGGCTTCGACCCTTGAAGGTGCATCGTTGAGACACGTGGATACTTCCACCGGTTCTTTTATACTTAGCCGATTCAGGCCTGCTACCCACTTGACTTCTGTTGGACCCTAGACACGTGGAGAGTTAGCGCTCATTTGAGTCTCCGCTTTGATTCACCCCCAAAAGGTGTGCCGATGCGACGCGTGGCTCCTTCTATCGGTCTGGACTCTTCAATGGCCGACTATGTCTTCTTTTTTACTCTGACCACGTGGGAGCCGACACTGCATGTTTGGGGTTTTCTTTGGGTCGCGCCTTTGAAATTGTGCCGATGAGACACATGGAGGCTTTCGCCAACCCTCTTATACTTAGTCGATTAAACGGGACGGCTCTATCCCTTTTCCGCCCAAAAACAAATTGCTCCTCGTGGAAAGAAGAATTGTAAACAATACCAGGCTTGATGCGATCCACGGCCATAGAAAAAGGATTTGACAATTTCATTCAAATGGAGGAAACAATTTTCAAGCATCCAGATGGGAAGACAGAAAGTTTATCAAACCATGTGGACTACAAGATTTTAAATTAATAGGTGAGATTGCAAATGAGCACCAACTTCTTCAAAGCATGAATTTTTTCTATCTCTCTAGACTTCTCACTCTACTCAAACATCTCTCAAAGGCACCAACTCAAAAAAATTTGAAACTTGACTTAAAAATGAGGGGAATTTTGAGGGTGACAACACTATACAAAGTGGTGTTAACATGGAATGAAAAGTAGTAGATTATAGTGCCACATCAAGTAAACCGAAAACAAAAAATTAAATAAATTATATAAACTAAATACATTGATTTCAGTGGGTGGAGTTGGTGAAAGGAGGAATGGTTGGGTGTAAGGGGTTGGCATGGGGTAGTGTGGAGACATGGGCTCCTGACAGAGCACATGGGCTACCTCAATGTCAGTCAGACCATCATTTCCCTTGTTTAATAATTCAGTCACTTAACTTGTCATCTAAGGCATAGACCATCCGAAACCCCTGTCAACATAGCACATTTAGCAGAAATTGGTTTATTGCAACGAATGGAATTGGTTGAAAAAACTTTATAAACTCTTATGTCATTACATTGGCGGTGTAAATCTAAATACCATTTGTACCATTTTCAGCATCCACCTTGCCAGAGTGTGCTAAATGGGAGCTTCAAAATAGGTGTGGGCACATACAGAAGGAAAATGGACTATTTGACAGTGTGTGTGTCAAAGAAATATGGTTTCAAAGAAAGCATTGGTTGTTGTTTATGCAAAAAAACATGGCTCTGTTGAAATAGATTTTAAAACTTCCAAACAAATGCAAGAGATGGTATCCAACCCAATCAGTTCACCTTTGCCAAATTTTTCTCAGCATGTGCCAAATAGAGCACTAGAACAAGGAATGGACATCCAAAAAACATAAAAGATAGAGAAATTTTTGTCAGATGTTTTAGTTGCAAATTCTCTACCGCATATGCACATGTAAAAATGTGGAACCTAGCACAAGGCAAATGAACTGTTTGAGAGTTTGTATAAAAAGGGGGCGGCGTGGGTTTTCTAGACAACGTTGACTATAGGATATGCACAAAATGGGTTTGTTGAATAGATGTTGGAAACTTTCAAATAATCCAATTGGAAGGTGTAAGCCAAGCCTCCACATCGTACGCCATCGCTTGCCAATTGGTTGCATGACTAATGCTGTGAGAATGAGATTGGAAACGAATGGAATAGGCATTGTTTCATTTTTCTAGAGAAATGGAATGGTGGGGAGAACTGACATGTGAATTGTTTGAAAAGATGCCCTCAGAGAGTACTAATATTGTTGTTCACTTTTAGAAAAGATCCAGAGCAGGTGTGGATTCTATTATGAAAGGGGGAGAGATTTCATGTGAATCATATTAAAAAAATCCTACATATCAAATAGTAGCAGATGTAACTATAGTCCCACTTTCCAACTTATTGCTTTGATTGATGTCAGAAACATCAAGGATTATTCTCTTCATGCTCACAATTCAACATTTTCGGGGAAGGAGTTGCATTGAATCACCAAAAAAATATTCATGGTTCACCCTTTTGAGTTAAGACTTGGAGAGAGGGTAATGGTGAAGCAACAAAATGAGAGCAGGATTCTCCTTGCCTCAGCCTCTATACCTTGATCCGCTTCTTTTTCAAGATGAGTTGGCTCTTACAAATCTCGGCAACCATTTCAGACCCTAGTAGCTTGTGTGTGTTTTATTGTTCACAACCACTTGGGCCGATTCATTTTTCCCTTGGGCATGGTCTCCTTACCTCCATCTTCTATAATTTTTCATAATTTGGTTCTTCATTTGCATTATATTAGAAACATTAAACCACTGAACAATTTTACAATTGGATATGTAAACAAATTTAAATAGTGTAAAGCAATAGAACCCCACCTTGTGATTTTCTTTTGAAACTATTTTACCATTTGAACATCAATTGTGGTTGCCACCATAACCTCATACGATGCAAACTGGGTATTTGAATTAGGGGCTCATGTCTACTGATATTATCAAGAGTTAGATGTTTCGTCAACTAACACAACCTTTTTCATTTACTTGCAAAGTTGGAAAAACACCACATATAGAGACTGGAAAAACAACGTTCTGAACCCTATAAAAGATATGTCAAGTGTCGTACGTGTTCCTTGTTATGTAGATAGTTGCGTCAAGCATTAGCTCAACCTTTTCTTCCCATTTTCATTCCATTCGTCACTCTTCTAGGATCCTGTTACCTCGTTTTGCACTTTTAGGAAGTTGTTAAAAATTGAAAAGTTGGGTTTCGTATCGGATCTCCGTTTGAATCCTTGACAACGAAATGCTTATACACCTTTGCAAACCTCTAGTATTTTTACTAGAAAATTTCATGGAACCTTCACTTTGGGTAAAAACACTCTTCTAGAAAGTTTGGAAAAGGCCTTTTGTAGGCCTCCAGTCACAATTTGACTAGGTCAAAACTGGACCAATTATGACCAGTGGCTCCAGAAAAATTGTATCCATTTGAAAACCGTTTGCTAGTTCTTAGTCCATCAAAACTCTGGTGAATTCTCCATTTATAGGGGAATTCGTAAGAATTTCTTATTGCGCATTTTTCCATCGAACATCAGTTTTGGACATGGTTTTTTGAGCCCTCGAGTTAACCTTTGATTGTTTGTAACTAGGCCGATTACAACCGATGGCCTTAGAAAATTGGCCGCCAATTGTAAACCGTTCGCCATTTCTGAATTCCTTCAGGTCCTGTGAATTATTGGTGTATAGGAGGACACATTAAAAATTTTCCCGTAGCATGTTTTCTCACTAGAAAACAATGTTTGAAAGTGGTTTCTTAGCCTCACGAGTCTTAATTGAATGTTTTTGCAACTAACAGGAAAATGTAAAAAGAAAGTTGTAAGACCTCCAACGAGTAACCAAATCATCGTGGAAACTTTTGACACTTGCAAATAACTATTTGAATATCTATCATGTGACTTGTTGTGTGAAATTGAACTTTTGGAAAAATAGTGTTTCTCTCTCTCCCCTATCTCTTTCTCACTCCTTGGTTACGAAATAAAGAAAAGTGAAATGAAATAAACATGTCTCTAACCATCTCCTTTCGAATGCAAATTTTATTAGTATGTAAATGGAAACTAAATACTTTAATTATGCTAGATCTAGGTGGATGTCATGCCAGCGATTTATCGTTGATTTCATGCTCACATGGTTTTGCAAGATGCATGAAAGATGGTGAAAAGGCGTGGTGTAATTCATTATTTATTATTGTAATTTATATATTTTATTGGAAAATGTATATATGTTTAATGTAATTGCAATGTAATAGAAAATTTTATATTTGAAATTTGGTAATATGCATGAGATGCTAGTTTTAGGAATGCCTTGGGAAATGTGCATTTAATCATAGGTGTCATTTGATTCAGATTTCTGTATGTAAAAAAAGGAAAAGGGGTTGGATATGTATGTTAAATGAAATCAAATTTATTATTTTATAGTGCATTTCCAGTGTGCAATAGATGATTAAATAATTGGTGTTGTGTCTCTTACCTTGAAAATGTAATAAAGGAATCTAACCACAACAGATCAACCCTAGTATAAAATTCGTGTATAACTACTCTTCATGTGTGATTTCTCTTAGCATAGAAAACTGAAACCTTAGGAAAAACTAAAATCCTTATGCTTTGTAACACCTTCTAGATTAAATAAATAAGATCAAAAGTATGAGTTTATCATCATAGCTTGTATGCTTAGTGTCATCCTCATGAACCCGACGAATAGGCACAAACACATCCAACATTCTCCATAGTAGGTGGTTCCCTTCCAGGATTGGAAATCATGTGTGTAGTAAGGAGAATGAGATTTTCTTAAGGTAGCACTCATGGGAACCAACATTAAACATAGACCAAAACCCTCTTGGACCAACACAAATGGAGCTAGTGAAATAGTTATCCTATGACTTAAACTCTTGTTAATGATCTCCTTAGTTCTTCGCAGATAAATGTGTTACCTGGTTACTAACAACATAACACCTTAGTCTTTCATGAAGGTTGTTTAGCATAAATATGTACTCTCACCTTAAACTCATATATAGTTAGGGTGTAGATCCTTAGGTGCAATTGGAATTAAGCCAAACCTTGGATAATTAAGGGGTTAACTCGTGGGTAGAAAATGGTAAGTAACTCCTTGCAAATGAAATTGATTTGAAATATGTTGACTTTAGAGAACCCAAGAAACCGAGAAAATTTGTCTCGTAATCCCTTGTTATGCCTTTTATGACATTAAGAATAAAAGAAATTTCACATGCGGAATCATGAAATGTAGAATCATGGGATCTTACCTTGAACACAAATCACTTGTGGTTCATGTGTAGTTTATAATGCTTCCAATCATGTACTTCTTCAAGAAGTTACACAAGTACTTTCATGACTCAATTGTTTTTAAACAATGCTAATAATGAGACCATAGTGTGATGTAAGAGGAAAGAATATTAGAGTAAAACGAGATTTGAGGTTAGGAATAATGTCACTCTTGGAATCCTTATAACTCAATTAAACATTTCATGTGTTACAAAGAATATGAATTGTCTTGGTGAGATCAAACTTCGAGAAAACAAAAGATATATATAATCTAAATAAAATTTCTTGATGTGGAAATGTTGAATGGCTTCAACAAGTTATCGAACTATTTTAACTATGGTAGGGAAATAAAGATACCATGATCAAAGAATGTTTATGGGAGAAAGGTATCTTGAATCTAAATATCCCTTAAATCCTAAGTTTTCTTTCTGACATCACGCCAGATTCACTTGTGTAGCAAGGGTAAAATTTAAACATTGAATAAACGTTTGAGAAGCATATTCTTAACATAAGAATGAGAGAATTAAGAACTTTGTATGCAATTTGAAATATGCCAAATAATTATGTAAGTTATGGAGATTGTTGTAAGAGATAAAGATCCAACTTAAATGGTTGAACTATAAGTTGAATGTGAAATGAATTTAAGAATCTGTAGGAGGAAAAATAATAAAATTATCCTTACATAATAATGTTCTTGGAATGTTAATCATAACTAAGATGTAATCATGGTAATGATGTGTTGTGGGATTGCCAATCCTTGAGTTCCTTTCTTGTGGTTAGGTCATTACTAACATTCATTCATTGGGAAAAGTGTGGCATCGACATGTATATGGTTTTGTCATGTGTCTATGTGAGTCGATGACTTATGTAAGTGTCTTATGCATTTTTGAGTTTCTCTACTTGGAGCCCTTGTGGTGTTGTGTAGTGAGAAATGAATGTAAATCAAAAATATCTATCCTCGTATTATTACTATTGTATTTATATGTGTAATTATGGGCGTTACATTAATAATATAACTCCCAAATGAAATGGTGTTGGGGAAATCTTGCAATCAATTATGCCAAAGATATGAAATAATTCATGGGTATACTTACACTAAATGAAGATCCCATATGAATATTTAATTATCTATAAATTGAGGAAGTAATACAAAAGTCCCAATTTGGTAATATCCAATTACTTACTTAAATTTTGATGTATATCTTGTATCAAAGAAGGGAAACTTCTTATGAGCATAAATTAAATCAACATAGAGCATAATTAATAATAGATTATCCCCATATCTTTGAATGTATATTGTATGATCATAATAACAATGAGTGAAACTAGAAGCAAGCAAAAAAAATCCAGCTTCTCATACCAAGCTCTAGGAGCTTGTTTGTGACCATAGAGTTGATGATGAATCCTACATACAAGTGAATAATTTTGTACAAATCCTTGTGGATGATCCAAATAAATATCCTCATGAATATAAACATAAAGAAAATTACTCTTCACATCCATCTAATGTTGAATATCCCTATGATGTAGTTAGAGAAAGCACAAGCTACACAAAATCCATCTTGCAATGGGGTAAAAGGTGTTACACCCTTCGCCTAGGTCTTATATCAGGATATGGATATTTTTCCTTTGGCTAACATAATTTATTATCATGTCATATCATATTCATTTATGTTTTCATATGCTTAGTGGGTCATCCTAGCTGCATTTCATAACATAATAGGGGTATATATAGGAGTTAGAGAGTAGTAGATGAACATCATATTGAGCACTAGAGTCTGCAATATGGTTTAGAGGTTTCCGAAGTGGATAAGTCATTATACATTCATATTGTGATCATTTATCTCTCTTTTAGTGTACTTTTGTGCTTTATTCATACGATATTCAAATATATCTAAGTAATATCACTACAAGTAGTATTAGAGCTTGATCTCAACAGAACTAGATCAAAATCCTAAGCTGTGAAGATTTAGATATATATCTAAAGCAAAGAGTGAATTTTTCTACAATTCTTTACCTAGTGTTGTGAAATAAGTCAAGTAATATCCTCTCCACAATTCAAGATTTTTTGACTTTTTTACACAATTTATATTAGTTTTAGGTTTTTCATTAATTCATAACATAGGTTGTAATTTTGGGATTTTTCTAAGTTATTATATTTTTGGAAATATTTCCAAAAATAATCTAGGGTTTGTTCTCTTTTTCTCTTTATTCACACAATAACTTTACAAAAATCCAAATCCTAAATTTCTACCCTAATCCTTGTATACCAACAACCAAACCCTATATCATGACTGGAAGATCAAAAAAGGCCGAGGGAAGGGTCAAGCCACTATAGGAATGACTCTAAATAAGGAAGATATGGAATTGGAATCTTTAGTTTCTAAAGTATCGATGTATTTAATCAACTTCAAGAAAGGGGTATTAATATGGTAAGGATGAATTCCACAACAATATTCACATCTTGGAAGATAAAATGGAAGTTAACCTTCAAGAACTTCGCACTAACGTTCAAGCAATTGGAAATAACCTTCAAGCATTGGAATGAAATCTCAAAGAAATGAAGGGTGAAGTGCAACTAGGATTTAAATTAAAGAGGAAGGAGATGATAAGAAATCTTTCAAACATGAATACTAGCATGAATTTCCATTCAAGTCACGTAGGTTCCTCAAGCAATGCACAACTAAATCTAAACCAAACTAGCTAGGAGGATCCTCTACACAACTGGTGGTTCTTCTTAGCCAATGGTGTAATATTACAAGTGAGGAAAATATCAAGTGTTTTCAATCTAACTCTATAAATGGAGGGTCCACCAAGGCACCACCTCCTGCACCTATTAGTGTGAGGTATTATTTTTTCCTTTTATCCATATAGGGAGCATTTTTCATCTCACACATGGTGAGTTGTCTCACTTAGGTGAGTTATAGGTCATTAGGTGTCATTAAGAGTTATATGAAATATTCTCATATATTTTAGTACGTCATACATGAGTTACATTCCATTTTTGAATTGTAACTCCTTTCTTCGTAGTGGAGTATGATGAGTACTACATTGGAAGTTACACAACACTCCTATTTGTATTTTTATCTTGATCTATGAGTATGAGTAGAACTATTCTTTTATCCACATCAATTTGGCTTATAGTTAATTTATTACTGGTTACTTGGATCACATTTTCGATTATGTTGGATTGAAACAATCTTTATGTTCACATGTTTTGTTAGATCCTCGTGGTTCAATCTCACATGGTATCAAAGCTGTGTTATTAGTAAATGTGTACTCACTTATTAGTTATTTGCTAATTAATTATGGTTTTAATTTTTAATATACTCTTATGTAAGTTTCATTAATCATTTATTAGTTTGTGCTTATTCATGTTAATCTCTATTTTGGAGTGTGTTATTTTGTGGTCTTGCCTTTTTGTTTGTGTAATTAGGGGTTTTTAGCTAGATTCGGCTAATTACGTTATCTTTAGAACGAAGTTGTTTTTAGAGGTATTTATGCTCCTTGTTTTGGTTTTGGTTTTCTTACTATGTTTTGCATTTTTTACGTATAAAACTTGCATGGTTTTCTCCATATCCTCCTACACTTACCCTTCACCTTGCTAAGCTCCTTGCTTTACTCCTCAAGCTCTGTGTCCCCGAGATCTCTCTCAATTTAGAGAGCTCCTACCATGTTCCTCCTTCCCCCATCTCGTCCTAAGCTCTTCCTTCATCTTATTTGTGTCTTGCTTATAGCTTAGTCGTGTTATTTATTTGGATCATTGTTATTCTTGGGGGCTTGACCATTATTGAACTCAGCATCAACCTCCAAGATATATCAAGCTCCTCTCGACCCTGTCTTGGCATCGTCTTTGACTTGTCCCTACATGCAAGATATCACCGGTTTCCCACACTTCCTCGCCTCGATTTATTTGGCCCTTGTTCAACCCTATTCGGACTCACGTGAGTTCATTAGGTTTCTTATCACTCGTGTTTGGTATCATCCTCCCTATGCCTACCTATGTGCTCACCATGAAACTTCGTGCTCATCGTCCTCCCTTGTCACCTGAGTTGGACTCGGCCTCGGCTCTGTGCGGGCTTCCCTGTGTCAACCATTTCACCTCCTGCAGTTTGCATGAATTTTACTATTCCTAACCACCTCTGCCCATCGAGTCAAATATCCATGCCTACTATGCATTGGAACCATCACTATCCTCACTCGCTCAGCGAGTCATGCCCATGTTCCCTTCCTCAAGCCCCTCTCTCCCTTCCACGTGGCATTAACAACAACCCCTTTGACCGTCTTTCAACCCTTTTCCCTCCTTTTTCATTTTTTTAGGCCCACTTCTTTGTGTTTTTAATATAATATTTGTTCAAATTAATTTAGGATATTTTATTTTATAGCATAGCCTAGGTTAAATAAATCTTAAATTTTAATAGCTTATTTTATATTTTTATTAAACTAAAGATCACGGTTAGTCTATTAAAAGGAAAGGAAAATTTTTAATCACGTCATTTAAATTAATTAAGAGGTTAGCTATTTTTTAAATTAAACGCTTGTATTTTTTTTTATCATTTTTATAATTAGATTAATTGGTCAAAATATTTGAAAATTAGCATTATTGGATGTTTCTAACCGTTTTCTTGTGAAGGGGTGTTTTTCACTTTCTAGAGACCTTTTCCGTGCTTCGGGAGGTCCTTTGGCTCCATTTGGAGTCATTTTTCCTTGTAATCGAAATCTTATTATTGTTTGTGGGCTTGTGAGTGCGTCTACCATAGATTTATAGCAAGAGAATTCCTCGCAATGTGAGATGTTATTTCTCACACATGACTTAGTTTTTCTCCCTTATTCTTGTTTCATGTTTGTTACGGTGTTGATTTTCTATAATCACTCGAACTTATTGTGGTATCCACACTTGCGCATTTTTACGTCAATTGTAAGGTGAGTGACCAACTATTTCATGATGCACAATCGCATTAGATTATAATCAACACACTAAACTATAAAGTGCATGAAATAGGGGTGAAAATATTATTTTGGTGTGTGTGTGTTGATATAAAATGTAGGAGCATAAACAAGATCGACACTAGAAATAATAATTTTATATATTGTCTTTGAGATACAAAGGAAAATATATAGAAGGAGAGTTTCCTATAAAATAGGAAACCTCCTATAATAACTCACTAAATACGTGAAGTTTTTTTAATGACTTCATTTACAATCCAAATAATGATTATTATAATTATGAGTTATTTAGGCATATTTTAGTGTTAACATTATTTGTAATTAATATTCGTAGTTTATTGTTATAATTATGAGTTGTAGACAACTCATAATATAATAATAAACTACGAATATTAATTACAAATAATGTTAACACTAAAATATGCCTAACATTCACCCCCTTAGTGTGAACATTATTTACTAATATCACCCCCTTAATGTGAACACGGAAAAAATGCACCATAGAACTGGAACCAGAATCGTATGCCTCTGCATACTTTTAGGTCTGCATATTGTTGGCTTGGATCTTGTTATCTGGATCTTGCTTGCACATGACCAATCCGCTTCACCACAGTGAACCCCATACCGGATGATCACACTTCCACCGATTCACCTACATACGCGAACTCAACAATTCCCACTTTCACTTCCAGTGAATGATAGATTTCATCGGTCGATCGATGTTAGACGTGACGATCAAAGAATCTTTGCAATCAGAGGATCACTCCAATTTAGCTACCCTCCTATATAACTATTCTCAGCATCCAAAATGCACATCTTCCTCATTTGAATCAAAACAAGGGAAGGAAACCACACACCACTTTATTTTTCACACACCACACAACTAAAATAATATAAAATATTACCACCAAATTTGAATGTGAACCTATCGTTGGTAATCGACAAGAGGCATTGATCGTCATACATCCTCTGTTACCTCCCGCCTCCAAAGTAATGTCACCTTGCTAACTCGGTAGAAACTATAGTCAAGGACGATACGTGTTTCCTATCGCGATACTGAGGAGAAGTCGAGGGCGAGCCCCGGCCGGGAGCAATTTTCATTTGCATTTTCCCTTTAAAATAGAGTGTCATATTACATTGAAAATGCACTCATATTTCCTTTTTGTAACAACTTTTTGACTCAATTTTGATGACTACAAGACTTTTGACAATGACAATTTAATGACACAAAAGGAACAAAACTTCAATCCAATTAAAGATTGGATTTAGTGAGTAATGGTTACTCTAATAACACAAACTGTTTGACCAACAAATAAACTTTACTCACTAGACTTGATTATACATCCAACAATTAAATGACTTCAAATAACAAATCATTATACAACTAAATTAAAAAAACTAAAATCACCTATAACACCAAAAACCACGAACTAAATACCACGGATTTCAATTTGTAAATTGTGTATGAGGTGAACAGGGGTCGCATTGCTATAGAGAGCCAAGATGGATGAGATTGGAGAGGATTGAGAAATCTCTCTATCAAAACATGGATGTCTTCTACTGGAACGTGTAGGCTTCTAATGCAAGTTTGCTTCAAACTACCTTTCTAAATTTGACAAGCCTGAGAGAGCTATGTCAAACCAATCAGGAGTGCAGGTCAAAAATAGTAGATGCGTGGTCGCAGTAAATTTTATGCAGTACTAAAGAAAAAATTGAATAACAAGATTTAACAGATCCAAAGAACATTCCAGGTTCCACATATATGCAATCATGGTAAAATTGAATGCATGAAAATCAGATATTTTTCAAGTATACACCCAACAATTCACAATTAGGAAATACGTGAAACAATTTACTATCACGAATGTAGATCAGGATTCTTATCTTGAGCCCGATGCACGTATGTACCAGTGGCGAATGAAATATTTGTGTATAGGAATGTGTAGATAAGTTCACTGTTCCATAACCTAGATCATAGGGTACGTGATTTTTGATGCAGGTAATAATATGGACCTGTCTGGACTATGGATATATACCAGAATGATGAGCCGTAGTTCAAGACGCCAAACCCACGATCCGCTATTATCAATGTCTTCACAAAAACACGAGAAATAATAACAAGATATTTTTAAAAAATGGTTCAAAACCCAAAGAGAATATAGATGAAGACCACAATTACTTATTCTCGTTGATCACGCCTCAGAAATGGATGCACTATATGATACACACGTAACAACAGTATATTTACTGGACTCTCATGGCTAATGAACCTGAGACCTTCGTATAACTCAGGAAACAAAGTAAAGTTGTCCCTCTAGAAAAGTATTTATCCATTGAAATAATGCAACACTCTATTACCATTGATATAAAATGTAGGAGCGTAAACAAGATTGACACCAGAAATAATAATTTTATGTATTATGTTGAGATACAAAGGCAAATATATAGAAGGAGAGTTTCCTATAAAATAGGAAACCTCCTATAACAACTCACTAAATACGTGAAGTTGTTTTAACAAATTCACTTACAAACCAAATAACGATTATTATAATTATGATTTGTTTCTAAACAACTCATAATATAATAATAAACTAAGAATATTAATTACAAATAATGTTAACTCTAAAATATTCCTAACACGTGTTTCCTTGTTTTCTACATTCTTACTTTCTATCTCTTCATGATGAATACTTGTGATATTCCTTTTCTCACATGTTTCTCACATCATTTAACTTATTTGAATGGATATCAAAGATGATTATAACATTATGGGGTAAAGGGTTGTTCTATATCACTATGGGAGTAGAAAAATAACCAACTAAACCCAAGAAATACTGAGAATGTGACAAAGCCTTAGGTCTTATTTGTATGTTTATCTCTCTAAATTGCTCTTCCACATTGAGTCTTCCTTAACATCCGATAGAGCCTTGAAAATTCTTGAAATTATGTTTGTAAAATAAGATGACATGACATCCCATGAGTTACATAATGAATCGCTAGGATTAACACCTAGTAATTTTGATAACTTACAGGCTTTCTTCTCAAAAAAATTCCACGCTAGATTACTATTAAAAGAATGTGGATTTGACAAAAAGGATGTCTAATTATTTAAAATCACATCCCATGAGTTACTGTAATGAATGAGCGCTAGGATTAACACCTAGTAATTTTGATAACTTACATGCTTTCTTCTCAAAAAAATTCCACACTAGATTACTATTAAAAGAATGTGGAGTTGACAAAAAGGATGTCTAATTGATCTTGTTGATTATTTCTAATCTTCCATTTGTGTCTACTTCATATTTGTTAAACTTCATCTTTGTTTCTACTTCCCACACCACAAAAAGCTCTAGGGACTACTTGGAAGATGCCCACATTTGAAAACGTTTCTTCCCAACTCAATCAAGAACAAGACAAGTTGATTCAAATGGAAACAATCAAGTCCAAGTTACATTTCCTTGTAGTAAGTACAGCTAAAGGAAAGGAAAAGAAATAGGAAAAGAAGAAAGAGAAAAAGGACCAACCTAAGAAATAAACCAATACTAGCCAAACCTAACTTGAACACTTCTACTTTTGAGCCTAAAGAAAAGAAGGAAAATCATAAGTGTTCCTATTGTAAGAATTCAAGACATGAAGAGAATCAATTCATAATAAATAAAATAAATAACCTAACTCATTTACTTGATAAGAAGAATATAGGTGTTATTGATTCTATAAAGCAAAATGCTCCAAAATCTAAGTCTTCCAAAGCAAAGGAATCCAAATATGATATGAAGAAAGGAAATTCCCTTGTAGCTAGAGTTGTTCCTTCATCGATGTGGGTCATAGATGATGGTGCCTTGCACCACATGGGTTCTTCACATGTTGATTTTTCTAAAATTGAGCCATGTGGTATGTAACAAATCACTTTGGGTGATAACACTTTGGTGTCGGTTGCTGGTAGTGGATCAATAGAAGTAGATGGTGGAACCTTTAACAATGTTCTAAGTGTTCCCAATATCTCTACTAATCTCCTATTAGTTTACCAAATTACTCATATTGGTGAAGGAATGTGAGTGGAATTAAACCCTAACTCGGTGATTATTCGTGAGCTTCAAAGTGAGTCTACACTGGCTGAGGGAAAGGTGGATCGTCAGTCATAATTATACACCTTCTCCCACTTCTGATTCTTCACCCACTTTGTCTTACTCACTCATGCAGATAAGGTTAGTGCATTATGAAATTAGCATTTTGGTTTTTAAACTATCGTTACCTTGAATAGTGGATCCAACATGAGATGGTCAATGGATTGTTGTATGCACCCAAAATCGCATGTGCTACATTATCGGGAAAATAGTTACAAGAGTCCCGAATGATGATTCAGTCCTTTCAAGAAGGTGTTTGAGCTCCAAATTACATTCGCAATGTATATTTTTACCTATACATCCTTACTTAGCCTTCCCATGCTTTTTACTGACTTCCTGCCACTTTTTGCGCATGTTTTGGCCTTCAAGATTACTAGGATCGCCGCCCCGCCTGCTGGGGTAGCGGTTTCAAACCGCCGCCCAAAACAAGGCAAAGATCCTAAAACCATCACCTGCGCAGGGTGATGGTCCTTCCCACTTTTTCTAGAATCCCTCACGTATGTTTTAACATGTGACAGTTCACTTAATTTCTCTTTTTGCATGCATCTGTGAGCCAAATTGTCTAAAATTAGCTTTGATTGCTTGGTTCTCCTTCCTCCTTCTATTTTTAAATAGATTTAATTAGTTGGAACTGCTCCTTCTTTCCTTGAGCTTGAAGGCACCTCCCATCCTCCATTCCTATATATTCCATGCTTTTATTCAAGCAAAAGGCCTGAGAATTTTGTGTATCTTGCATTGTATTGCTGCCACAATCTTGCTAGGAATTGCATAGCCAAGCTCAAATCTCTTGTGTTATCTCTCTTCTACTTGCATTGCATCCATACTACCTTCAAGATGCCATCCTCTTGTTGTTGTTCTTGCATTCCCAATCCCTTGGACTCATATGGACACACAAAGAAAGAAAGGAAAATTGAGGGGACAAATTACTACACAGTTGGATTTACCTCTATTCTGTGAATTCCAGGTTGGATTTGTTGTTTGATTTCCTTCATTCTTACAATTTATCATTGTTACATCATATCAAATAGAGTATAAATCAATTTCCTTTCATTTGTAAGTAATTATTTAATTTCCAAGAGGGTTTGAATCTTTCATAGCAACCCCGATGACGGATCCCCTTCTTCCTATCCCTGTGGATCTAAAGGAGAGAATATCTGTAGGAGGTTGTCTACATATCGTAAATCACTTGGAAAAGTTCTTGTTTTAATTTAGTTTAGTTTCAATACACTCAACATACAGGTGAATAACCACACCGGGTTATTTTTCTTGTTTAGTTTTAGTGTAGAAATATTTTAATTATTTAGAATAGAAGCAAATTGTTGTTTGTGATTGTAATATTTCAGTTTTGTGATTTGTTTAGATTAGTTTCCTTTCAGCAAAGACATAGATTGTTAGTTTCAACTTAGTTAATTTTGACAATTCAAACTATTTTAGCGCTTAGATCCAAGTTAGGCAAACCAACCATAGGGAATTTATGCTACCAGTGCATAGCCTTTAAATCTCCCCTTTGCCAACTCGGCCTACCTGGGGAGATCAAACTACCATATCTTAGTCACCGATCCTCCTATAGTTAGCTAAGCACATTCAACATTGGCTGCTCCGCACGACGACCGGGGGTCGAGTGCGGTTGAATGTTGCATGTCAATTTTAATCCATAAAAATTGGTGAACCCGACGTGAAGGATTAATTCATTCTTGTTTCCTTTCTTACATTTCTATTACCTCATCTTTCCATTTCTTCCCCTATTTTGGAAGGTATTTTATACCTTTTAAAATATGTCTCGGAAGAGAGTTTGATGGGTCGTTTGGCTCTTATAAATATTACACCAACGTGCAATCACAACAGCCCCCTTCTCTTTCGAGATGGGGCAACAAATACACAAGCAACATTCAAACCTCCCTTATTTACACTTCAAAGCCCATTAGCTATGTAAGGATGGAGGAGGTTGATCAACCGTTAAACATACAATACGATCAACCCAATGCAAACCACGTTGTTATCACAAATGGAACATGTTCTTACCATAGAGTCCTCTCAAGACCTCACATTGCCATGTAATCAACAGAAGATGATATATTTGCACGAATAGTTAATCCTCTTCGTCAGATAGATGAGTCTTTGGATAGAATGAAGGCTACAGACCTTTGATATTTCGAATGCCTATCCTAAGATTCTTACTTTTGAGGAAGACAAGAATTATAACATTGAATAATTCATAACATGGTATCATGAGCCTGCTCAATCAAACCCTATGCCACAGGCACCCAACAAGGGACTCAATCCTCTCCCAACGATCTTATTTCTACTTTATTAGGGAGGATTAGAGAACTAGAAAGTGCCCAGACTTCACAACCAACACATGCAGTAGGGCATAACATGGGGTATCTAGTTGACAATAAAGGATACATCCCTTCCAATGAGAAACCAATGCAATATCATGTACAACAAGGTTATCCGGCTCATTCAAATCTAGGTGATCTTCTCATAGGGTTAGACACACTAGGGATGGGTCCTCATCCTTCTCAAGCTTATCCTACGCAAGGGCTTGCCGAAAGTGCATTCTTGAATGCCACCACAATAGGCAATGCGACATTCCCTGGTTTTACACCCGCTAGTCCATATCCTGGAACTATCCCACCTTACATGCATATGTATTCAAAAACTACCCAAATGGACCCATATACCATTCTTGCTCCCTACATGCCATATCAAGGGACCCCATACGTTCCTCGTCAATGCTTATAATGCATCTTATCTAACTCCTCCTCCTCCACCTCCTCATCAAGGATCTTTGATGGTGGAATCTTATGCAATGGGTACATACGCTAAGTACTTAAAGGAGCCTCTTGACTTCACCATATGTGGTGTCATGCTTCTGCGCCCATTTTCGGATCTTCCAAAATTTAAGGGAGAAGGAGACCCGAATGCTCATATCAAGGCCTACGCTACTACTATCAGGGAATTTCTTCCTTGGGATGCTATAGTGGCTAAGATATTTCCAAATACTCTCGAAGGAATCACATTAGATTGGTACTATAGGATACCAGAAGCTTCAATACATTCCTTCAAACTTTTTTTGAGTTCATCAAAGCATTTGACATGAACAATTTGTTGCGTACAAGGATTAGGGAGTTCTTGCATATTAGATAGGAGAAAAATGAATATGTTGCCCATTTCATCCAGAGATGGTGCCAAGTTCTCTATTCCTTTGCAAGTGCACCCAACATGGACCAAATGGAAATTTGTGATATTTTCCTTCACTCTCTCAATAGAGAGACTGAGGAAGAGGTACAAAATTTTCCTTTCTGTAGTTATGAGGAATTATTGGAAGGAGCACTTCGGATTGACAAAGCCTCTATAGACAGTGGGTGTAAGACCTATGGTCCTAATGGGAAATTAGTGCCCACAAATCAAAATAATGTAAACTATCAAAACAATGGTGCCAACAACCAAGGACCTAAGGGTGTGAATCACAATCATGGTGCTACCACGAATGGTGCTACTGATCAAGCCAAGAACATTGGTTTTCCAAACAATGGCAACACTAAAAATAACAACTTGGGAAATCAAAAACCCCTACCATTTTGTCTTCTATCAACGGTCGATGTAAATCGTCCACTAAAAAACAAAATCAAACCCAAGGCCCAAACTAGTATCAAAACTTTGGCCAAGGGGAAATGAATCATGGTTATAACAATCAATTTCAAAACTACAATCGAGGTTATAATCAACAACAACAAGATGCTTATCAAAGGCCAAGAGATTACGACCCTAACTTGTACTATGGTTTCCATAAGGTTCGAGGTCATAACGATAGGAATTTCCATGATTGTAACAAGTTTCTACAAAGGCTTCCCAAAAACCAAAGGCAACTCTTTGTGGACATGTTCCTAGAAAATCCTGAAACAAATTTGTAATCTGACTCACAGGACCTGTAGCTCCTTAGAACGCTAATGTGAGAATATTTTGAGATATGCTCCCTACGCATCCTAAAAATTTCAAGGTGAATTCACAAAACACAAACAAAGGCATTCCTATAGGAAACAATGACCATGAAGCCTCAACTTCCAATAACTCTCAAGTCGCTCCTAACCTTTGTTCAAATGATAACAAAAAAATCTTGGGATTAGTTGAGCTAGAGGTTGAGCGTGAAATTAATGCAACAACTCGAGACGAAGGAGTATGTTTCACAACCCCTTCCCACTCTTTCCTTCCCACAAGATGACGTTCCTATAATCGTGAAACCAATAGGAACCTATGATTTAATATTAGATTTGAACAAGACCTTTTCTCACATTTCATTTCTAGATTTTCTTTGAAGAATTCACCTGCACATCATTCTACATTGCTCAATGCACTAGGTCTTGGTCATCTAATCCATGTTACGCCACCTCCTAGCGCTCAAATAAATCATATTGACTTTGACATACATCCTCCAGGATAGAATGATAGGGATACTAGGTTTGTTTTCGATATAGACAAGATGCCATCTGATGTTGAAATTACTCGAAGAGGTGATTCGCCTTATTTTTACAAGTCTAGGTTTATAACAATTGCATTAAGAGAGCCATGATTGATGACAGGGCTGTAATAAATGTGGTTCCTTTCTCTTTCTTGTAGAAGTTGGGATATGGAGAGACAAATTTTTCCTCTACAAGAAACATGTTACGAGGGTATGACAGTCTTAAAGCGACCTTGATTGGAACCATAGTTCTTCCAATCACGCTTGGTCCAAAACCATCTTGACAGAGTTTTACATTATCGACAAGGGAAACAAGTTATAACATGATCCTTGGGAGACCCTAGATTCATCGAATGAAGGTTATCCCTTCTACCATGTTCCATGAGATTCCTCCATTTGGGGAAGGTCTTTATCGCTCAAGGGGATCCTAAGCCCTTCAATATACACTTAGAAAACCTCAAGAATAAGAAAGGAGTCCATATATGGTATGAACTTCCCGCAAATCAATTGAACAAACCACCTCCATCAAAAGAGTTAGCCCCAATCACCCCGGGTATGCCGAAGGTTGAATTCATTGACCCACAAACATTTGAGGTGGCAAAAATAGATAAGGGTAAATCAATATCTGTGGAAATAGTGTCCACTAAAACCACAACATAAATTATGAAACTCTTAGAGAGTGATGATACGATCTTCCTCCCATTTGAACCATAGGGGATGAGTAATCTTCTTGGTTTATCATCTCTTCCCTCCGATGACCTAGGTTTAGGTGTAAATATGATAGAATTAATAAACGAAGAAGGGAAATTTGAGATTGAAATGATGTTCATCAAAACCATCCATGAAGGTTGTTCTATTCTAAACCCCGATTTCAACCCATGTGTGTCTGAAACCAAGCTTTCCATATCCATGGGGCAAGGCCTCCTCATTCAGCTAAAGTCACAAATAAACACAATGCTCCACATAGGAAACAAGGCCGAGAAGTATAGTCATGCTCACCCACACACCATGTCTCAAGAATGTGACAAAGAGGTGCATGAACATCTCTTTCAGAAAAATGATTTTAATGATTGGACATATACACTTCTGGGCAAGGGTTGTAAGTTTAAACCCAGAATGGTAGGCCCTTGTCAAGAGAACAAAAATTTTGAGGATAATGGTTCTCCGTTGTGTACTTTTAGGGGTGAAGAATTCGATATTCATCAAATTTCTTCACCTTAGACATCATGACATGTAGTTTCACCTACATTTCCATATGTACATTATCGCATCTATCAGTTCATTTCGTAAATTTGTGATCAAGGGACTTATTCTTATAGCAATTCCTAAAAACTTCTAAAAATATTGGCAAAACATTCAAATCATGTCTCTTCAAATCTTCACAGTATCATCAATTGTTTTCAAACATTTCATTGATCCAAACAAGATAAGACAAAGCTTTGAAAGTAACCATACCAAGGCTGCATACTTGGTTCTACTTATAGTCTCTTTCTAGGTTAGATGTCTTTGCTTATAGTTTGTTCTAGAAGCTTCATGGTGTCACATCTATCCCATAAACATATCTTTGGAAATAAGAACATTCTAGACATTTTTCCTAGATAAATAAGTCAAATGCAAATCCACAAGAAATTTTTATTTTACACATTTCTTTGCCCTACCAACCTTCCGTGTTGAGCCTATGTCTCTTACTAGTGATGTAGGGTTGCGAAAAGGAGAGAAATTATCTTACTCGCCTATGCCTTTCCCATGGTGATGAGCCCATGATTCCTACTGATAGCATGGGGCAAGGTGTAGGGGGTCTCTTTGACAAACTTGAAAGTTAGAAGCAATTCATTCAAATGTTGTGAAATCATAAATCAAAACAAAGTGAGTTAGATGTCTAAAATTTCAAAAGAGTTTAAAACCCCAAAACCAGATTTTGTCAACCAAGTGGCCATCTATGGATCTAAGTCTAGATAAACTAGAAAGTAATTCACACTCTAAACTATGAAGAAAACTTGAGTAGAGTGAAGTTGCGGTGTCCCAATGTGGTCCTTTTAAACCATTGTCTTTCCCTCATCATTTCCATTCAACAAAAATTTTGTAACTTGTGCCCTTTCTAGCTCTTGGTGTATAGCCCTCGCATCCTACTGGTTGTGTGGGGTCAAGAGTGGGGCAAGTGCATCTTCTTATCATATCATTGTATCACCATGTTTTTCCAAGACAATATGAAGTATCAAAGATATGTTTTAAGAAACTAAAGTTCAGACATCACATTGTGTTTGAATTATCATATATCAGCATTATAAAATACAAAAAGAAATCATTCTGTTATCATTTCACACCCATTTCATGCATTCTGAAAAGCATAGAAAAGCAGAAATTCTAAACATCTAGAGTACACATGAGAGATAAACCAAAAGAGAGTCAATTCAGATACGATGGATTACCAAACCAAAAATAAGAGTCTTTATATATCATAATAGGTCAAGTTTTGTATAATGCCATCACGTCTTTAAGGCATGGTCAAAACACTCGCAATGAGCCCAAAATATACCAAAAAAAAATGTATAGTTCCGACAAAATTACAACAAAACAATAAATGGCCCAATGGTCTGCAATCCCTCGTGGGATCCTTCGGATGGTGCGGCCACATCCAGGACTCTGCTACGGTTATGACACCGCGTTGAGAGTGGACCAAATGGCATGAATGCTCGTGGGGGTGGCCGTTGGTGTGGTGGTGGCCGTTGGCTATGGTCTCACTACGGGAATGGCTCCACCTCATTAGATGCTCAGTGGCCTCATATCTGACCATCATAGTACGAAGGGAGGTTACCACCTCCGTTATCCTCCAAATAGGAGCAAACATGTAAGTGTGTCTACTAGTAGCAAAGTATCTACACACACCCATCGGATGAGCTCTCTCCACTCTTGTGCAATCGCTACAAGAAGGGAAGGAGAAGGAGCAGATAAATCAGAAAATAACAAAATACAAATTAAATGAGAATATAAAAACCAAGATTTCAAGTTACCAAAGGTGAGAAAAGAGTGTCAAACATACTCGGATCTCCAGGGCATCCAAGTAGGGTCAGTGACTGTTACTTCCGATTTTGTTGGTGGTTGTGGGGCCTCCCCAAATCCAAAGGCCAAATGTTGTCCAATCACAGACTCATCGCCCCCTCCCCACCTAGAGGAAATGACTCCTCTGAGACTAAGGTCTCTCTCTCTGCATTGGCCTCCTTGTGTGTGGCTCTCAACATCTCCTAAGTATCATGCCACTCAGGATCACTCTCCTCCTCTACCGTACAATTTGCCTCTCTAGTCTCGGAATCCCCCTCGTTTCCTCGGTCTCATCTCCGACCGACTCCTCCTTCGTCTCATTCCCTATGTGCTCCTCGGGGTGGAGTCTACACTAATGGACTCATCCTCCTCTCCGATGTGGGCAGGAGTGGCCACAATCCAGAGTAAATGTGCTCGAGGGGCACCAGATGTCCGTCAAGCATGAACCATGCATTTAACTATAATAGGCACACCTGGAGTGACTATTTTCTAGTCAGGATCTCCCCTAGGGCCTCTTCGGGCCTCCGAATGATCATGTAGACCGGTACCACTAGGGAAGTATGTCAACATATGGCAGCTTGAACTACTAAGGAACCCGATCAAACGGGTGGATCTCAAATATCCCATCCTGTCAACTAAGCGGCCTATGGTAGAAAAAGCTACCATTGTGGTCACCTCATGTCCCCATAACCCTATCATGTCCTGGTAGGGAGTAACAACCATGTCTTCTATAGTCGGAGAAGTCATTGGGTGGTGAGGTGTCCTAAGAGGCGACATAGCAGCCACCTCTTTGCCCGGATGGCCGTTGGGTCCAATACATGTACTCCCCTTCCATAGGGAGTGATATGCTCATATACCCAACTCATGACAAGAGTGGGGTGGCTCAGTGACTGCCCCTGCAATCGGACTACCCTATACAGGTCATGGTAAGTAGTCCCTAAGATGTCCACTCCCCATGTGTACTTATGGCCATGTCCCTTAATCTATGTGATAATGGGAGCCAACAGTAGAGAAGTGTGTCACCTCCCTTGTCCCCGATAAATCATGAGGATAGGATACACATAATGGCCCTTCGGATGATTGAATTAGGAGTAGTAGAAATTGACCGAACCTTCATCCCCTTCTTCAAACTAGATGAGACAATAGTGTCTCCCATATATGTGGCCCACTATGTCATCGCGGCCCTGGATCCTATAGTCTCTAAATTCAGTCTCCTCCCAAGAATCGGGAGCCCAAGGATGTGGTATACATCCTCTAGAGTAATGGTCCACTCACCCCTAACTCCTGGAAACTAGAAGGTGTTCTGATCTACATCCCAGTAGGAGAACAAGTCACACAATATGTGACTGGCAAGGGCAACGTGTGCTACCCGAGCAATCCTCCAGATACCTACTCTCTGCAATGTGTCCCCTGTCAACTCGGGTCACCTGATCCAAAATCCCAGGGAGCCAATCACATTGTCTTTCTCTTTACTCCAAGTGGATGTATTCCTTCTTTTCGCATTCATCAAAACATGAGAAAAGGGTAAGTTAGTAATGTATACAAGAAAACAAGATCATTAAAAACATGATTAAAAAAACCAAAAAAATCCAAGTTAGTGACCGTTTTGGTCATTCATTCGAGAACCGTCACCCAGCGTAGGGCGGTGGTTCCATCATCGCCACCCTGCTTTGGGCGATGGTCTGTGACCGCCACCCTGCTTTGGGCGGTGGTCCTGAACCGATTTTCCAAACGTGCCCTTAACCCTAAAAACATTCAAAAGTACAAAAAAAGACCATTTTTGACAAAATAAAAGCATGCCCTATGGGTGCCCCCTAGAGACTCATTTAAGAAAAAAAAATTGAAAATAATCCCCCCTAGGTGAACTTTTCAACATTTTTACATTTAGGGTATAAAAAGACAAAAGTAAAAATAACCAACATTTGACCGTGTTATTCGATCTCCCACATGTGGAGGCATGATCACTATTCCGCAACGGTCATTTCGGTTGTACTCTTTGTATGCAATGGAAAGGTTTGCAAAGCTATGGGATGAGGTTAAAGAACCTCAAGCTTGACTAAACACAACCATGCAATATAAGATTAGAGCTAAACAAGAAACTATTTATGCATATATAAATTTGAAACAAGCATTCAAACCCTAGCATATATAGTACTCTCTACTCCATGAAATCTTAATGAAAGTGAACCTAGTTAGATTCTAAGCAATCAAATTATGTGTTGTTTACTCTCAAACATAGTGAAGAGATCTCTCTAAGTTGGCTACATGGCCAAGCTTTAGATCTTCCCTTACTAACTATATTTGGAGTGGATGGATGCAAGATGGGGGAGCTCTTAACAATGGAGTATGGCCAAGATCCAAATGTTTTATAGCTCAAAGCTATCACAAATGATTTCTAATGTCAGGATCTCTAAATATGAGATATTTTTGTTATGTAAACAAGGTGTAAAGTTCAGAGGGAGGGGTGACCCTTCTATTTATAGTTTTCCACTTGGGAGAGTTTGGAATTTGGGTGCATGTGGGACTAAAGCTCAAAAATCACTTTAGGATTAGATTAGGATAAACATGCTTTAGGCTTAGTTAAGCTTGGTTTAGGCTAGTTAACTATGGTTTAGGCCAGTTAAACTTGATTAGCAAATGATTAAAGACTCATTGAGAGTCGGGAGGGTCTGGATAACCAATTGTGGTGATAGATAGCCTACGAAGCCAATAGAAGTGGTCTAGAGAGAACTAGGGAGGTTTTGAATGTTCAAAAGGAGAATGTTTAGCTAATAAGAGAGATATTAGCAAAATAAGTTGATTATACGAGGAATGCGACCGAGAAGGTGTTGTAAATGGGCATCCAAGAGTGGAGCGAAGAAGAGTTGTTTAATGAAGAAGAGTTGTTTAACGAAGTGTCGTCAATTAGTTGAATTAGAGGAAATGTTAAGTGTAAGCATACTTGGTGTCTACATTTTCCCCCTTTGGGGTGATGTAAGCGATGTCATTTTAAAGAAAGTAGACAAGCATAAACAAGTAGAAAATTTTGAAGGGATAGAAGAAAAAATGAGTAGATTAAAGGATGCCCCTAGATTATCAATGGGTGATAGAAGAATTTGATTGACAATCGAAAAGATGACAGAAGAGAAGAGAAGAAAGAATAGTGTGAAGAAGAAGACAAGAAAGGGGATAAAGAAGAAAAAGGAATATCGGGAAGAGGGAATGAGCTAACATCCATCTAGTGCCTTTTAAACAACTTTATTTTTCATCATATTGCTAAAATCTTCATTATCGGTCCTTATTGAAAAGAATGAACAAAATTGTAATATGACATGAAAATCCATATACGAACAAATGTCCATTGCTGAAAATACTAACTCCATGCAACATACAAAATACAATGCAATACGAAGAAGTGAACAAGCCCTTCTAACAAGGAAATGAGTACAATCACACACACTCAAACCAACAACGGTCAAGATAGTTGCACAAATATTTTGTTATCGAGATGTAGTCCCAAATGTTCTGATAAATGACAAGGGTTAAAAAAATTATGCCCCAAGCAATCTGTATATGCAAGGGAAAAGATGGAGGACACTTAGATCCAATGAAAAGCGACATACACGCACGATGAAAACAATACCAAGAAACTAATAGTACCCCAAAGTAAAGATGTAGTAAGCAGCGTAACTTTTGTAGATGATTGAAGATTAAGATGATTCATGAGTCATTGTTTCAAAACATGTGAAAATGCCAGCAGGATACGAGATGAGTGTCATTTGAGAGACACAGATTTCAACCGCAAAATGAGATGTTTACCAATTTTTAGTTAATTTTTGAAGTATTTCGATGTTTTTGGCTTTTTTAAATGGTTTTACAATTTTTTAATTTTTTTCAATCGGTCAGAAGAATTTGTATAAGAGATAAAAGATCTCCTAAAAACATGCGCAACTACCTAAAGGCGAAGGCAAAGGCATTACTCGAATATAAAATGCCCGATGAGAAGAATTATAAGCCCAAAAATAATTATTTAATAAAAATAATCATTACAACAGGTGAAAGAGAGGAAAAATAGAAGAAAATTACAAGAAAATGGTGCCTAGAATATGTGTAAATTATTCTAGTGCAGTGAAGAAGTGACCGCAGGGTGGCACTAAGTGCCCCAATGTGAAAAAGGAGTAAAAATAACTATTTTAATAGAAAAATAATTACCTCGGCGGATAGAAGAAGGGCCAGAATGACCACGGCGGAGAAAACATGCCCCAAGGGCATCACAAAAACCTAATATACCCACCCAGGGGTAAATCAATCATGACCAGTTCATTTGTACCAGAGCTCTTGCAAATTTTTACCGCGAGCGAGAGCGATAGCCTTGGAGTGAGATGGCAAGGCTACCAAGCGGGAGGAGGCGAGTAGATTGCATCTGAGAGTTCATGCGGGACCCAACAGATGGACCTTATGTGAGTGGTCTATCCTTCCTTGTGAATTACACATTTAATGGCATTTTTAGGGAACTTTTAGGCTAGATTAGGGAAATTTGATGTATACATGCACGCGCATGCATCGGTTTAGCGTAGATGCATATGCACATATGTCGGTTCTTGAGGGTACACGTATGTTTATCCATCGAAAAGAATGAACACGCGTATGTGTATATGCCAAAGGGAAAATAACAAGGACTTGTACACACGTCATTGAAGAGGATGCATCTCGCATCTTGGGTAGAGGAAACAGGCGCACACGCACATACACCGAAAATGGCACGTAGGCATCACTGCCTGGGTGCATAGGCATCTGTGTGGATGAAGAAAGATAAAGGGGGTGTGTACATGCTAAGATAGGTGCATATGCATTAGGAAGGGCATGCATGCATCGAGAAGGGTGCACACGCGGTGGGGAAAAGGGAGCAAAACACCATTCTTGCCAAACGCCAAGGAGGAAAGAAAGCAGACTAGAAGAAAGTGAAAATTTAGGAAATGAGATGGAAGAATGAAGGATTTTACCAGCAATTTAGATAGAAGTAGATAGAAATGTGCCTAACATGTGTGTTTCTTTGTATGTAGCGTATATTACCTGTTCTACACACACGTGAGCGATATGGTCGGCTAAGCGGCAATAGAGGCACAATTTGATGAGGATGATAGAACGATATTGGATAGCCTCTTATACATCATAGGATTGGCCTACATGTGGCTGATATGCCCCAGATCACATTGGATCATGACCTTCTAACAACTATAGCAGAGAGATGGCATAGCGAGAGTCATTGCTTTTGGCTATCAACTAAGGAGATCACAATTACTCTCGAGGATGTGTGGCACATTATGTGGGTCCCGATCCAAGATCAGCTTATCTAGTCTACGAGCCACTGGCCTGATATTCAGTGATATATCTTAGATTTGTTTGGTGTCCTAACGATACCAAGGTTTGGGATGATTATTAGGTTGTCATGGTGTATTGAGGACCTAGAGCTAGACCGAGTGGTGGTTTACATGATGGTCTTTGTCAGTGGATTTCTACTCACGACAAGACAGTGCATCATTCCGCTTGGCATCCTTGCAGATGATACGGTTTGATAGAGGAGAGACCTACTCGGGTCCAAAGTGCATTCTCGGCACATTTATCTTTGGTATCTACGTTTGATTACTTACTACGTCGTCGGAAGATGGTAGGGCCAGCCAGATTGCTTCAAATTTGGGCATGGGACCACATTGCTAGTGGTCCCCCTTAGGTGTTTTGAGAGTTCAAGCTCCATGGAGCCTTCTACTATGGGTTGGGTCTTGATTGGGGATGATGTGTGGCCCTACATGGGAGATGTGTATCATTACTATTGTAATCTTGATGAGTTATAGTAGCCGCATTTATGGTATGGAGGCCTTGCAAACATTTCCCACCGGCACGAGGACGGTTTAGAGCTCGGCATCTTTGTTATAGTTGAGCACTTTATGTTGGGAAGCCACAACTATATGCGGGATATGTACAGGGTAGATAGGTGTCAGAGATAGTTTGGCATTACCCAAGATGTTCCTGGACTATATATATGGTATGCTCACAGGGCCCGAGAGTATATTGATATAGGTCCATAGATTGCCCAAGATAGAGCACTGGCTAGCTTCCGATAGGTGGTACATTACGTGGGTGCCACTCGGGTAGATCAGAGATCTAGGTACCACACCTGAGTATACACCATGGTACCATGGTGTACTTGCATGTCGTTTGACTATTTCTAGGGTGGTGTATAATGCCGGCGTGAGAGCTCCTCCAGTGGGGCCTCCCAATGGTGATGAGGGTGGAGCCATTGGTGGTGATGATAGTGATGATGATAATGGTGGTGGTGGTGGTCCCGAATCACACCGTTATGTTAGGGGCAGGGGACAGGGTCCTGCATTAGAGAAGCCATAGAGACATGGTCCTAGGCATAGGTGAGACAGATTTCAAGGCACTGACATAGAGTTGCCTCTAGTAGGCATTCCAGTAGGGATATATGCCCCTCTTGATAAGTATTTCTAGATCGAGCCCGCCACCTCTTACTCTAAAAGATGGTGGCGATGGTGATCGGTTGGCTTCTCTTCACAGCAGCGATTACACGAGGTGGTGATTGTCATTCGATTATAGGTGGCTAGAGAGAGATGCATCTAGGGCACAGTACGAGGCCCTTACATCAAAGTGGGATCAAGCCGGTACTGGTGTATATTTTGACAGTGGAGAGGATCAAGCGAGTACATGCCACTTAGGGTGGGGGACAAAGTGCCTCATGGCAGAGTTAGATTAGTGAGATGGCCACACTTTGGGTGCTCAAATACGAGCCTTTTACATTAATCCCGGACCTAGGTGGAGATGGTTGTTGCTCAAAGGGACCACGCTTAAACATAGGCACAGGGGTATATCATCCAGAGAGATCATGCATGAGCCCAGTGCGGACTATCACTGCGAGATAGAGACCAAGAGGCCGCTTCTACTAGACAGGCTCATGCGACATGGGCAAATTGATATGCGAGTGAGATGTTGCTCAGTGGCGATTATATACTTCCGGAGATGCCGATTTGATACGAGGATGCTATATGAGGATGATACCGAGGACTTATACTATAAGACTACCTATTTCATAGTGATCCCGGAGGGGCAGCGAGTAGTACCTTTTGAGCAGCCAGCTATGAGCACGACAAGCTCCAGGTCATGGTGGTCACGTCGTTTAGTTAGATCGGTCTGATGACCCATTACAGCGATCGGCTAGATAGTAGCTTGATTGGATAAGAGCTAGCCAAACAAAGCGAGGTTGATACCCCAGTGTCGGTCCATCACAACCACCACTCTTCTATCCTCCAGGACATGGTCCTGGGAGCCTCGGTGAGGGTGAGAGCTATGGTTGAGCTCTTTACTTCTCCTTTTGTATAGATGTATTATATACATGCCTCTTATGAAGGCTAATTTTTGATGTATAGATTCATGTACCATTATTATTTTGGTGACGCCTCTTGATGAAGGCCCGATTTTTATGCATGCCCCTTTTAGATGGCATATTGTATCGATGATGTATTTTTGAGATGGACATTTATATATGTATCATATGGACATTTGATAGTGATTTTTTCATGTTATACCATGATTATGCCATGTATGAGTTATGGTTATTGCTTTGTATCTTGATGTATGATTCCCATTTCCTCTATGTATGTGACATACTTTAGATTTAGAGATGTGTATGTTCTATGTTTTCATACTAATTTTATATTTGTAGATAGTATCATGTGTTATGGATTTATGGAATGTTTTTGAGCTCTTATTCTAGCACTTGTGATGATGCTTTAGATGATATTGGTGTGGGGGATAGATTTTATATTATGCGCAACCCCTCTTGCCCCCATTGATGATACGATATGTGATTATTATCTTAGCATACACGCATGATGTAATACTTAGCATTTTTGTATATATGATGTAGTAGATGATGTTTTATATGTGATGAATGATAGGTGATAGATGTGATAACAAATAATTGTGCAAGAAACAAATACACAAGCAAAAGTTAACAAAGCTAAACAACTATACCTATACAACATAACATAACCAAGATGTAAACTACATGAATTTATTAAACATGCCAAAGAGATCAAATGGACATTTTAATCTAAGTAAAATGAATCCCAATAGATGCATACAACCTACGAATGAACCTAATGCCATATACAATTAAATCAAATAAGATCCAACCCATGGTAAGCAAAGGAGTCACAACATCACACGAAAAAGAGTATTCTTAATCAAAACTATACAAACCAACAACTAAAAGCAATTAAATTATTACCTTGTTTTTGCGGGACAATGTTGATATATTTTCTAATGTTTTTGGGTTTATCTAAAAAAAGATAAGTTTTCAAGGCTATTGTTCACATTGTTTGAGGCTTCTCAAAGAAAACATTGTGCAATTGGTGTAGTTTCATCCCTAGAAGGAGATTTTTAAATTTTAGGTTTTGTGTATCCTTTTCTAAATGTTTTTGTATTTTATAAGGTCATGTTCTGAAAGCAATGTACAAGGACAAAGAAGCATGGATGTCCCCAGCATGATGTGGGAATATACAAAAGTCGAATGACACGCATGTATGTACGAGAAAGTGAAATGTGAAGGTGCCCCTAGCGTTAGATGGGAATATACAAAGGAAATGTCCTTCACGTAGATATAAGAGCAAATAAGCCAGATCACGGTTACCTAAGGTGGATTCAGTAGGGTTCTAGACCTAGCAAAGGAAGTCATATCTAGAAAGCGGTGAGAGTTACCCATCTTGCTGTAAGAGTGACTTACGACCAGCGAATCCTCCTTGAGCACCGAAAACTGGTTTTCACCCAAAGACCTACCCACTGCGCCACAATTGTGTGGTTTTCACATGTGGACGACCTACTTTTTCTTTACTTTTTCTCAATTTTCCATTTTTTTGCTTGTTTTTCTTTGTTTTTCCATTTTTTAGTTCTTATCTAATATTATTGTCATGCTTAAGCATAGAACCACTTGAGGTGCATGGAATTCATAGGTTCTGTAATCTCTTCACCATCTGAGTACATAATTTTATAGGCTCATGATCCATACTTAACAACCACCACATAAGGGCCTAGCCAGTTAGCTTCAAACTTGCCTTTCTTTTGTCTTTGATGGTGTTCTTTTGATTTTCTTTTAGGACTAGATCTCCTACATCAAATTCCAGATGAATTATGTGTTTGTTGTATCCCCTAGACACTTTGTTCTGATAGAATTTTAGGCGATTGAGCGCTACGATATGCTTTTCATCTAATAGTTCCAATTATTCCAGTCGAGAAAATTTATAGTCCTCGTCTTTATCAAGATAGTCCACGAGAGATATTCCCGGGAAGAAGCTCCACTTCGAGAGGTATGATGGCTTCAGTGCCATAGACAAGTGAATGTGGTGTGACACCAGTAGGAGTGTGGATGAAAGTTTGATAGGCCCAGAGGGTGGGATGTATCTGTAAGTGTTAATTATGACCAGTTTTACTAACCATTTTCTCCATAATCCATACAAGGGTTTTATTAGTAGCCTCTACTTGTCCATTACCTTGGGGGTAATAGGGGGTAAACCATTTGAGTTGGATATAAAACATTAACACAATGTCTTAACCATTTTATTTTTAAGTATTTACCATTATCGTGAAAATCGCGAGAGAAGATACCATAACGGAAGATGAGATTGTTCATAATGAATTTAGAAATTTGTGCACCGGTGACGTAAGTAAGAGCACTAACCTCTACCCATTTGGTAAAATACTCGGTGGCAGTGATAATGTGAGTATGGCCATCTGAAGAAGAAGGATGGAGCTTCCCTATGAGATCTAGACCCCATTTAGAAAATGGCCAGGGCGTTGCGATAGGCTATAAAGCTTGGGCTGACGCATGTATTAAGTTTCCATACTTCTAACATAGCTCACATTTCTTTATGAAATTGCAACAGTCTGATTCCATGGTAGGCTAATAATAGCCTACTCTTAATAGTTTTTTAGCTAATACCATGCCATTAGGGTGTGATCCACAAAAACCACCATGTATTTCCTTAATAGCGTGGATTGAGTCATCAACATCCAAACAACGAAGCGATTCTTTTCGTAGTCACGATGATAAAGGGTGCCTCTAGGAGGTATAACAGGATATACGGTAGATAAGGTTTTCTTCTTAGAAGGGGTGATGTACGGTGGAAAATTTCCATCTTATAGGTATCGAAAGATAGGGTCATACTGTGGGGATAATTGACCAACAACTTCACATACTAAACATGACTCGACATATCATATGCGGGCACTTGTAAATGCTCTAAAAGAAAGGATCTTACCTTCCAGAGGTGGAATGTGTAAAAGAGACCCAATTGTAGCCATAGCATCCACGGATCTATTATGTAACCTTGGTTTTTACTCAAATATGATGTGTGTAAAGTACTTCTTTAGGGTTTCGACCATTTTCTTATATGGAATGAGTTTCTCATCTTTAACTTTATACTCATCCTTAACTTGTTTAATGATAGGTTGGGAGTCTCCAATGACTCGTAGTTGTCTGATATTCCAAGTAATAGTTAGCTTGAGGCCAGCAATGAGTGCCTCATACTCTGCAATGTTATTAGTGCACAGAAATCCCAACCGAGAATGCTCTTGGTATGACTTCCCTTGTGGGAGTAATGAGCACCACTCATGCTCTAGATCCATGGAAGGTGAAAGATCCATCAAAATGGACCTACCATTCTACAGACTCTTCAATGTACATCATAGATGTGTCTGGAAAATCCAGGCACAAAGGTTCCATTCCTGGTAGAGGAGCTTCTACCAATTGATCAGCCAATACATGTCCTTTCAAGGATTTCGATTTACGAACTTGATATCAAATTCACTCAGGAGAATGATCTAATTAGACATTTAGCTTGTTAGGGTGGGTTTGGATAAAAGGTATTTGAGAGGGTCAACTTTGGATATGAGTTTGGTTTTATTGTTTAGGAGATAATGGTGAAGCTTTTGGAAGGTAAAGACAACTGCCAAGTAGGCCTTTTCAATCTATGGGTAATTCAATTCATACGTAATCAAGGTGTGACTGAGATAGTAAACTACTCTCTCTTTATGGTCTAAGTCATATTGGGAAAGTAGTGCACCAATAGCAAACTGGGTAGTGGAAATGTACAAGAGGAGAGGTTTTCTGGGGTAGGTGGCATGAGTATAGGTGGGTTGACCAAGTACTATTTTAGTATTGCAAAGGCCTTTTGGTAATCTGGTCCCCAGTTGAATGCAACATCTTTCTTTAGTAAATGGATAAAGAGGTGGCACTTATCCGCGATTTTGAAATAAAGCGGACAGATTGCCCGAATGTTTCCTTGTAGACTCTTCATTTTTTTAGAGTGATAGGTGGTGGCATTTATGTGATAGCCGTAACCTTTACAGGGTCCACTTCAATCCCTCTCTGTGAAATAATTAACCCTAGGAGATTTCCTGATAAAACACCAAAAACACATTTCTTAGGGTTCAAGAGAACCTTATAATCTCAGAGACACTGAAAAATATGTCTCAGCACTTTAGGGTGTTCTCCCCTACTCTTGGATTTATCTAGGATGTCATCAACATAATCTCCCATGATGTCATTCATCATATCATGGAAGATAACAGTCATGGCCCACTGATAAGTAGCCCCGCCATTCTTGAGTCCGAAAGGCATGACCTTATAGAAATATTTTCCCATTGGGGTAATGAATGTTGTTTTATGTTGATCTTCTTCTACAATCTGTATCTGATTATAACCTGAAAACCCATCCATTAAAGACAACATTTCATAACCAGCGGTGGAATCAACTATCATGTCAATGTTAGGTAAAGGAAGTCATCCTTAGGGCATGCCTTATTGATGTCACGTAAATCAATACAAATTCTTATGCCAATAGGCTTCTTCTGTATAGGGACTATGTTAGAGATCCATTCTGAATAGTCAATGGGTTTAATAAAATCAACAACTAACAGTTTTTCCAATTCTTCTTTGACAAGGAGTGCCACCTTAGGGTGCATCTTTCTCAACTTTTTCTTGATGGGTTTGGCATCTGGGTGCACAACGAGGTTGTGCACAACTAACTCTGGGTCCAAACCAGGCATATCTGCATATGTCCATGTGAATATATCTGCATATTCTCTTAAGAGCTCTACAAAGACCTTTTGTTCTTGAGCTGAGAGTGAAGCTCCCAACTTTATTATTCTAGGTTGCTCTTCTAAGCCAATGTTGACATTAATTGTTTCCTCAACAAGCATCTTAGACACATCTTCCATCCGTGTAGGATCAAGGGGAAGAGTAAGATCAACTTCCTACGGTAGCTCATTATCATCTTTAAATGGATAAACCACTTCATCTTTAGACTCTTTGTTCTATTTATCTATGAGTGTTTCAAAGAGTTTGTCATTGTGAGACTTCCGTTTATCTTTTCTACAAGGTTTCTCTGAAGTGTTTGTAATTTTTTACCACCTTCTTATTCAAACGTCCACACATCTCTACCTCTTCTCTGAAGTATGCATAGGTGTTTAGTTGAATTATAAATCCTTTCTTGTGGTCTCCAGCTGGAATAGAATCCCTGAGTCCCATGAACTCTACAAATGCTTCATCATTTTCAAAGAAATCGAGTGGTACATGAAGTTGTTGATCCCAATCTATAAGTTTAGGATACACAAGGGCTATTTTATGATTGGTTAGGGGGTTGGATTCAGATAAGGTAAGGACCATTGAATCTTGGAATAGGTTAGTAGAAGCAAGATCCTTGTAGAGGCTATATTAAGAATCTACGCTGCAATCACAATGAGATGAAACATCCTCACATTTAGAAGAGGTGGCATCAATCTCATAGGGTAGAGCGTTACGATTCCTTACCCCTAAGCCATGCTAATCGACTTGAAATGAGGGATGGGAATAGGCTCTAGCCAGCCTTGTGCATTAATGCCACATCCAAACCCATTGTAACCCATGACAAACATCATGCGGTGACCTTTGATGTACTGGGGTGCTTGATGGCATGAAGCCATGGTACCTTCTAGCACTCTACTAGTAGGATATTCTAACATCTTCTCCTCGGATAGGGGACCAAAAACTTTTCCAATGGTTTAGGACACTACTCCCGAGTGTTCTTGAAGCGAAAATAAGGCTTACCCGTGTTCGGGAGATACCGATAAGTATGATATTAACAAATCCTATTCAAGAGTGAATGGCTCACCTGGTCCATATTTTTAAGCGTTACCTCCCATGAAGAGAACGGGTTGACTAATGAAGGAAAATCTTGATTATAAGGCATGAGTGACTCTGAATCTACCCGTTTCTTAATAGCTTCCATTTGTAGGGGATAACAACATCCATTGAAGGACACTCATAAGTCGCACGATAAAAAATGTGCAATGCCCTATAATGTGTGAATGGTTCAGGTCACCCAGAATGGTAACCACTTGTCCTTCATGACATAGCTTGATACATTGATGGAAAGTCAATGGAATGGACTACATGGCATGAATCCATGAGCACCCCAAGAGTATGTTATATAGAAGGTCTAAGTCAAGGACATGAAATGTCATGTCATGACAAGTTGGGCCTACTTCCATGGGAACTACTATAATACTCATGATTTGCATTCTTCATTTTCGTAAGTTGTGATCGTGATATTCTTAGCTCCTAGATCTATTTCTAAATGCCCTAGCTATTTAACCAGCTTCAAAGTGCAAATATTTAGAAGAGATCCACCATCCATAAGTACCCTCTTGATTTTACGATGGGTAACCACCACTTCTAGATATAAGGGTAAGTTGTGTTCCAGGTTGTTACGTGGGATTTTGAGTACGATCAAAATTAATATGATCATTGGTATCAAGGTGTGCAATCATGGCTTGGAGGTGAGTGGGATATACATCCATGGAGACTCCCAAACTTTGCAATGTTTTATACAATATGTTCTTGTGGGTAGTAGATATTTTGAGGAGATCGAGAATGGATATCCTAGCAGGTGTTTTCTCTAACTGATCTATCAAATTATACTAACCTTCCTAAGGGATAGGCATGGGATCTGGTATGATTAAATGAGCATGTCTCATCCCTACTGTGCAACTCTTTTCTAAGATCTGGATAGTGTTGACATGTTCATCAGATGAGTGAATACATCCTATGAGAGAATCAAAGGGACTATCATTAGTAGGGTAAACATAAGCGGAAATTCTATAGTCATTGGAGGTTTGCCCATGATCTAGCTTCCTTTTCTTTTTATCTACATGATTAGGAAAAGGCTCTTTATAGATACCCATTTTCTCATTTGGACCTTGTCCTGAGTCAAGGGGAGAATCTATGGTTATCTTACCCTCTTCAATGAGGTCTTGTATGTAGTGATGTAGTCTTAAACACCTATCTGTCTTGTGTCCTTTAACACGGTGGAAGTCACAATATTCATGGTCTTTGAACCAACCAGGTTTTGGAGCATCCTCTGGGTATGGTATTGTCATAGTTGGATATTCCACCATTTTTACATTATCTAACTACTTTAGTATGGCCAATAGGGATTCCGTTAATGGCATGAACATGCGTTTAGTGGGCACCTTGGGACGAGGTCCTTGTGAAAGCTTTAAAAGTGGGCATGTCTGTATGGCTTAGACTTTCTTAGAGTTCGTAATGCCATCACCAACAACATGTTTGTTCTTATTGAAGAACTTCGGTTTATCTACAGATTTGGCTTCATGTTTGTCTTTAACGGAAGACTTAAGCATTCCCTTCACGATGAGGGCTTTCTCGATTTGACTGCCTTTCTCTATGACCTCTTTGAAGTTTGAGCCACAGTGCATCTATAAATGGAAGGCTATTTTTGGGTTTAAGTTAGGAACAAATATTCTCACTAGCTATTTTTTTGGTAATGCACAAGGGAAACGACTTGCTAACCCTCACCATCGTTGTAAAAAAAGCTTGCAAAGGTCTCATTGGGTTTCTGTTTCGTATTGCACAAATCGTTCATTGTGATATCATTTTCCATGTTATAGGAATAATGTCGTACAATTTTTCTGCTAATGTGGGCCATGTTGTAATGGAGCCCTTGGGAATACTATAGAACCATTCCAATCCCAGTGCTCCTAGGCTATGAGGAAAAAGTCGTATTAAGAAGTTATCACTATATGTGACCTCTTGGCAAGCCATGTAAAAGTATTTTATATGATCACGAGGATCACTCTTGCACTTATACTTATCAAACTTGGGAATAGTAAAGTGTTTTGGGAAGGGCTTTTGTAACATGTCCTTATCGAAGGGGTAAGGGCATAGTTCTTCATACGAATATTTCCTATTATGGCCTACGTTTCCCTCTTGTAACGTAGTAAGTGTATCTTTCATTGATTGTAACTCTTTATGAATGAGTTGTTCGTTAGTAGGTGACATTGGTCTTTGTACTTGATTCGCCTTAAAGGTATAGTCACTGTATGGATCAAAGTGAAACTCGCTAGGTTTAGTGTTGTCTTTATCTTTGTACATGTTTCTTCTTGAAGAGCCTAAGTTTGCTAGTTTTTGGCTTAATTTCAAGATCTATTTTTGAAGGATCTCCTCTTCAACTAGAGGGTCCTCTTCTTCATCAAATTTGGGAGGAGGTGAAGCTTTACGCTCAATTTTCACTTTATGTGAAGCTTTGTAGTGAGGTCTTCATGATGGGTCCCCTTCGACAGTGGCATGATGTTGCCTAGAAGTAGAAGCGTACCCTGTCTCAAAGGGATTATCTATGTCTAAGAGTGATATTTGTTCTCCTACTTTGTGATTAATGACTTTGGTTTCTATTTCGCGTTCGTGTGGAAGTTTAGCTCCTAATTCTAAGACTCTTGTGAGTACTTGATCTTTATTATAATATAGGAGTTCATCAAATCTACCTAGGTCTAATCTTTGTTGCTCTCCAGAAGAGTCTGACTCTTCTCCACTATGGTCAATTAATGGCTCCGCATCCTTGACTTGAGAAAAGAGAGGCGCTAAATTATTTCCACTAATGGGAAGGTTTCGAAAGGGTTTTCTCCTAAGTCATGCTCGTTTGATTTGGTTGTCATCTTTGTGATTTTAGGCATTACTAGCGATGTTTGTATGAAGCTAGCGTGACTCCTAAATGTGTGGTTTTGTAAGCCATTCAAGGTGATGTTTTGAAATATACCACAGTGTGTCGTAGACGCAATGTTATCCAATTTTTTTATCACAAAACACTCATATGCACACCTAAATGTAATGATCACTCAATTTTGTTACTACCAAGCCTATACCCTAAAATGAATAGTGACAATATCGTATCAATGCGTAGGTCAAGTTAGAATTCTAACAAGACCTAAATATCAAAGTGGTATTGACGCAGTCTCCTAACGAGGTATACTTAAAATTAGTTTGAATGTCGATGAAAGCTAAGTCTTCTAAAAAATGGAAGTCATGACTAGATATAGCGTAACAATGTTATTATGATACATTAACCAAGCAAGCCCAATGTTAATATCATGACAACATTATTGCGATATATATAAGGTGATATTGACACTTTTTAAAACACTCAGATGACGTCGAAACTGAAATTAAGTAATAAATATAACAAGGAATTTCTAATTTTGTGAGCAGTATAACAGAATAAAAGCAATAAAGGGACTTATATCACGTTCTCAAAAAGTGAAAACATGATATTAGTACTAAGATTGTGCGACTAGAATGTGAGAAAAACTATTAACTCTAGAAGAGACAAATGATGAACCAAACTCACAACAGTGAAGATGATCTTGAAATCAATATCAAAGGAATTTGTCAAAGATACGAAAAACATACTGTGCACTTTAGACGTTTAACAATTGCCCCAAACATGGATGGGCGTAAATGGACAAAAAATTGGCAAGTACTATCTCTGATAAAAATGCACAAGGTATGCTCCTTTCTCACCCCAAAAAATGGGCGGTGAGAATGCAAGGGTATAGATCAAAAAGATGAAAATAAACTAAGCACCACTTGGGCAAAGTTTTGCCTCATCCGAAAATGAGAATAAAACTGAGCTAAAGTGGGACATAGTTTAATTTCATGATGAAGGACACTTAGATCAAACTTACATGGATTCTTTTCCTTGTTTGAAAAACAAGGTTCAAACTCCAAGTGATTCATCACTTCATGATGGCTTGACGCAACAAGAATAGAAAAGTGGGCTCCAAGACAAAATGGCCTCCTTAATAAGTTCTCTCAACTAGGTGTCACAAGCCATCTTAAGCGAGCTCGATTTACCCAAATAGTCACCCTGACTATCTTGGGATTATCTCAAATTTATTTTACCCCCTTCTGATACAATGAGCAACTAGTGTGTTCGATCTTATAAGCTGGGGGTCATCATACAGATAACTTGTGATGCTAATCTCACAAATGGTAGTATTATTCAAGTGGGTAAGCAGAGTGCTTCTTGTTTCATCCACGAGGTTACTCGGTAGTGGATTACTTTAGGGTTCTGGAACCACCCCCATTGTTGTATTTTAAGGCATTATGCCAAAGGGTTTATGTTCCAATTGAGTGGATAGGGACATACCCTTTTCTAAAACCTACAATACAGTGTGATGAAAGTGGTGTGTTTTTATCTTTTTAACTTAAATGTGGTTTCAAGTAGCACACCATTTGGCAATCTGCATGTAAACACGTGTATTAGAAGTTTTGTGTTTTGTTTTGACACCTTTCTTTAGCAAGCGTTAGGTCTTGCAGATAATGAGTTTAGTAATTTTCCATGTCACAAATTGATATCAAGAATGAGAATTGACACCTTACTTTTGATTCCTAAGATCACCAAATGGCGCAAAGGAAGAGCATACACAATGTGAAAATTCTACTAAGACAAATCATATGGAAATTATTTTACTCTTTAGAATCATAGAACAAGTGTTTTTTTAATGTGACATAAAGTTGTACAAGTGCTTTTGATCTCCAAGATTTCCTAGAAGGCACGAGGAGAGAGCATACACACTTTACAAACTCCGTGCAAGCCAAGAAATGACAACACTTAAGCTATGCAAGTTGAAATGACAAAACAAAACCCTGCATCTACTTGGTTAGTCTTAAAAAAACTTAGAAATGCTTAGCAAAATGAGTTTACAGTTTGGAGAAAGATTTTCAAATTTTAATACTGACGCATGTGCGCCCAGAATGACACCAGCGCACCCCATCCGATGAATACGTACCCTAACCGACACATACGTATGATAGGAGAAACTGACATAGGGTTTTAACACCTACGTGGGCTTGTTTAGATAGGTATGCTAGGGTTTCAATGCATGCACTCTTTATTCAATGAGTAAGCTCGTAAGCAAAATGTCAAAAACACAATATGGCGAGAAAACACCAACGCGGCCCAGAGACATGGAGATGCTAAAAAGTTGACGGAGATGCCAACATTTCAACAGAGATGTGGCTAGGTTAGAAATGATAGAGTTTACACAAGAGGATAGTAGAAACCAATGTGGCCAAAGCATGACAAGTGCACTCACCAACCAACGCAGATGTCCACCTCTCGATGGAGACGCGCCCAGTTAAGACACCTATGCGTACCCCCTAAAAACCTACAAAATTCACGGATTTTGAAATTTAAAAAAAAAAACAGGTTAGTTGTTAGTCAAAGAAGCTTATTTCTAGTTCAAACCCACAAAATATATGTAAATCTGACAGCCACGCTGCTTTGGGCGGCGGTCCTGAATTGATTTTCCAAACATGCCCTTAACCCTAAAAGCATTCAAAAGTACAAAAAGTGACCATTTTCAACAAAATAAAAGCATGCCCTATGGGTGCCCCCTAGAGTGTAATGAAATTACTAGTATAATTCAGATTATGAGCAGAATATAACACCAAATAACACAATATTTAAGAATAATGATCTCAATATGTAATTGTAATAGCTTCGCCACTTGAGGGGGAAACCTCCAAACCATATAATAATACTCAAATGCCCAAATGATAATGAACTACTACCTACAATCCTCTATATATACTATTCATATGTTATGGCCATCACTCAAGTGAACTATTAAGCATGAGAAAGTAAAAATGATATAATAAAATGATATGGTAAGCCACAAATCGGCTACTCATATCCTAATACAAGCAATAGGTTAAGGGCGTAGCATGCCCTTCCCCTTCAAACCAACGTTGTCCTCAACGTTGAATAATCCTGGATGTTGCTGCAAAAAACCCTTATCCTCCCAAGTGGCATCTTCTATGCTCAGATTCTTCCACTTGATCAGATATTCCATAATGGCTCGATTCTTAGCCTCTTAGTACGTGTTTACAGAATCTTCTCTGGCTCCAAAATGATTCTTCCTTCCTCGTCAAGTTCTGGTAACTCTATCTAGGCTTCAAATTTCTATCCAATAACCTTCTTCAGGCATGAAACATGGAATACTAGGTGTATGTGTGAAGATGGAGGCAACTCTAGTTTATAAGCAACACTGCCAATTTTCTGTAGAACCTGATAAGGGCCATAGTATTTAGGAGCAAGTTTGTTGTCCTTTTTCTGTTGCTTTAGAGACATCTTTTTGTAAGGCTGGAGACATATAAAAACCCAATCACCAATTTCAAAATGTCTTTCACTACAATGTTGATCTGCTTGTTGTTTCATCTGTTTTGTGCTAATGCTAAATTCTCCTTCAAACTAGCCAAAACCTATTGTTGATGTTGAATGTGTTCCTCAACATCTCTGACCTTAGTTTACACCCTCAAGGAGGAAGTGATAGAAGGTGGATGGTAACCATATAATGCTAAAAATGGGGTCATTTGAGAAGAGGTATGAAAAGATGTGTTATACCACCATTCTACAAGTGGTAGCCATTTAATCCATCTTTCCTGCTTATCTGATACAAAACAACGTAGATACCCCTCTAAGAATTTGTTGACCACTTCCGTTTGCCCATCAGTTTGAGGATGATAAGATGAACTGTGAGCTAGCTGAGTACCCAAACATGAAAATAATTCCGTCCAAAAATTACTTGTGAAAATAGGATCACGATCACTTACAATTATCTTTGGGGTTCCATGTAGCCTTTCAATCTGTCTCAAAAAAAATAGCTGCGATCGTGCATTTAGCTACAAATGGATGTGATAGGGAAAAAATAGGCACATTTTGTGAGTCTATCCACAATCACAAAAATAACATTCTTACCCTTTGAATAAGGCAATCCGGTGATGAAATCCATGGAGACCTCCTCCCATCTCTCGGCTAGGAATTGGTAAGGGTTGTAATAGACACAGTGTCGAATTGTTTCCCCTTTGTTTTTTGTTGGCACACTATACACTTTGATACAAACTTTTGTACATCCCCCTTGATTCCTTCCCAAAAGAATTCTCTTTTTATTCTATGATATGTCTTCAAAAACCCAGAGTGTCCTCCAACAAGCGAGGCATGTAGCTCTGCAAGAATCTTATGCTTCAACTCAGAATCTTTACTCAAGTATAACATGTCCTTGTACCATAGGGCATTACCTTTCCACTCAATTTTTTAGATGTCATAGATCCTTTCTTGATATTTTGTATTAGAGATTGTGTATCCTTGTCTTGATCCCATTCCAATCTTGCTTCATCCACCCAATCGATTGTTAACATGGACATTCCACATAGTAAGGCATCTACGGATGTATCCCTTCTGGACAATGCATCGGCTACTACATTTTCTTTACCCTTTTTGTATATGATTTCAAAATCATAACCCAACATTTTTGTTACCCACTTTTGTTGTTCCTCGAGACGATAACTTTTGCTCCAAAAGTATTTGAGACTATCATGATCATATTTTACCTTGAAGTGTCTACCCATGAGATAGGGCCTCCATTTCTTGACCGCATGAAGAATAGCCATCATTTATTTCTCATAGACCGGTTTGAGAAGATCTTTTCCTTTGAATTGGTGATTCTCAAATGCAATTGGTCTTCCTTCTTGCATTAGAACTGCTCCCAATCCTGATCCTGAAGCGTCACATTCAATAATGAAGGTTTTTGAGAAGTTGGGAGTAGCCAAAGCGGGGTCTTTGCACAAGGCTTCCTTCATCTACTCGAAGGATTTAGTGGCTAAGTCTGTCCAATGGAAGGCATCCTTCTTTAGCAATGCAGTGAGTGGGGTTGCTATTCTACCATATCCCGCACAAATCTTCTGTAGTACCCTGTTAGTCCTAGGAACCCATGAAGATTTTTGAGAGTTTTGGGTCTTGGCCATTCCACCATAGCTTTGATCTTCTGAGGATCAACTTTGACACCTTCATGGGATACAATGTGACCCAAGTACTCTACCTCTTGTACACCAAAAGAACATTTAGATGGCTTTGCATAGAGATTATGTTTCTCCAAAACTTCCAACACTTTATTTACATGTTGTAAGTGTTCTTCCCATGTCTTACTGTAAATCAATATGTCATCAAAGAAAACTAATACAAATTTTCTTTAAAATGGCTTGAAAACAGTGTTCATCAAGCTTTGAAAGGTTGAAGGCACATTTGTAAGACCAAAAGGCATTACCAAAAACTCATAATGGCCCTCATGAGTCTTGAAATCCGTTTTATGAACATCTTCCTCTTTTATTCTAATTTGATGGTACCTTGAACGAAGATCTAATTTTGTGAAATAAATAGCACCATGCAATTCATCAAGTAAATCATCAATTACTAGAATAGGAAACTTATCTTTGATGGTATACTTGTTGAGTTCTCGGTAATCTAGACACATCCTCCATGTTTCATCCTTCTTACGTACCATGACCACTAGGGAAGAATAGGCACTTTGACTAGGCCTGATGATACCTACCTTCAACATTTCCTGAACCATTTTCTCGATCTCACTTTTTTGGGAATATGGGTATCTATATGGTCTGATGTTAGGTGTTTGGCTCCCTGGAATCAACTGAATGGCATGATCATGATCCCTAACTGGTGGTAGTCCCTTTGGAATTGCATCAAAAATAGATGAGTGAGCATCAACAATCTTCTGAAGATCGGGTGGCATTGAAGACTCTATATTTTGTACTTCTATGGAAAATAACTTTGTTATAAATCCATCTACTCCTTTTCTGAGAACCTTTTGCATCTGATGAGAGATAATAATCTATGGAGACTTAGCTACCATCCCATTCAATTGTATTGTCCTTCCATCTGAATGAAATTACATGAATAATTCTTGGAAATTCATCTCTATAGTACCTAAGGTTGTGAGCCATTGGACACCCAAAACAATATCTGCCCCTCCCATAGAAATAGCAAACATAGGTGAGTCTAACATGTAGTCTCCCATGGAAAGCTTGATACTATGGCATTTTCTGTGCACTTGATTGTCCCACCATCTGTAATCATAACTTTCATTTCTCGAGTGGGTAAATAAAACAACTAAGGTGAGCAGCTAACTTACTATTTATGAAGTTATGAGTACTCCCCGAGTCAATCAACACTATCACCTTTTGTTTTTTGAGATAACCAATAACCTTGAGTGTTTGAGGAGTACTAATACCTGACAATGCATGGCAAGAAATTGTAGGTTGGTGATCCTCTACTTCCTCTTCTACTGGTTCCTCAACCTCACCTATAATTTCAGCATCCTCATCATCCTCATTACCTCCGTCGATATATAACAACTTCCTCTCAACACATTTGTGTCTGGTCCATATTTTCTATCACAATTAAAGCATAATCCAATTGCTCTCTTTTCTTCTATTTGTTGAGGAGTCAGTCTAATTGGCCTAGAAAATGAAGGGAAAGAGATATTATGGTCTTTTGGTGTTAATGAAAGGTGGCCTCCTACTACAAAGAACTTTTTCTCTCGCTCAACGTGCCATAATAATAGAATCGAAAGCTTGAGTGGATTAAAAATACGTACCTCATGCTCGATGTGGTCCTTAAGACCCCAAGAAATAGGTCATTGATTCTCTTCGGTATATTCTCCACCCTTAAGGATAGGTACTTTGGAATTGATGTACATAATCTTTGGTGATCCTATTTGTCGTAACTTTGCTAATTGACTAGATTAGTTCTCTGAAACACTAGAACTATAGTGCAATTGCAACTCCTCGGTAAAAATTGTCCAAGTGACACCGAGACCATTCTTCTACCTCTAAGCACATAACCATCGATACCAAACGAATTGGTCTGGTTCAAGATACAGGGATGCCAAAGTCACCTTTTTCCGATGGTGTTTGATGTAGCTCAAAAAATTTGTCCATTTGATTTATCCAATTTAGGGGATCTTTACCATCAAATTTGTGCATATCCACTTTTGGCATCATGTTTCGTGGTTGCGAATAAGTTGGATTCTGATTGGGCTGGAAAAGTGATCCAACATGGTTATTTTGTCCATGATTTTGAACTGAAGATCCTCCTTGGTTGATATGGGATGGATTTGGGCCATATGATATCATCCAACAGATGATTGATTTGGGCTATATCTCCTTTAGAGGTCATCTCGATGTACATTTCACAGCTCATACTCAAGTTGGCTCACCTTATGATCAACTGAAGTAAACCCTAGTGCTGAGAAATCTGTATTTACCCCTTCTAAATCCATCTCTTCAATCACTATCTCATCTTTATCTGGGGTTTTACCTAGAGTAACCAGATTCTTTTTTTCTCTTGTGGAAGGCCCCACCATGATATCAAACCTTAGGGTTTAGGGTTTTGATACAAATTCGGCCAAACAGGAAAAAACATAGAGAAGATACTAATACTATTTTTTTATAGCTTTCCGAAAATGTAAAGAACTTGAAAAAATTCCACAATTTGCACCCTAGGGAGTGATTTTATTAAAAACCTAAATTTGTAATAACTTGTGCAAAATAAATCAAAAAGTCTGAAATTTTCAGGGAACCTTACATAAAATGTTTCAAAACTCTGGTAAAAATATATACTACCAATTCGATCTGGTTCAAAATATATTGCGGAAACAAAAAATTAGGGTTTTTGCCCTAATTTTGGCCTAGGTTGCAGCTCTGATACCAATTGTAATGAAATTACTAGTATAATTCAGATTATGAGCAGCAATATAACACCAAATAACACAATATTTTAGAATAATGATCTCAATATGCAACTTGAATAGCTTCACCACTTCGAGGGGGCAACCTCTAAACCATATAATAAGACTCAAATGCTCAAATGATAATGAACTACTACTTACAATCCTCTATATATACCATTCATATGTTATGGCCATTACCCAGCCGAACTATTAAGCATGAGAAAGTATAAATGATATAATAAAATTATATGGTAAGCCACAAGTCGGCTACTCATATCCTAATACAAGCAATAGGTTAAGGGCGTAGCATAGAGACTCATTTAAGACAAAAAAATTGAAAATAATCCCCATAGGTGAACTTTTCAACATTTTTAAATTTAGGGTATAAAATGACAAAAGTAAAAATAACAAACCTTTGACCGTGTTATTCGATCTCCCGCATGTGGAGGCATGAGCACTATTCCGCAACGGCCATTTCGGTTGTACTCTTTGTATGCAATGAAAAGGTTTCAGTAAAGCTATGGGATGAGGTTAAAGAACCTCAAGCTTGACTAAACACAACCACGCAAAGATACGATTAGAGCTAAACAAGAAACTATCTATGCATATATAAATTTGAAACAAACATTCAAACCCTAGCATATATACTACTCTCTACTCCATGAAATCTTAATGAAAGTGAACCTAGTTAGATTCTAAGCAATCAAATTATGTGTTGTTTACTCTCAAAATATAGTGAGGAGATCTCTTCAAGTTGGCTCACACGTGGCAAGCTTTAGATCTTCCCTTACTAACTATATTTGGAGTGGATGGATGCAAGATGGAGGAGCTATTAACAATGGAGTATGGCCAAGATCCAAATGTTTTATAGCTTAAAGCTATCACAAATTATTTCTAATGCCAAGATCTCTAAATATGAGAGATTTTTGTTATGTAAACAAGGTGTAAGGTTGAGAGGGAGGGGTGACCCTTCTATTTATAGTTTTCCACTTGGGAGAGTTTGGAATTTGGGTGCATGTGGGACTAAAGCTCAAAAACACTTTTAGATTAGATTAGGATAAACATGCTTTAGGCTTAGTTAAGCTTGGTTTAGGCTAGTTAACTAGGGTTTAGGCTAGTTAAACTTGATTAGCAAGTGATTAGAGACTCATTGAGAGTCGAGAGGCGTCTGGATAACCAATCAGAATCGATAGATAGCCTACGAAGCCAATAGAAGTGGTCTAGAGAGAACTAGGGAGGTTCTGAATTGTCAAAAGGAGGAATGTTTAGCTAATAAGAGAGATATTAGCAAAATAAGCTAATTATAGGAGGAATACGACTGAGAAGGTGTCGTAAATGGGCATCCGAGAGTGGGGTGAAGAAGGGTTGATTAACGAAGTGTCATCAATCGGTTTAATTGGAGGAAATGTTAAGTGTAAGCATACTTGTGTGTCTACACTCTCATCAGAAATGGTCACCGTGAATCCAGAGCTCCAAATTCACCAAATCAACAATGCACAAATGAATTGAAAAGTGATTTTGTTTTTATATATATGTTATTTTTAACCTCATTTTGAGTGTATATATTCATAGGGTTGGAGCGTTGGCACAGTTATATTTCTATATCCCCGCACAAATGGTAAGTCCTCTTGTCATTTTGATTTAGTGTTTATTTTTCAATATTTTATCTATCTACACTTGAGTCTTCTTTTCTCTTGCAGGTAGCGGGAGTTTGGGCGGTGACATTTCGACACATGGGCATGTTAGGTATAACTTCTAACTCCCCTTTTTGGGAACACCATACTCGGACTCTACGTTTTATGCCTTTTCATGGCTAAAACGCTTCTCCAAGGGGGCAATATGTATGCACCCAAAATTACATGTGCTACATTGTTGGAAAATAGTTACAAAAGTCCCCAATGATGATTCAAGTCCTTTCAAGAAGGTGTTCAAGCTCCAAATTCCATTTTCACAGTGTATATTTATTGCCTAGACATCCTTACTTAGTCTTCCCACACTTTTTCCAGCTTCCTACCTCTTTCTGCGTATGTTTTGGCCTTTAGTGCCGGGATCGCCGCCCTACCAGGCGGTTGTTTCAAACCGCCACCCAAAATAGGGCGGTGGTCCTAAAACCGCCACCCTATGTAGGGCGGAAATCCTACCTCTTTTTCTAGAATCCCTCACGTGGGTTTTAACATGTGACGGTTCATTTAATTTCACTTTTTGCATGCATCTGTGAGTGAATTGTCTAAAATTAGCTTTAATTGCTTGGTTCTCCTTTTTCCTTCTATATTTAAATAGATTTAATTCATTGAACTGCTCCTTCTTACCTTGAGCTTAAAGGTACCTCCCATCCTCCATTCCGATATATTCCATGCTTGTATTCAAGCAAAAGGCCGTAGAATTTTATGTATCTTGCATTGTATTGCTGCCACAATCTTGCTAGGAATTACATAGCCAAGCTCAAATCTCTTGTGTTATCTCTCTTCTACTTGCATTACATCAGGACTACCTTCAAGCTTCCATTGCTCAAGCGCCATCCTCCTCGCTATTGTCATTGCATTCCCAATCCCTGGACTCATATGGAAACACAAAGAAAGAAAGGACAATTTGAGGGGACAAATTACTACATAGTTGGATTTATCTTTTTTTTGTGAATTCTAGGTTGGATTTGTTTTTTGATTTCCTTCATTCTTACAATTAATCATTGTTACATCATATCAAATAGAGTATAAATCATTTTCCTTTCATTTGCGAGTAATTAGTTAATTTCAAGAGGGTTTGAATCTTTCAAGCAAGCCCAGAGTGATGGATCCCCTTCTTCTTATCCCCTGTGGATCGAAGGAGAGAATATCTTTAGGAGGTTGTCTACATATTGTAAATCACTTGGAAAATTTCTTGCTTTAATTTAGTTTAGTTTCAATACATTCAAGATGACTAAATAACCACAACGGGTTATTTTTCTTGTTTAGTTTTAGTGTAGAAATATTTTAATTATTTAGAATAGAAGCAAATTGTTGTTTGTGATTATTATTTTTCAGTTTTCGATTTGTTTAGATTAGTTTCCTTTCAGTAGCATAGATTATTAGTTTCAACTTAGTTAATTTAGACACTTCAAACTAGTTTAGCACTTAGATCCAAGTTAGGCAAACAAACCATAAGGAATTTACGCTACCCACACATAGCCTCTAAGTCTCCCCTTTACCAACTCAACTACCACTGGGGATCACATGACCATATCTTAGTCATTGATCCTCCTATAGTTAGCCACACACATTCAACATCGGTTGCTCAAAGCCACGACCTGGGGTCGAGTGTGGTTGAAGGTCGCATGTCAATTTTCATCCGTACGGCTTCCTTGGGTCAAATTTTCTAAGGTTATTTATGAGGGTTGAGCCCTCGGGAAACACCCTAAAGAAATTTTTGGAAAGGGAAAATCCTGGAGAGATTCGCATCTTTTGTATCTTGTTCATAGCGACATTTATGGCCCTTTCCCATCTCTTTAATTTACTATATATCTTTATATACTTACCTTCATTGATGAATTTTCATGTTACTCTTAGGTGTATCTTCTCAAACAAAAATCTAAAGTTTTCGATACTTTCAAGACTTCAAGGATATTGCTGAGAAAAAAGTTGAAAGGTCTATCAAGGTTATTTGAATTGACAATAGAGGAGAGTGTGTGAGATATAGGTTTGATGATTTCTACACCTCCAACAAAGATTGATTTGTAGTGTACATTTTCTTATAGCCCTTCGTAAAATGGACTTGTGGAAAGAAAGAACCAAACTCTCAAGGAGATGACCATTTATATGGTTCATTATAAATCCCTTCCTTCATTATTTTGGGCCGAAGATGTGAAATTTTCTTATTACATTCAAAACCACATTACACACAAATAAGTAAAAGGGATTACACTCTTTAAGAATTGTTATGGATGTAAACTTGATGTCAAGAACTTTCATGTCTTTGGATCAAGTGTTATGGCTTAGATTCCTAAAAAGAGATGCAAGGCCTTGGAAACATAATCCATACCTTGTATCATTATATGGTATCCTGATGGCGTAAAGGTTTATAGATTATTAAACCCTACTACTCATTATATTTATATTGAGATAAGTTTTAAGTTTGATGATTCGTCTTCTACTTCCACTTCTCCACTAGCTGAGGTTCTTTTCCCCCTCTCGATTTGATTTTGATTCTTCTAATGATGATGATGATGTTGATTCTCTTCCTCTTGATCTTTCTACTCCTCCATCTCCTCATGCTTTAGAATATTTTGAATCTAACATAGTGATGATGATGACTATTTCCTTTCTCACTCAAGTGAAGAATCTATATATTCTAAGCTTTGACTCTCCTCCTCATTTTTGTATAGCTAGGTAGACTTTCTAGAGTATTGTAGATTGGATAAGGAATCCTTCAAATGATAGATAGAATCATTCATAGTTTGTTAGACCCCACACCTTCTTCACCTCCGCTTTTAACCTTACGTATTTCGGGAGACTTATGGGATTCTTGAGTGGGATTCTACTCATGAAGAATGATATTTGGGATCTTACCATTCTTTCAAAAGAAATAAAAATAGTTCAAAGTGTAAATGGGTGTACCAAAAAGTATGGTGCCAATGGGAACATCGAGAAGTATAAAGCATGACTTTTAGCTAAGGATTTCTCCGAGGTAGTGGGTTGACTATTCATATACATTTTCTCTCATTGCAAATATGACTTCTATTCGATCGACCCTCGGCATCACTACTGCTAACAAATGGAAATTCCATAAAATAGATGTTAAGAGTGCCTTCCTTCATGGGGGACTAGAGGAAGCAATATATATGGAACAACGCTGTGGTTATGTCTCGTGATTCATCCCTCATTTGCAAGTTTAATAAGTATCTCTATTACCCTTGGGATTGGTATGCCAAGATGGACTCCTTTATTCTTGCATCATGGTTCACTAGGTGTCACTCTGACCCTAATGTTTACATTCGTGGTAATATTATTCCATCTTTATCCTCATTTTGTATGTTTATGACTTGTTGATTATGGGTAGCTCTTCCTCAATCATCGATTCTGTGAAGATTTCCTTAGACAATAAGTTCTCCATGACCGACTTAGGTTTTCTTCACTACTTCCTTAGGATATAGATTACCTAGTATGACTCAAGAATTTTAATTTCTCAATCTAATTACACCATTGATTTACTAGACAAGTTTCACATGTCTAATTGTAAACCATCTCCCACTCCATTCCTTTCCACGGTTAATTTAGTTGTTGATTAATCCACTACCTTAGTCGATGGTACCCTTTATCACTAGTTGGTGGTGAGCTTGATCTATTTGACTCACACTCTATGAATATTTCGTACATTGTTGACATCGTGTCTAGATTTATGAATGAGCCTCATGAGATGCATTAGAAAGTGGTAAAGTGGGTTCTTTCACTATATTTGTTCCACTCATACTGATGACATAAACTACTTAGGAGGGACAGAGATTGATATAGTTGGATTCACATATTCTCGATTGGGCCAATGATCTCGATCATCAAAATGCTACCTTGGCCTATAGTTTCTCTCTTGGTTCGAGTCTTGTCTGTTGGTTGAGAAGGAATAAAAATGTGACTTTGCTAACTTCTATAGGGAATTAGTCAATGCTTATACGGAATTTTTTTAGTTATAGAAAATTCTAGAAGAGTTTAGTATTCACTTTTAGCAGCGTATTATCATCTATTGTGACAACATGAGCACCATCTCAATTTATTGAAATCAGCTTCAGTATCAGTAGACAAAGCACATTGAGATCGACATATACTTCATACATTATTAGATCTATGGAGACATCATTGATTTGCAATATTGTCAAACTCTATATCAAGTTGCAAACATCTTTACGAAGCCCTTCACTAAAGCCAAGTTTCTTCACTTACGCTTTCTTCTTGGGGTGAGGTCCTATGCAACCGCTCATCTTCTTCAAGCTTTCTATTCCTCTTATCCTCTTCTTCTTTTATAGAAATAATTTTTTTATACATGGGTACCTCATCAGGCCTTTAGTTTTCAGGATCCATATGATGCATCTTTCTTAGTATTCTAGGGATTCCTCTTTCTCTTTCGGCTTTTCAATCCTCTCCCTAAGCTTTGATGAAGGGGGGTGTTGGTGTGAAGTATTATTTTTTCCTTTTATCCATTTAGGGGTGTTTTCTACCTCACACATGGTAATTCGTCTCACTTAGGTAATTCATAGGTCATTATGTGTCATTAGGATTTATATGAAAGATTTCATCATAGAATTTTTCATATTATCAATGCATCATGCAAAAGTTACATTCCATTTTTAATTGTAACTCTTTTCTACCATGTATATATTTTAAGTACATGGGATTCCTCCACATAGGTGATTCACCATGCTTAGGTGTCCTAGGGTGTCATTATGGCCTTACACGCGTCATAGAGTGTCATAGGAGTTACATTTGACCAGTTATTCCAAGAATGTAACTCCCACCTCTTGATGACTACATTTGTGGGGGAGTTACACACCCCACTACTATATGTACACCCTTTCATCTTGAGCAATACAATGGAATGGAGTATGGGATTTGAGCCATTTTTCCCTTAATGCATGCACATTGCTCTCATGGGTGATTTCTTGCTTCGATCTTGAAGCTACATCATTTTGCGGTTGAGTGCAATGTTTTGATGCTCACGGATTCCCTCCAAATCTTTGTCATTCCTCTGACATGGTATCAGAGCTCGGGGATTGGAATCATGTTGCTCACAATAGTTGCTTACTACTCTCTGTCTCGTAGTTTCTTGTGCAAGCTCTCCTTTGCATGTGCTCTACTTGCATTTTTTAAAGGGTATTTGGTTGATTTGCACTATCAGTTGCTGAGCTCGTGATTGCTTCTACATCGAACTTGAATTTTGGCTCGGTTCTTTAATCAACCTCCCTTGGTTTGGCACCTCATGCTCAGTCTAAAGCTTGAATGAGATCCTTCTTTCATAAGCTTTTTCCTCTCTGTGTTGGTGACTCGTGATTTGGAGTTTCATTGTGCATTCTCGTGTTGTCCACTTGCTTGGTAGCCTTGGTCCTGACTCAGAGTTACTCGTTATATTGGCATCCAGTTCTGGCTCGAATTCTACTTTTTTGTGGTCGTGGTTTTGATCTTCTGTAGGTTCATTTGCATTGGATCTTTATCCTGTGTATTTTTTGGTCTCTGCATCTGGTTTGTATGCAGGCCTCCAATTCCGCATTGGTGTATGTGTTATCTTCGACTGGTTCGTTTTCACCTATCCAGACTCTTCCATTGTCTTTTATTTACTCGGTCGTGTTTTGTACTCCCGACTCGCTACTCCGCATCTTGGGCTTGCATCTAGGTCATTGGCTTGTTTGTCGGATCTCTCTGTTACACAACTCAACTCGGGGTGGAACTCCACTTCGACATACACACTTTGCACGACCATTTTGAGCCATTTTGTGCTCACTTGGTGACACATGGTCACCACTTCTGCTGGGAGCTTGACCAATATACGCCCATCTCACCACATTCAAACCAATGACTCAACAGGGTACCTTGACCCACCTTGGTAGGTTTTGTGCTAAACTTGAGCTCGACATGCATTTGCATGACCGTTGCACTTACCATCTGCACGTAGCCCTTCCACTCGATGAGTCCTTGAGTACTCTGGAACCTCTTTTCGGGATTCTCCTCGATTTGACTTAAGACTACGGGTCGCTCCCAAACAACAACTCAGCAACTTGGTGTCAACTCGTGCAACACCCATCAGCTAGGCCCGTCCCTTTTAGAATTGATTGGAGGTAAAATAAATCTCTTTTTAATGTTTTAAGGTTAAAAACATCCCTTTTAGACATTGTTTGGCAGTCAAAACAATCCCTCCTTTTAATGTTTTAAGGCAAAAACATTCATTTTATGGCATTGTAATAATTTTAAGGCTTTATTTTGCTTGTATTAATGCCCTTCCTACGCATGTCAAAGACAGAGGGCGAGGTCCGGGGTTGGCAGGAGGCTAATCCCCCTCGCAAGCAAAATAAACCCTACCTAAAATTTGATGCCATTTCCAACAAGTACCCACACAACACCCTTTGCACCCATTTCGGGCACTTTTTTAATCCGTTTATAGGGCTTATTAGCATTTTCCATCAGTTGTGGGAATCATTTTCTTGCTATAACTTTTGACTCGCTGCTCGGTTTTGAGCACTTCTTTAGTCAAAGTTGCATGATTTTTCACACATTATGTGATGACATTGTCAATTTTGTAAATGCACTACTTTATAAAGTGCCACATTCAGGGGGTTCACTAGTACTCTTGGGGTTTTCACACGGACGCATTATCAGCCAAGTCCGACGTCTTACATTTTTGCACCTTGCACTTCTTTCTTCGCATCATGAGGGTGCTCTTTCCAAACTTGAGTGTCGTAGGATCACTTTACAGCCTCCACCACTTCTCACTAGGAGAGGGAACTATTCAGCTTGGCGTGCTTCCATGGAATGTTACTTCACTCATGAGGGTCTTTCACCCTTCTTACTTGGGCCAGTTCCTACACCCACTGATCATCGTCATCTAGAGGACTTCCTTGACACTTGCGACCATGTTTTTGGTCACTTGATGATGCATGTCTCCAGATCTCTTTGGTTTCACGTGGCAGACTCAGATCCACCCCAAGTGTCCGGAGCATTCTTCATCCCTCTATGGAGACCCTTCACATACTACTTCCAATGTTCAATTTGCTGATCCAGCTTGTCTCCTCTTCTTCATGTGATGATATTTCCACTAACACAAACTCCTTGGTTCTACTTCTGATGACGAGGATTGTGCACCCAATTCTGATGTCGAGAGTACTACAAAGGAATCTTCTCCTCCTTCTCTCACTATTCTAGAGAGTGTTAACACATCCCACATCTCATCAAATATCGAGCAGTCTCATACAATCATCACACCCGCCTCCTTTCCGCTTTCAGTGTGTGAGGCCCCTTTCACTCCTTTACCTTCATTGGATGACTCATACCTATCTAACATCGCTCTTCTATTTGTTGAGCCCCCTCATTGGGATGAGTATCTGCTTGACCTTAGTTGTCTTTTCACAGAGTACACTTGTGATGTACTACAGGTTCCTCATCCATCTACAGGTATTTCAGAGGAGTTCATCATCTCGTTGTTAGGAGTGCCCCTTTTGGGACTCTTACCACTTCCACTTTTCTCAGAGACCTTCATTGATCCACCCTTGCTTGTGGATTCATTTTTTGTTGTGGGGGAATTTTTGTTTCCTTCACATCAGTTGGACATCCTTTCTACAGTTGTTTACCCTTCATACTCTAGCAGCTTCGCACTCGTGACATTACCTTCGGTTCCTTCGCACTCACTTACTAGACCTATGTCACACTTTCATGGACCAGACTCGAAGTTCTTTATGTTGTCTGCCTTTGATTTCCTTTGTCAAGTGGGCGGAGACTTACAACACATCATTTTTGTCCTTCCTAAGGGTAGGCACACAGTTCGTTGTGAATGGCTCTTCTCTTGATCCAGAGGCGAGAGGATCTTGTGATCGATATTCTTTGGGAGACCTCCAGAGTTGAATAGTTCATATTCGTCCATGGCATCTTCTGCATTCCTCTCGTATCCCTCTTCTTCTCTCTTCTTCTTCTTTCTGAGAGATTGCCTCTTTATACATGGGTACCTTTACAGGCTTGTCTATGGCCGGGACTCATTTTTGGCATCTTTCTTAGATTAGAGAGTGGACTTGTCTCTCTTTTGGGGGGAGTTTTTTCCACTAGGTTTTCTCCTTTTAATCCACTTTTTGAGAGTTTCTTGTACGTGGGTACCTCATCAAGCTTGTTGTCGGGACCCATTTCTCCTTGTTTTCATCTATATGTCCACCTAAGCTATGCTTCAAGGGGGTGTTGGTGTAGGATATTTACCATGTATATATTTTAAGTACATGGGATTCCTCCACATAGGTGATTCACCATGCTTAGGTGTCCTAGGGTGTCATTATGGCCTTACACGCGTCATAGAGCATCATAGGAGTTACATTTGACCATTATTCCGGGAATGTAACTCCCACCTCTTGACAGCTACATTTGTGGGGGAGTTACACACCCCACTACTATATGTACACCCTTTCATCTTGAGCAATATAATGGAATGGAGTATGGGATTTGAGCCTTTTTCCTTAATGCATGCACATTGCTCTCATGGGTGATTTCTTGCTTCGATCTTGAAGCTACATCATTTTTCGGTTGAGTGCAATGTTTTTATGCTCACGGATTCCCTCCAAATCTTTGTCATTCCTCCGATAGTATGATGAGTCCTACATTAGGAGTTACATAACACTCCTATTTTTATTTCTTATTTTGATTTATGAGTATGAGTAGGCCTATTCTTTTATGCACATCAATTTTACTTATGGTTAATTTCTTATTGATTACTTTTAGCACATTTTTTTATTATGTTGGAGTGCAATGATCTTGATGTTCATGAGTTCCATTATATCCTCGTGGTTCAAGATCACAACACCAAATTTGAATAATTAAATTAATATTAATTTTCTTTTAAAACCATGGATATGGTGCTTCTATATTGATTTAATTTGTTTTTGTTTCGGCATATCCCAATTCTCTTCACTAAGATCTTCACGCTTCTATGCTCCTCGTAATGAGATCCATTATAGCATTGATTTTTGTTGAACATGATTTCTATTTGACTTTTGATTATATTGAGAGGAAAGGAAATGAATGTTTCATCTACTTAGACCCATTCAACGAAAGGAAAGATTTTGTCCTCACACAACCCATAGACAAAGTGGAGAAAAGTGGCAACACTTTAAAAAATGAGGGACACTTAAGTTTATGTAGATAAAATAAGGTTTAAAATTCATGTTACATACATGCATTTAGACCTTAGACTTATCATTGTACTCCTCCATTTTGTGCCAAGGTCGGTGGGGTTTTATTTTTTTTATTTTTTATTTACAATGGTCTGTTAAAATATAAATAGTAATTAGTTAATTTCATTATGCACAATATAGGCTTTCTCACTGGTTATAAGGAGTGTCTTAGTGTTGTAAGGTCATGGGTTCAAAACACGGCCCCTCCTGCATTTGCAAATTTTTTATATACAAAATTAAACCTAGTTGTTTTACTCCTTATATAAAAAAGCACCCAAAAGAGAACTTGGAAACGTTTGTATCCTACACACCTACTTGGATTTTGTAAACAAATTGGTTAGAGGTAGTTCAAATGGTTTCCCCCCTCTAACCATCTTTTTACGTAGGATAAATTTAGTAGACTTGTTAAACCTATTGGTTGATATCTAAATTTATTTTCCTTCAAATAACCTAGTGGCCATCTAGGTATATTTAGTTGTAAAACTCCTAATTGGAGTATAAACAAAAAAAAATGCAAAATTAAAAATTTAGACAATTCAGTAAACATGAAAAGAGGCTAAAAGAGCCCACTATTGCTTTTTTCATTTTTTCAAGTAATGTTTGATAGAAACAATTTGAAAAATGTATTTTTTTCAAAGTGAAATGGGAGCTATATTAGATTTTTTTAGGCCACAAATCCCATAAAATAAAAATAAATAAAACAAAACATAAATTTTTTGTTACAAGGGAGGTTACTTTCTTACTTAATTTCTCAAAAAAATGTAAAAACATCAATTTTCCACACTACAAGTTTGAACATGAAGTCATATGTTTCCTATGGTCTACATAATGGCTACCTAAGTTACTCCAAAATTATTTATGCTTTATTCACAGATCATTAGGGATGACAACTATGTTTCTTGAAAAATAAAAATAAGAGCTCAATTAGAATTTATAGACATTTGGGTAGTAGCAGATGGTTCTTTAACGCGACCAAAAGTAGATTTTGCTCAATAGATATTGTTTGATAGGGCCAATCAAAAAGTAAAATTAATCGTCTTATTTAGAGTGTTTAATTAGGTGTGACCCCATATACGTGATGAAAAAATATCTAAGGAAACATGGGATAAAATGAATATTTTTTGTGAATCCAAGAACAAAAACACTATTCTTCACCTCCTAAGCCAATTTGATAGCCTCAAACTCAAACCAAATAAGAAACTTGAAGCCTTTTAAGGCATGTTCAGAAGAAAGAGGGTGTCACTTCTAGCCTTGTAAGTGGAAGTGACAGATGATTCTCTCATACTCATTGCCTTGAGAGTGCTTCCCTCATCATAAGGAATTTGTGTGACTTCACTAAATGTTTCTGACTAAATTGTAACTTTTGAGAAACTAGTGAATATGATGCAACAAGAATATTACATGCGAGTCCATAGAAGAATAAAAGGATCAAACCATTTCTTCTTATCAAAATAAGGGAAATATATGATAGTATATAAGCAACCCCAAAAGAAAGGTAACTAACAAAATCAACAAGGAAATAAACATTAGAAACAATGTCTCATTTTTTGTTATAAGGACCATGAAATAAAATATTGTTGGTATAATGTATTCCAATAGGTATCTGCTAGTAGAAATAATCCCAACAACCATAAATCATAATAGAGATAACATAACAATCAACAAGGATAAAATAAGAGAAAGTGGAAGAAAAAACCAAAAGGGAACATTGTTGAGTATGAAGACCACTTTAATGATGGGGACTTCATGTATGCTACACAATCCCATGAAGAACGCCCTTCAAAAAGTGATATTTGGTATGTTGATTTGGGTGTAACCCACCACATGACTAAACACGAATATTAATTCTTCCCATTAAATAACACACCCACACAAAATCACATTTATTTGGGTGATGATACATCATATAATGGTGACATTTGACTACCTCTTAGGGTTCACATTTGTAAAATAAATAATGTACTATATGTCCCTAATTCAACTAAAAACTCTTAGTAATCATTCAACTATTGGAACATAATCTTAAAATTGATTTTGATTGTAAATGTAATAGAACAATGTGCCTCATTCGATACAAGTCACGCGTATCTCAAATTGTGACATGATCTTCCAATGTGGAAAGAATGTTTCAACTAGATTTTTTTCAGAGAGAAGATCAAACCCTTGTGGCTAAAGACATTACTTTGGCACAATTATGGCATATAATACATGTTCATGTCATTTTTTGATATCTCGAAAACACTCTTCTGATATAAGAGGGTGAGGGAGTTTCCACCTATCAAAAATGATACTGATAAGTGTCAACATTTTTTGGCGTATGAACAACATAGAGCACATTTTCATATAATTACATTTTGGGCTCCAAGAAAATTTAATATGGTGCATACCAATCTGTGTGGACCCATGAGACCTAAGAATATTAGGTTTCGATATTTTATGCTCTTTGCTGATTTTTCAATAAAATGTGAATGTATTGTCTCCATATAAAAGATGAAGCCTTTGAGAATTTTAAGAAATTCAAAGTTGTTGAAACCAAAATTGGTCATAAAATCAAAACTTATGCTCAGATCAAGGGGTGAATAGACTAGTAATTATTTTAAATCATTCTTGGAAACTCATATAATTCATCATCGAATGGATCCCCAGACACACCACAAAAACATGGTATTATTGAATAGATAAATTGTATTATCATAGAGATGGTGAGATGTATGATTGATGATTATGGCTTGACAAAAACGTATTGGACCAAAGCATATAAAATAGACTTGTATCTAGCAAATAGAGTTCCCACTATAGGTCTTGATGGGATAACACAACAAGAGTCATGGTCATGGTGAAAACCTTCAATTATACATCTCGAGTTTTTAGATGTAAATAAAGTATGCACATTCTTAAAAATAAGAGAACTAAACTAAATATGAAAGCATAAAATGATATCTTCTTTGGGTACGGTGATGAGACACTTGGTTACATATTGATGGATTCAAAATCTAAAAATGTCTACACTATCAAGGATGTTTATTTTTTTGAGAAGAAAGAATAAGAGGATCCTTCCACAAACTCATCTAATGAACATAACAATAGTATTATGAAAACATAATATGGTAATCCTTAGAATGAGGATAGTCATGATGGAGAATATGGTGAAGATCCGCCACCCACTATAACCACTCATTGTATGCCCACATGGTATATAAGTATGTTATGAGATACATTATTGGATGGTGTCCTGACACATCCACCACTCAACCAAGGACTCATAATATGGATCATGGAGAGGTTAATTTTGCTTGAATGAGTATATTTGTGAATCTATTAAGCCCTCTATAGTTCATTAAGTCCTACATTAAAAACCTTCGAAATATGTTATGGATGTAGAGTATAATTCACTAGTAAATAATAACACATGTCACTTGTATATGTTCCATTAGGGAAGAATATGATTGGATGCAAATGGATCTTCAAGATGAAGTAAAAATAGGTGGAAGTATTGATAAACACAAGGTGTATGGCGAGCCAAGAATGTGTCTCATTAGCTTGCACTCCTAGGTATTCCATTATACAAGGGTATGAGACAATGAAGAGTGGAAACAAATGGACCAACACATCATTGATTGATTTAAAAGGGGCTACAACGAGTGACAAGGTCACATCTCCAGATGGCGATGACCCCTACACTAGGTCAACCTAGGGTTTTCAAGGCCTACTGATCAAGTTAAAGGAGGGTACCCTTATAGGATATTGGTTGATTAGGGAAAGATGTAGATCAATATAAATATAACATGAGCATGCATGCTCTATATAATTGAAATATAATTGAAAAGAAAATGAAGGAAAGTTAAGGAACTAATCATGTAAGAGCAATATGCTAATCTTTGTTATCACTTAATCACGCAGATTCTCCAATTTTCACAAGTGTGTGGTTGATTTCATGGTGTGATGGATAACATGGGTACTATCTCCAAGTTGTGGGACTTGCTACTTGAGATAGACCTCTAGAGAAAGTTGGTTCTTGCTCCTAAACTACTTGCCACAATCTACTCTAATGCAGAGCAAAACTATCTTGTCCTAATCTAACTTTCCAAGGGACCATGGAGAGAGAGTGCATGAAAACAAAGCCTACACTAAAGTAGTGATACACCAAAAAAGGAGGGAATGAGAATAGCTTTCCAATGTGTGAAACATGGAAGTAAAGTACATACTAGAGAGAGTGATGAAAGTTCTCCTGATCTAAAGAATCGCACTCATAACAATATTTCATACACACACAATGATAATGAATCCCTGTAAGATCATAAATAGACACAATATATTTGCAATGAGGTTGAAAGGGGAAAGAATAAGGCAAACAAACACAATAAGGGAAAAAAATTTGGTTCGATAATTGGCTTGGGGATTCCCCCTTAGCTAACTTGGATTTCTGGAAAGATGTTGCTTAGTACTACAAGGAATCTGGAAAATTTTGGATTCAAGACTTTTGGATCTAGGAAGATTCTGTCAGATGGGAAATCATTGAGCCTCCTCCAGATTTTGATGGTGACATCCAACCTTTCCTGGGTTCTCAACAATAAACTTAAGGCTTTCCACATCCCCATGTTCCAAACCAAGGAGGACTCCATCAAATGGAAAGAAGAAGAATCTGGAAATTTCACGGTTAAATCAACCTACATGTCAAATTTCAAGAATGATTTGCACAAGGACTATTGGGGTAAACTTTGGGTGAAGGATCTCACCCCTAAGATTAATATCTTTTTTTGGTTGGTTGCCAGAATAAAATCCTGACTGTGGACAATCTCAAGAAAAGGGGAATGAAGATTCCTAATAGATGTTCTCTCTGTAAGAAAGAGGAGGAAAATGTCAACCATCTCCTCCTTCATTGCTCCTTCTCCCATGTTGTCTTTGCTACTATTCTGGATCTGTTCAATATCCAATGGATCCTGCCCTTGATGATTGAAGATTGTTGCTTTCAATGGGAGAGCCCTTTCCATTTTCCTATCTTGACCGGGCCTGGAATATTGCCCTTCCTCATTTTTTTGGGGGTTTATGGAAAGCCAGAATGATGGTATCTTCTCGTGATCAGAAAGCTCTTCTCTCGAAAGTTAGAAGAAAAAATTTGATTGCCATAAAGGAAAACATTAAACTCTTTAAAGGTAAAGTCAAGAAACCCTGCCCAAATAGTGAGCAGAAAGTTCTTGACAAGTTCACCCTTGGTCCGGTGGAATTTCACATTCCTAAAAAGAACTCCAGTTGGAATAGGCCTGGGGAAATGTTGTTAAGTTAAATTTTGATGGAGCCTCAAAAGGGAATCTGGGTCCTGCTGGGGGAGGGGGAATTCTAAGGAACAGTGAAGGAGATTGGTTGTTTGCCTACGCGGGTCCTTTAGGTTGCCAAACCAATAACATGGCGGAAGCTAGAGCTCTTCTTTGGGGGTATTTCTAGCTAAAGAAAAAGGCTTCAAGGACATCTAGATCGAAGGTGACTCTCTCCTCTTAATTAATGCCCTCAATAATCATGGTTCTATTAATTGGGCCATTAGTAATATCCTCAATGATGTGAAGGAAACTTCAATTTTTTTATAGCATTTCTTATAATCATACCTTACGTCAAGGGAACAAATGTGTGGATAAGATGGCCAATTATGGAATCAATTGTAATGATTATAAGATATGGTGTAAAGTTGATATATTACCCACGGACATTAATGAGATCATTAGTAGAGATAGAGGGCACTAAGTTTTATAATGTTGGCACGAGTGAGCCCTGTGGCAGTAAAGAATAACTTACTTAATATCTTGTTTTTCAAGATTTTTGCTAGTGTGAAAGGTCTTTTTTTGAATTTTAGTAAAGCAAATATAAGAATCTCATCTGGTGAAAATGGGGGCGATAGGATTAGAGTTGAACCTACTAGCCAAAGCATTGAAGCTTTTAATCAGCCTCTGTGGAACAAGCTTAGGATTGGGGGTTTCAATAATTTCATTGCCAAATTACATGGTCACGACCCCTCCCTATCTAAGGATTTTGGAAAAGCTTGGAAAGAGGATAAGTTTGTTGTCAGAGGGATGGAAATCGAGGTGTCTGAGTCCTCCATCACCCTGGTCACGACATGAAAATGGACGGGCTTAAAAATTTAAGGATAGAACCCACAGAGAACAGGAAATTGAGTTGTTCTTTATTGGCAAGGAAAGATGTTCTTTCTTTACGGATGGTATTGCCAAGTTGTGCATTCCGGTATATGGAGAGAGGTGTGCCTTCAAATCATGAAGTACATCACTCTGGAGGGAAAATACAGAAAAATCTATACTCACCATTTGACCCTTCTAAACATGTTCTCGCCATAAGGTCATGGTGAGCATCCCCTTCTTTCTGTTTATGTCTCTAACTAACTCTTTAATGGCTTTCCAGCAGGAGAAAGTGGAGATGCCTCTGCATGAAGGGCTCATTCTTCTGATGTTTGAAAATGGGAAACTTGCTCTGTCCTCTTCCCTAAAAGAGCATGTGGATGAGGATGACCTCACTCTCGTTGATTGCCTTACTAAGATGAAGCCCGAAAATGCAAAATTGTGGGGGAGGATTCTAGTAAAGAAATGGGTGAGGATGGTCGTGGGGAAGTGAGCACTTTGAGAAAAAGAGACCAGGGATGGTAATTTAAAGGGTTTCGAGGATTTGAGTAGTAAGGTCCAGTACTTAGAAGGGGTGCTTCAAGCAATGGAAGAAACCAATGCTGGTAAAGGGAAATAATGATGGATGTCATCAATTCTTCCAAGCAAATTGTCACTACACAGGTGAAGTCCAAGCAGAAATTTCTAGAGCTAGAGGACCAGGTCAAAAAGCTAAGCGACAAGCTTGAAGGGATGGAGGAGGGAACTAAAAGAAGGAATTTTAACTTGTGCATCAGTAGCTCCGAGGATGAGCTGGAGGATGATATTAATGACAAAGGTGCTGAGGGTGACGTGATTAAAGATAGCCATGATGGTAGTAGTGGGGGATCCCCAAAAAATTAACTTATGGTTCTCGGATTGTTGGTAGAATTTTGGTGAACTTCTATTGTTTTGATGTTTTGGAGACTATTTCTCCTTCTCTCTGGTTTCCCCACCTTATTACAAAGTCTAGTTCTTAATTGTAAGAGTTAAGCATGTTTAACTCCTTTCTAGGAATTTTTCGTTTCCTTCTTGCTTGTTGTTTTTGTTCCTCCTTTTGTAATGGCCCTGGGAGCCGATCCTTGTTTTTTACCGTATCTAATAAAAACACACGGGAAGGGAAAATACATCCACAAAGTTGTATCCATTACTTCATTGATATGCACAGTTCAATTTGATACAAGTTCTTGCACCACATTGGCTTCACAAAACCAATTTGACAGAGTTTTGTTGCTCAAAAACTATCTCCCCTGACAATGAGCCCAACATTCTTATTTGTAGAGTTTTGAGAGGAGAGAGAAAGGGAGAAATGAAAATCCTGAAATATTCCTTCTCACCACTTGCAAGATGTAATAAATGTCATGGAATGATGGTATGTTGCTTGCAAAAGCCTCCCCGTGATGTCCTATGACTTGAATGTTGAAAAATGTCTACCGTGCTTATTTTATGTCCTCCCAACCACCAATAAAATCATTGCTCTAAATTTGGCCACGTTTTCAAAAAAATCACCATTAGGTCTTCATAAAATTCCAAAGTTCTTGATATCTATGCATTGTTCTCGATTCATGATTCCAATGGTACCAATTTTGCGTGATTTTGTTGAGAAATGCAAACATTATGGACTTCTGAGTGTGGACAGTCATTTTGAGTCTGCCAGGGATTTCTTGCATTTTACGAGACTGAGTATTTAAATTTTGAGAGCTGGATATGTTTCCTTTATTTTCACATATCCACCCTCCTTAAAATTAATAAATCTAGTTTTTTTCTCAAAGGATGTCGTGCCCTTTCTGAAAAGTCAATTTTTGTGAAAATCGAAGCTCTGGGTCAAAAGTTATGACCATTTGAAGGTTTGGGGTCGGGCCTTGACTTTTCCTTTGTATTATAGGTATGCAGGTTTTGGGAACTTATGTCCTGCGGAACTCAAACCGTCTGGGCCTCTTTTCTTGACATTTTCGATTCCTTCTTCATGCAGTGATTTCTGGTTTGGATGTCACGTTTGTCCCTGTGCGACTGGGACAATTTTTTCTGAAAAACCCGCGATACACTAAGCATGCGCTTGATCGACGATTTCAGGTTTTCGTGTCCCGGCTATCACACGGACAAAGACAGAAATTTTCTTACGCCTTTTCCACATTGTACTTATTTGTGGCCATTTCAAAATTTTTGGGCCCGACTATCCTGCATAACTTTTTCCGCCATATACACAATACACTGACTTGCGGCGATTTTGGCATTTTAGGTCCCGCACGTAATTTTGTCCCAGCTGTCATGCGAACCACGCGAGATAAATTTTTTTTACTTTTGCTAAATTTTACTATCTCCTTAGCATTTCGGCCCTGAACTTGGTACGGAGAACCCTGGTATGACCAGCATTGGTCGCATCCATGCCCCCAAATTTGATTTCAGACCTTTGAAATAGGCCCTTGACTTCATTTTTTCAATTTTTTGCAAATTTTTCTAACTCCTATGATTTTTCTTGGGTAGTGAAGTTAGAGGAAAGCAAAGGGGACCCAAAAATCTAAATTTTTGGCCTTTTACCATTTTTGCTTGCTCCATCCTAAAGAAATTATGTCGGTTATCAAATGTACCTTGGGGGTAAATTTTGGATAACACTAACTAGCACCGATGTACATATAATACTATGCTAACATAAATAAATGGGAATGGAGATGAACTAATCTATGAAAATTTACAAAGAGGGTAAGATCAATTACTGCGCGGGGTGGTCACTTATGCATCTATCTCTCCAGAGAAATAGTATGTTGAGAGAGAATCATTATGGGTGAAGAAGGGGAATGTCGTTCTGCCCTAGAATCACTATAGATGACCCAATCATGCAATCAATCCAATAAAAAAGAAGGGTGTCTAATCTAAATCAAATGCAAGATAGAACAAGAGTAAAGTGAACAGATGCGAAGATGATGCAAAAGAGAAGAGAATATGGTTATTCATTCATGTTATTCCTTTCTTCCATGATATGTGAGGGTGTGATGTGCATGTATACCCGACGTCATCATTAATTAGCGATGGTTTCAAACAAGGGAAAACATAACACCGACACCATTTCCCATAGGTGATAGCATCAGCCAAGGACAACCCTAATGTCAAGTGGGCTAAAAAGTATCATGGACCAAGGGTAAGTAAGTGGAATAAGTGTCAATGACAAAGTCAAATGTAAGTAAGTGTTGGGAGTGTTTGTGTGTGCAACATAAAAGAACTAACTCGAGGCAAGGGTAAATAAGGCTAGGGCTACATAGATAAAGTACATCTCTCTCGTGTACTATATTTAATCCCATAATCATAATGTGTATAGTCATACCCCATTCCCGAACAAACCCTTAAGGCACCTACTTGAGAAATAGATACATCAAGCAACCCTTATCCGCATAAAGGAGTTGTTAGTAACAAAGTGAAAATTAGATATATGTTTATTACCCAGGTCATTGATCACTTCATGTCACAATAGAAAAACATGAGGTGTTCAATGGAATGAAATAGTCTATAACACTAAAATATAAAGTAAATACTAAAATTAAGTTTATAAAAGGAATGTTGAAAGTAATAAAGGACCAACTAAAATGAAATATACCCACCAATGCATACCCGATAGTGTTTCCCATCCCGCCATGTGTAGGCACAATCAACGTTGCAAGAACCCTAAAAAACAAAAGTGAAAATAAACACTAGAGGGTCATCAGAGTAAAATAATAGGTAAATCACCTAGATAGGGGCCATGGGATAGATGTCATGTTATAGTGTCGAGATGCCATAATGTCATAATGGCATAGTGTCATAGTGTCATAGTGGTGTGGAAAGGTGTCCAAAATAATTAAAATTAGAAAGTCATTAAAATTATAAGTTTAATAGGTCAAAATGAATGGCTCGAGGTTATGGTCACAAAAAATAAAAGGTGCATTTTTAGAGATCGAGAGAAAAAAATCATTCATTGGAATTTTTAGGGTTATCACAACCGAATTTGAATAGAAATGTCATTTTTATATAAATATTTTGTTTTTATTTGCTTATTTCTATTTTTAGATTTGAGAGATTTGAGCTCTAGTTTCCAAATTTGGGTGTGTTTTATGACGACATGGCATGCGTTTGAGGCGTCAATATGGGCCGACAAGATGGTGCACGCGCGGCAAAGCGAGATCATGGGTAAGTTGTTATGTTTAATATTATTGATCGATTAAGTGTCATTTGTTTTTGCATTTTCAAAGTTGTTAAGGCATCATTTTTCTTTTTTATTTTACCTAATTAATTGATTTTTTTAGGTTCTAATTCATATTTGTGTCATTTTTGCATGCGGGGAGATCATAGGATGCACTTTATGGAGAAGTGTTGATGTGGCATGGTGAGTGGATTGATTTCCAATTTGACCCAAGCAGAGGTGGCCCAATTATAGGGTTGGGGCTTTAGGGGCATCATGCAGTGCCTAAGATACATTTAGATCTAGACCTGATCCAAATGTTTTTGGAAGCATGGGAGACTAGGTCCAACACCTTTTAGTGGTAGATAGGATATGAGACCATGGAGATGGCCTTGACCTTACAAGATTTCCATAGGATTTTGGGGTTACCCATTGGAGGGACCCATATGTACTATGATTTGACTCTTGATTCTACTGAGTAGAAGGCCTTAGTCGTATGGGCTCGCCGAGAGCAAGACATATGACAAGGGCATGTTATGCATCCGACTCGGTGTATTTTATGCCTCAGAAATTTTTCTTATCTAGAAGGTGGTTATGGGGATTATTATAGCACAGATAATGTGTCACAAGATGAATTGATCCATTCCATTATTTTTAGTAGTAGTATGCAGGGATGTGGTAGACCATGGGGTTTCCTTTAGTTAGGGCACCACCATATGGGTATATTTAGTGCATGATATCTATAGGGTCAGATGGAGATGATAGAGGGTTGTGGGACCTATCATTCTACCGAAAACCTAGATTTACGATAGGTTCCTTATGTATCGATTGTGGTACACCATTGGCGATAGTAGTAGATGCCCCAAGAGTATTCCAGTGGGCACAAGGGTCGGTAGTGAGAGCACTTTGAGAATACCAACCACTAGTACATGTGGGTTGGGATGATTTAATATGGCATCCTTATATAGGGCATATGGATAACTTTCCCGAGTTGGCCAAGAGAAAAGCACATAGATTCCATTATTGAGGTAACCGGGAATTATTTATATTGGGTGGAGACCCACTCAACGAGTAGGGTCCCAATATATTTTGTAAACCAATTTCTATGATGGTACCACCATTACCACCCTACAAACTTTGGCATGTTAGAGAGGTTGTAGCGAGAAGAGGTGAGGGTACCGTCACTATGGCCCCATAGAGTATAGGTGACAATAAGGCATGGTTAAAGGAAACATATGCATGGTGGGGATGTTCAAGTCCCACAACAGATGATCAAGGATGTAGTATATATTGGTTCGGAGGAAGGATCCAATATATGATCTATGAGAATAGGCGAGGAATGTGCCAATGTGATGGGTAAAGATGGCGTTGGTGGATAAATTTTTGGCTTATTCATTGAGGCACAATAGATGATTTCATCACTCATGAGGTCATCAACTTCATAGTCAAAACTAGCGACATGATCATATGCTTTTGTAAGGGAAGATGGATCACTAGATGGATGGTAGAGTACGGAGGAGTAGTATGTGGTAAAGAGTTCAAGAGAGCGAACGGCGAGGCTTGGGCACCAGATGGATGGAAGAAGGATCAACTAAACTCGAGGAATATGCTTATATGAGAATGAAATTTATGTTTTGAGTGTGTCAGGTGTAAAGGACCTCTTGGTAATGCAAGGCTTCCCTATCACATATCTTAACATAGCTAGACAAGTGGGGATCATATAAATCATAAGCGTCATCATATTCTAATGTGGAGGTATCCTTGCACAAGATTTTACTATAGTCTCAAATTATACCACATGTTCTAATGGAGGTTGTGGTGTACATTAGATGATAACGGGAACCAAGGGGGCCTTCTTGCAAGAATGGGTTCATAAGTAAGGAGGTAACTACGAAATGATAAGTTCAGAAGATTTTGAAGTGTTAATATGAAGTGTGATCTCATCGGGCTCATCGTCATCATACTCCAAGAGATTGGGGGTCGTAAACCCAACCATTTTGGGATGAACGACATAACGGTGGAGATAATCTATAGGATAGTTGAAATATTGATATTCCTAAAAGGGGATGGCAAATAACTTGTCTAATGTTGGGAGTTTGTATGTCCCCTTTTTTTGGAGTTTTTCATAGTTCCAAGGATTAGGATCCCCTTAAATCTTATAAATAGCTCCTAGGTGAGAAAATTTTACACATTGACAAGTGGAGGAAGTGATTGCATGCATGCGATGAGTCCAAGGTTGTCTAGGAGGATATTATAAGATAGGGAAAGTTGAAAATCATGACTTTAATGTAGACAATCCTAGGAGGAATGGTGATGGGTAACTAGATACATCCCATGGAAGTCATTTTTAGTGATCATACTCTTGGCAAGTGTTATGTGTAGATTTTAGGTTGTATATGGAGTAGCCAATAATGAAGTCTAATGATGCAAAACATGTGTCAGAACCTTCGTCGATGAGAGAACGTTTAACCGTAGTGTGGCCAATATAGATTGAGATGAAAAGAGGTGGATCATCTACACGAGCAAGATCTCATTAGGGATCATGAATGATATATGGAATTGGATGCAAGATTAGGCATCTATGGCAAGGTGGTATAAATAAAGAGCTCCTCACACGATGAAAAAAAAATCCTCGAGCTATGTAATGTGGGACTCTACCCCAAAGCGGGAGGAAAGAGGATGTTCATGTCAAATAAGGCTATCATGATATTCTTACAATGGCGAGGAGACATACGCATGAGTTCAAAAAAAGGGATTTAGTTAGGAATCTCGATAAGTATTTCAAGAGGATCCCACTCATCATGACTGAGTTGTGCAGTAGGATGAGAGTGATGGGAGTCCCCAGGAACAAATCAGGAAGAAACAAGTGTCATCATGGAGACTTTAGAAACTATCTTTTCCTAGCTTCTACGACATCGGCCCTACAATTTTCATTTTGATAGGGGTGGATATTATCTATAGAAGTAGTGTTATACATCATCAACCCTGTAATATATTTTATATAGGGCGATGGTGTTTGTAGTTATGGAAGTAGTTTTAGGTACCATCATTTATGCAGGAGATTTTCTAAAAATATCGATGGCGTATAGAAGAGGGAGATTTCTATCTTGGGGCCTAATTTTGAGGTACAAAATGGTACGCAACCCTGTGAGTTTGAGGCAGTAATGATGTGGGGTATTGTTATCCATTTTTGCACCCCTAAAAATGGACTACTTAACAAACATAGGCATTGTTAATCAATGGAGTGGATGTATTTTAGATAATAGGGTAGCTCGTGGGTGGCTTGGCCAAGTTGTGACCAAGTTGAGTTGATGCGCGCGGTGAGCGAGTCACGATGATCAAGTCGTGGCTGAAAGTGGTCAAGGTTGAGCATATAAGCCATGTAGTAAAAATGCTACCACTGATTGTATTATATTTAGCTATCAAAGCACGTAGAAGGAGAAAGTGGGTGAAGAAGTATCGTAGGTTGTGGGTGAGAAATGGTGCGGGGTTTTGGTAGCATCTATATATGCTATTAGATGGTAGCATATTTGGAATATATCGGCCGATAGCATGTACGAAATCTATCGGCTAGTAGAATCTATGGATTTTACCGAGACGGTAGTAAGTTTAGTGCTATCATCCGCAGTAGCACGATGGTGGAAGTGGCATCCGGTTAGTAAGTGACAATGTGAGGGATGTTGGTAACACATACGGATGCTACCGTTTGGTAACAAATTCATGCTACCACCGACATCAAAAGTATGCTACCGACCGATTACGAGGGCATAACAAATCAAGGCAATGAAGAAGGTGATGAATACGTTCGCTATCGACCGATTACATGAATTCACAACCGATTGATAGTAGGAATGCAAGGTAAATGAATACGGTGACCGACAGGAGAAACATACTCTTACCGACACCATGAAGATTATGTAAGCGGGTTTTGGAGACAGAATGCTACCATCGAGGAAAAATACATGCAATCGGGCATTTGAATACATGAATATCGGTGATGGGATGAGCAATAATGAACGTGGTACATAGTAGCTCAATGACCGATTTAATGAGATATAGAACCCATGGCTCCTCATGCAAGAAACGTACAATTGGGAAACAAAATTGTATGGCTACCCATACCTCTTTTAGAAATTTAATGCGGGTTGTCACTCTGTGAAGTAAATTTGAGGATTTATCTCTATATAATGTAAAATACCCCTCATTCTTCGAGGGGATATTCTAAAACGTAAAGGAACTCACAAAAAAATTCCAAAGATTTTGTGAGTTTGCAGGCCTCGAATTTAATATTTTACAAAGGATTCTTGCCTTATGTCTACTTTGTAATGGATTGTGCATCCTTTTGAGCAATATTTTTTTGGCTTTTTCTACCCTAATCTGCATTATATTGTGTTTTTTCCTTCTTTTGTATCTGCAGATATATTGTGCATACCTTGTTCTTCTTACAAAGACTTGAAGTTGTTGTGCTCCACAAAAATGGAGATTTAAATGTTGTTTTGGACTGTGGCACTTCTTTCTTCCCTCTCCTACTTCATTTTCTTCCTATTTTCACTCACTAGGAATCTCTCTAACCCTGTTCTTTGTCTTGCTATCGGCTCCCTTTGCTTAGGATTTCCTTTTATTCATCTCTCTTTCCTGGTCCCTTGGAATTTTAGGTTAGTGTTAGGTAGTTGCATTTCCCTTTCTAGGAGTAGTTTTAGCATTAGAATTAGGCAGAGGAAACAACCTTCTCTAGAGGTTTTCCTTATTTGCAAGGGTCCCACACCTTGAGACAATCCCATATTACCCAAAAACATTAAATGCTCATCCATATATTATGACATATCATAGGGTGTTGTTTTTAAGTGATAACTTGATTTTTGCACGCCAATGGGACCATAAGTCAATTTTCCATTTTATCCACTTTGGGTGTGTACTTGGTAAAATTTCATCCTTTGGAGGCTCTGCAACAACACATATTGTGACTCCAAACATCAAATCAACCGGTTTTAGCAGCCAAAGTGCCTTAGGTTATGATAATAAGTCATATAAGGTCAACAACAACACAAGAAGGAGCTTTTGACTATTTGCAATTGTCACTAGGAAAAGGAAGAAGAGGAAGATCAATCTAAAGGTCACCTTCACCTCCAAATAGGACTCTATCCACTCCACCCCAAGTAGGACCTTTCTGCAATCAACTAGAGTTCTTATACCTATCATAATGGTTGCACAAAAAAATCAAGGATTTGTTAATTTTACTGGTAGCAATCCTCTTACTCTTAATGCTTAGAATCCTATTCCAACATTTACACTCAATAGTATCCCTTTCTTCACTGGGGAGAATTAGACAATTCTTGTAGACCATATTCAAGACATTTCTAATGTTTTTTCTATCCATGAAATTATTGACCTGGATGTAGCTATGAATTTGTTAGCTTCTTCAATTAAGGGAAAATCTCTATAATGGTTCAGGAGTTTGGCGGCATGATTAATCCAAAATTAGAATCACTGGGACCGCTCTCTGCATTCAGTTTGGAGAAAAGGAAGATAACCTCTCTTTGTTAAAACAATTGATAACCATAAAGAGGGCTCCTAATGAGCTCATGGTAGACTTCAATTTCAAATTTCAGAAGACGCGGGAGAGAATTCCAGCCCTCGTAAGACCAATGGTGGAAGGTGATTTTATTTAATTTTTGAGATCTTAAATTCTGATATTATTGTCATGATTCAATTTATGGGGGCTATAACATTTCTCGGTACTAATGTTATGTCCATTAGGGCCGAAAATTATTTAATTCAAGTGGGGAAACTTTCTTCCCGGCCTCTCATGCCTATTTACCTAAAAATTTGAAAACCTCAATTAGACACCCGAGCTAGCACCTATCCCGACCCCAAAAATCAAAGCTCTAGTGAAGCATCCACTTCCTCAAGTACCTCAGTTGAATTCAAGAAGTAATGAAGCAATTGCAAAATCTTGGGAATGAGTTGGTATCCATTAAGAGGCAACAAGCTCAAAATTCCATACCTTATCACCTCCATACCAACCCAATAAACCCTCGTACCAACCAAAAAAAACCTTTGGCCCAAGTTTGTAAATCAAAAGCAAAACCAATTCCCTCCTGCTATTTCATTTCAACCATATAACCCCAATGCAGTTAGCTCATCCCAAGCTTTGGTTCCTGTCCAAAACAATCTTGTGCAAGATTATGAGTGGTGTTTCCCTTGTCATCTTCCACACAACCAAGAAACATGCCCTAATGGAATTTTGAACCAATATTTGATGGTGCAAAGTGCATTTGTTTCTCAAGAAATTCTGTGAGAAGAAAACCAACAAAATTTGGTCACTCAAGAGGTACCCCCAAGTGACACTTCACTTGTGAATTCGACAAGCAAACTACTTTTGTGGGATAAATTAGACCCTTCATCAAGGCATGGTTGTCAATACTAGATCCAAGAAGAGAGCTATAGAGGAATGAAAAGCATCAAATATAAGACCATCCCAACCTTATTTGGTAACCCAAGGTAATGGCGATTCTAGTATAACCCCAAATGTGTAAAATCAGCACAAGGTGCCTTCAACTCAAGCCCAAGTGGAAGAAAAATTCTTACAATGAGGGTACAATAGAAGGATAATTCATCCCCTTTTAATATTCTTAAGAAAATGAAGAAAATTAATGTGAGAATATCCATGTGGGAGTCAATGGCTATCTCGGGAAAAAGAGATCTATGACAAACACCTATAACCAATATGTCTTCCCAAATGAGACATCCAAAAATCAGACAAGGTTCTTACCAATACCATGCAACAAAAGGAAGGTCGTCTAAGCATAAACATAAAGTATTCACCATTTTATGTGTCTTTGATCATTGGAAATAATCTATTGCACAAATGTATGATAGACTCGGAGAAGCAAGCGACTCAGTGATGTCGAAGCGATTGTAAACCAATTAGGAATCAAGTATGAGCCTCTTTCAAAAGGTTTGGTGCAGTTGGATGTAATAACAGGTGGGAACTATTGGAATTATTATAGGTATAATCCTCACACTTCATGCATGTCCCAATGTTTTAGTTTCTTAAGATGTGTCCATAATTATTCTACCTCCACTTTTTTCCCTATTTCTATCTAGGGATTTCACTGCCAAAATTGGAGGATACTTATCAAGTAGATTGGTCTCATATGCTCTTCAGAACAAGTATGGCACTAAGGTTACTATTAATTATGAGCCTATTTTTCTTATCATGTAAAACCTTACACCTCTAGTCCTATCAATGCAAATTACACAATCTTTGATGATGAATATTTCCCCATCACTCAAGAGGTGACACTCAGATCAGGGAGGCATGCCTAACTTGACACTTGATGAATGGGCACATAAATTTTATAACTATGATCCTTACAAGGAGAATAAATAAAATCAACTCTCTTTAAGGAACCAATAGATTGAAGAAGTTGGTCTTGGGATCTATTGCCTACATGAAGAAAATGCACCCTTACCTAGTGTGACCAAGCCAAATGATGGAGGAGATGAGGACATCTGGCGGATGTGTTTTTATGGATCAAGAAGCCAATAAGGTGCAGGAGGAGGTATAGTTCTTGTATCTCCTAAAGATGTCAAATATTACTCATCTTTCATGTTTCAATTTAGTTTCTCAAATAATACAGTAGAGTATGAATCCCTTATCCATGGACTGTAATGGGAAAGGAAGAGGAACATTAAAATTTTGTAGGCCTTTGGGGATAGTGAATTAATAGTGAAACATGTCCGAGGTTCCAATGTAGAAAAAATGATATTCTCAAAGCTTACAAACATAGAGTGTGGGATATTTGGGAGGATTTTGAATCCTTCAATATTCAGGCCATTCCAAGAAAGGAGAATGAGGCTTCGACCAAACTTGCTGCAATAAGAGCAACGTTTGATGTTGTTGAGGATGTTAGGAGAGACAAAGTTCAGCCTCATATCAGGATGACAGTGAAGCATGTTGTACCATACAATAACACAAACTGGAAAGTTTTAGAAAAACCAACAGATTGTCCATTTCATCTAAGAAGAAGTTGATTTTTCTTTAAGAAATCAGGAGAAATTGGAAGAACAATATGGGGACCAGGTTGTACAACTTAGAACAAACAAGATGCCTAAGGGCTTAGTGACCTTGGAGTCTATCTTCAGCCCTAATTCTCGAGTTAAGGAAAGAAAAGGAAAACATAGAGGTCAAGGGTGATGATGTAGATCCTATCGAGCAAAGTGAGTCAAAGTAAATCTCTTCAAATTGACAAAGCAAGTATTTCTCAACATAAACATGATTTTGTGAGACTAAATCAAGAGTTTTTTTGGTGTTTTCGCATAGAGCTATGAATATCTTAAGGGATTTTACCTAGCTTATCTCAACATACCATTGAGTTGGACCTATAATTTGAGCATGTTAGACAAAAATAGAGGCTTGTCAACTCATACATTGAGCCCTTGATGAAGGATTTAAACAAGTTTTGAAGAAAGCATAATTTTTCCTATTAAACATTCATCTTGGGTTGCCAATCTTATCCCAATTCAGAAGAAGAATGGAGGGATCAGGTTGTGTGTTTACTTTAGGGACTTAAACAAAGCATCCTTGAAAGACCACTACCCACTACCCTCCATGGAATAGATTCTACAAATGGTAGCAAGTTACGGAAGATTGTATCTCATTGATGGGTACTCAGGGTATAATCAGATCATGGTAAAAGGGGAGGATCGGTTCAAGACAACCTTCACTACAAAATGGGGAACCTATACTTATAGGAAAATCCCATTTGGCATATCAAATGCAGGGGCAAAATTCCAAAGGGATATGGACATGGCATTTCGAGGGCTAATCAAAAATATTGTTTTTGTATATATTGATGACATCATGGTGTTCTCCGAAGATGCAACTGATCACCTCCTTCACCTCAGGCAAGTCTTTGAAAGGTGCAGGAAGTTTGGGGTCTCTCTCAATCCCAAGAAGTGCATTTTCTTGGCTCATGAAGGTAAAATCCAAGGCCACATTGTCTCTAAAGAAGGATTAAGCATTTATCTAGAGAGAGTTGTTGTCATTCTTGCACTAGCACTTCCTAGTCATATAAAATCCCTTAAAAGCCTTCTTAGAAGGATTAACATCATTAGGGTATTTGTTCCTAATTTTGCTAGCCTTGTCAAGCCACTGACTTTAATGTTGAAGAAGAACATAACTTTCAAGTGGACTACCGAAGGAAATGATGGTTTTGAAGCCATAAAGCAGGCTATTACATAGGCCCCAACTCTTGTTAATCCAAATTTATCAAAGGATTTCATTTTGTATGCCTTTTTTGTGCTAAGAAAATCTCATTTGTGCTAATGCAACTAAATCGGGAAGGATTTGGAGAAACCTATTACTTTCTTGACCTAAGGCCTTGAATATTATGAGGTAAGATATTATTTCATTGAGAAACATGTCTTTTACGTAATAATAAGTTTAAATAAATTCAGGTATCTAGTGTCAAATAACAAAATTCATCTACTAGTCTCAAATGCTAGTGCAAAGTATTTCCTTTTCAACAAGGACCTTAATGTCATGGAATATGACATTGATATCAAAGTCACCAAGCTAGTCAGAGGTAAAGGTCTATGTGAGAATTTGGCTTCAAACAAAAAAATTGGGTAGGAAATTGTTTTAGCATTTCAAGATGACCAACCACAATGGCCAATGACTTACCTAACTCTTTCTGGACTCATGACATAGTGCACTTTCTCCAAACAGCTAATGCCCTCAAGAATTAGTAAGGCCAAAAGGAGGTACTTCAAGTTTCACTCCATTCCATATGTACTTTTTATGGCATTTTTTCAAGAAATATGTAAATGGTGTCCTCTTAAGGTGCATCAAGATAGATCAAATGGAGAAAGTGTTGCATGAATTCCATGATGGAGAAGTAGGTGGTCACTTTCCCCAAGGGTCACAAAACTTAGAATAATGAAGGTTGGGTACATGGCCTAATATTTTCAATGATTGTTATTCATGGGTTAAGAAGTACAAGAAATGTGCCTTCTTCACATGAAAATAAAAATTAGCACCCTATCACTCCACCCCATCTCTGTAGATGAACCTTTCATGTAATGGGGGTTAGACTTCGTTGGTGTAATCAATCCCAATTCAAGCTCGGGACATAAGTGGATCCTAACAGTCCCAGACTACTTCACCAAGTGGACAGAGGCACTTTCACTCAAGGAATCAAATGAGGTCGGCATTATGGATTTTTATGAAGGTATTGTGGCAAGATTTTGTGTCCCTTCCACAATATTTATCATAATTCTCATTTTCTTGGATTGAAGATATCCGATTGGGTCATAAAGAATGGTATATATTTGAGAACATTTTAAAACTATTACCCTTAGGGTAATTTACTGAGCTTAGTCCACAAACAAGACTCTGTTGAGGATCATAAAGAGTACTATAGATGAAAACCAGAGGACATGGTAAAAAAATTGAAATCAGCCTTGTGGAGTGATAGGATCACACCCAAGAGGTCAACTGGTAGCTCTCCCTACAAATTGGTTTATGGAAAAGAAGAAAGGCTACTAGTATCTCTCGAATTACTAGCATTGGAAATTGTCAAGAAGCTTGAGTTGTTTAAATTTGAGGCCATGGAAGTGAGATATACAAACCTCATAGAGTGGAAGAGATCAAAAATCAAGCTATGTAAGCAATATAGAAATACCAAGCCCAGATTAAGATGATATTTTATAAGAAGGAAAAAGCTAGTAGCTTCCTTGAGGGACACCTAGTCTTAACATGGGATGTAGATAGGGCCAAACCTAGGAAGACACTCCAAGTTTTATGCAATGTGGAGTTGTCCTTATATGATTTTAGGATACAAGGCAAACAATGCTTTCTTGTTGGCAAGGTTGGATGGAGAAGAACTACAGATTCATGTTAATGGAATCTACCTCAAGCATTGCTTTATTAAATCAAAATCTTCCATGTACATAGTAGTTTAGTTCAATTCCTCCAAGTGCTTACAACACATTGTTATGTTGGTACTTTAGGTCTACTTTTGAATAAGTTCTTTTGCACTCTCTACATTTCCCATTAGGGATATGTATGATTTTCGTGTTTGTACATAGTTGTTCATTTTTGTTGTTGTTACGCTTTCCGGTTTTAGGAAGGTTCTTACAATGGGAACAATTAGTTACCAGATTCAAGGAAATTCCAGATGAGAACCATATCCATGGAGTGCTTCATATGGATTCAGGGGTGAATTCTTCAAATATCATATCAATTTTAGTTTTTAGCCCGCCTTCATGCCCAATGAATGCTTTAGGGATACTAATATTTGTAATCTAGTAGGCATATCACCCCGTGAGTCGCTAAATTATTATCCATTTTTGTACCCCTTGTAAAATCGATGACTTGATGAACCTAGGTGTTAGTAATCAAAGGAGTGCATGTATTTCAGGATAATAGGGTATCTCATGGGTAACTTTCCCAAGTTGTGACCGATTTGAGTTGATGTGGTGATTTGAGTGAGTAATGGTGGCCAAATCGTGGTGAAATTTGGTCGAGTCAAGCGAGATAAGCCGGGAAGTAAAAATACTAATGGTCTGGTAGCATTTTTGGTGCTATCGGTTGATTGTATTATATCCTGCACTCTTGGTCGGTAGTAAAGCTGAAGTGGGTGATGAAGGATTAGTAGGTCATGGGTGATAAATGATGTAAGGCCATTAGTAGAATCTTTGGATGCTACCATCCGGTAGCATATTTTGATGTTATCGGCCTAGTAGCATGTACGGACGCTTCAGATAAGTAACATTTATGGATGTCACCCATCGATACCATGATGGCGAAAGTGATAACTAGTTGAAGACAATGATGTGAGGGGGCGTCGAAGCACGTACGGATGTTATCGTCCAGTAGAAAATTCATGCTACCGATCGATAGTAAAAGTATGCTACCGTAGTTACGAGGGTAGAGAAGATCAAGGAAATTAAGGAGGTGATAGTACGGTCACTACTAACCTAGGTTTGCATGAATTCACAACCAGCCGAATGAGAGGAAAGCAAGGTAAATGAATGCGCAACCGGCCAACATGAGAAACATGCTCTGCCTAACACCATCAAGATTATGCAACAGTCATTTAAAGATAGAATGTTACCGTTTGGGGAAAAAATGGATGTAACCAGCTAAATACAGAATATCAACAATGGGCCAAGTAATAATATACATGGTACATAGTAGCTCAATGACCAGTTTAATGAGGTATGACATCCATGGTTGACGATGAAAGTAATGTACCATTGGGAAATAAATTTTTATGGGTGTTCATACTTCTTTTCATAAAGTTAATGCATGTTGTCAGTTGGTGAAGCAAATTTGAGGATTTATCTCTATATAATGTAAAATACCCCTTATTATTCAGGGGGATATTATGAAAATGTAAAGGAACTCTGTTAAAATTGTTTTAGAGCTTTTGTGAGTTGCAGGCCTCAAATTTAAACATTTTGCAAAGGATTTTTGCCTTATGTCTACTTTGTAATGGATTGTGCATCCTTTTGAGCAATAAAACACATTTTGTGGCTTTTTCTACCCTAATTTGTGTCATATTGCATTTCTTTCCTTCCTTTGTATTTACAAATATATTGTGCATACCTTGTTCTTCTTGCAGGACTCAAATCTATTGTGCTCTGTGAGAATGGAGATTTAAATGTTGTTTTGGAATGTGGCACTTTGTATGCCCTCTCCTACTTTGTTTTCTTCCTATTTTCACTCACTAGGAATCTCTCTACCCCTTTTCTTGGTGTTATTACCTCCCATAGCTTAGGATTTCCTTTCATGCATATCTCTTTCCCTAGTCCCTTGTAATTTTAGGTTAGTGTTAGGTAGTTACATTTCCCTTTCTAGGAGTAGTTTTAGCATTAGAATTAGGTAGAGGAACTATCCTTCTCTGTTTGTCTCATTTTCAAGGGTCCCACACCTTAAGACAATCCCATGTTACCCAAAAACATTGAATTCTCATCCACTTCTTATTACATATCATAGGGTGTTGTTTAATGGTGATAATAGGTATTCAGGATTTATATAAGCTACGATACACCTAACATCATTCACGACAACCGTGCTTTTAGGAGGATAGTTTGTCTCAACTATATCGATCATAGCTTGTTCCTGCTTTTTGGAACTCTTACTTGTATTATGGTTAGGTATGGGATTAGAGAAGACCAATAACTATTCATTATCTTGTTTAATTTCTTTGTGAAAATATTTTGTTGCGTTGCATCAAGGGATTTGACCATTTTAGCTAAACATTCATGAGTGATGGTTTCATGGCCAAATTGGGAGCCTAGAATAATTTGATGACAAATGTGCATAGTGCATGATAGTTTTCATGAGAGTGACCCTAATTAGCATGCCACCAACAGAATTTACTTTCATCATGCCATTGAGGAATAGGTCGAGAAGGATCTAAGATCATGCTAAATGACTTAGGTAAGCGATGTTTTAACTCTTCCTTGCTCAATGGTTGATGATAGTTAGGCTGATTTTTTTGTTAGTTTGTTGGTCAATGTTGAAGACGGTCCTATTCGAAGAAGCAACAAGAGGAAGAGTATTGGAGACTCCATCATCTTTGGTATTCTTTTTGGGGCAAAAACCAACCTTTGTTTTGTCACGCCACCTACCAATACAAGTTGCCCAATAAAAAGGGGCAAAATGTAGACACCAAAAACATGTCACATTTCATCATTCTCCTCCAAAATGACCAAACAACCACATTCTACACAAGCAATCAATTTAACCCTAATTCAATCACTCACACACCATAATGACCCTCATTCACACACCCAAAGATTTAATTAAAATCAATTAATTAAATTCCCCTTTTACCCACTCATCAAGCCACCTCACCTTGCCACTGGCCCAACCACCTCACCATTCCATTACCCCACTTGCCCCTCCACATCACCCTTCCACTACCCCACTTGCCCCTCCACCTCACCATTCCACTTCCCCACCTTGCCCATACCTAGCCCATACCCTTCTAGAAGCCCTAATAGTGGCCACCCCACTCATAGGACCCCTCTTTGTCCTATTCCCCATTCTAAGGGCGGAGGACGCATGTGCTCCACCACTCAAAATCAAGTGGGGAAGGCATATTCCCCACTTTTGAAAAAACAAACCCCCGACATAACCGATGTTGGTCATAGTCTGACCGATGTCGGTCAGGTGGGACCAGCGTCGGTCACCTGTAAATGCTTAGTTCGAGCTCTTTCCAAGGATTGGTGACATTTATGTTGGTTGATTGATTTGGCGTTTTGTTTGGGCATTGGCATTTGCATTCTCCATTGGCATTCTCGTTGGAAATTTGTTGGAACATGGTAGAGCCATCAGAACTCCAAGCTGAGACCGAGAGGTGGAAGCATTCACAAGAACCTTTGTGAGATCAACCACTGAAGGAACCTGAAGCCAAACGGAGCTCAAGCAGGAGCTCTCTAACCACCTCCCAACCTTCACCAACACTCGTCACTTCTCTTCATCAACTGCTCAAAGTTCTACACGCGTTGGACTCTGGGTAAGTGGATCCCTTCATCCTTCACTAGTGTTTTCGTGCTTTGTTTCTCTACTTTCCTCCCCAAGAGAAAAACCTCTCTCCTGCTCCTTAAATCATCACCTATCCTCCCAAACCCTGCCTATTCAACCTCGTATCCATCTGCAAGACCCCTTTCATCCCATAACGCTCCTCGATAACTCTGTCCCAAACAAAGAGAGCACCTAACCTCCACTTTCAAACTTTGGCCAGATTATAGTGACTGTCGCTGATTAACTATAACCGTGGTCGGTTGAACCCGACCGCCGCTTGTTACCTTGTTGTCTGTCGAGCTCCCCACCTCCTACCCAAACACACCCAAAAACTCCCCAACACCCAAAAACACCTATCTTGAACCTACCCCTCCTCTAAACCTCACCCACACCCTTCCATCTCTTTGTTTTGAGACAAAGTAGAACCCAAACACCATCTACCCAAACCTCTGTCACTTCTACAATGACCGATACGGTCACCTTTAACCGGCATCGGTCTAGCCTCAACCAACATCATTCAGATAGACCGACATCGGTCTTTGTGTCCGATAACACACAGTGTAGACCAGAACCTACCTTCTTACCCAAACAACCTAAAATACCCTACCCAACCCCAACAAGACCTTATCTGTGACCTGCAGACCACCTGAACTACCCATGACCTGACCGAAGACCCTTTTTACCTACATAGTTTTAGTATTTAATTGGATCGATGCTGATAGTAATCTGAGGCACCCAAATTAGAACACTAGCACTAGATTCTTTTATTTACATGTTTTAGTTATTTAATATTAATTTATAAAACAGTGGATTGACAACCTTCTAGGAAGTATCGCACTTCTCGGATCTAGCATACGCTAGGCAGTCCACTGCCATATATTGTTTAACTCTCTCTTGTGGTCTTGTTTTCTATTACAAGGTAGTCCTTCCCACCCAAAAGGAGTTCACATGATTGACCAAGATTAGAAGTCTACACACGCGCATTCTACCTTCTACCCATCACCAAACAACAGTATGCCTTCTACACCCTACACCCTACACCCTTATCATTTGGTCTCCAATTATATGCAAAAAGGATTGAAACAAACACAACACAATCAAACTCCTAGATGACTTAAATTAGGAGTTACGTATGGCCTCCCAGATGAGCTAACTTGGGAGTTATATGCTTTACTTTCCCAGATGACCTAACTTGGGAAGTTATTCTATCTATTTTGTGTTTGCTTCTAGATGACCTAACTTGGAAGTCATCATCCATTCCGTGTTTACTTCTAGATGACCTAACTTGGAAACCATCACATTGAGGTGATACCCGTGGAGTGGGGGCAAGAGTGCCTTTCCTATACCACTTCTATATGGGTCAATTATTTGATTGAAATTATTTGGATCCAAAACCACAAATCTTTGATCTAAGTCTGCAGCAATGGCTAGATCTTGAGGATGTAGTTAGATATTGGAGAATAATACACTTTTCTCCCTACACTCTTCCTCTAGTGGTAGGATGCCCAAATCCTTTGGTCGATTATTCATATACACGTGTTCGGGTCGGGAACTGATCACTCCCTACCCCATCTCATCATCATCATACAATGTTCGAAATCATCAATCATCTACCATTTCTATCATCACTCTCATTTAGTACACTTCATCATGACATTACACTTTTCACTACGTTGCATGGATCAACACGTTGATCCATGGTTGACACACTATATGGTTCTTTCGGCACACTTTTACTACCACATCTATGTGTTCTACTACAACATGGGCTTCTCCGATTTTATCTCAAGTACACATCTCTATCTACTTTATGTTATTGAGCTTTCCACTCACCAACATAAAGTGAAAGCAAATGTAGTCACAAAATCATGCACTTACTATTACATTTATACCACAAAATATGTTATTTTATATATGGATCTCGCATAAGAAAAGTATTCACTAATGACCTATCCCCTACCGGGTCGTCATCATCATGTCTTGAACAATCATCACTTATTTGTGTTGTTGAGATGTGGAGCACAATTACTTCAATTTAGCATGTTATATCAAACTTCTTTGGAAAACACAAAGAATCGACATCGAGTTATGGAGGGACAAATATCGGTCACCTATGACTGCATCGGTTAGGGCTAACCGACATACCGATTACCTGTGCATGAGTGTTTTATTTAACTCACGGGAATTAGATCTAATTTTAATATTAAAGAAAATCTATTGATTGTAATTACATGGCTAAGTGCCCTAATTTTGTATAAGGTATTTATAAGCTAGAAATTTAGGGTTAGAGGAGAGAGTTAATGATTATTGTGAAAATAATTGTGAGAGAGAGAATTCTTGGAGAAGAAGGAGAAGCTTGAGAGAAAGAAAGTATTGTACATCGTGAGAGGTGTGGAAGATTGTAAATATTCATTATATATCTTCTGAAAGCTTTGGATAATAGATTGGCTTGTTTCTTGGTGGATGTAGCCCACATTGGGTGAACCACGTTAAATATGGTGTTGATTTATATCTCTTATTTTGTATATTTCTTTTGGTATAATATCCATTTTTATTGCATGTATGCTTAGATTTGATATATTATCTGTACAACCTTGTGCTAACCCCAACAACTGGTATTAGAGCTTTGTTTGAGGGTTTTTTGTGTTGACATATTTACTCATAGAGGGTTTTTTGATTGAGTGGGAGCTACAACAATGGCAAAAGAAAACAAATACAAGGTAGAGAAGTTTGATGGCTGAAATTATCAATTATGGAAGATGCAGATTGAGGATTATCTGTATCAAAGAGATTTGTACTTACCATTGGATGAAAAGTCTAGACCTACAAAGATGACTAATGAAGAATGGAAGATTCTTGACATAAATGCTTTGGGATCTATAAGATTGAGCCTGGTAGCATATGTGGCTTCTAATATTACGAAGTGGCATCTACAATGTAGAGTTAATGAAATCTCTTGCAAATTTATAAAACCTAGTGCTTCAAATAAATTTTATTTGATGAAGAAACTATTTAGTTCTAAGATGCATGAAGGTGAATCGCATCTAATCAGTTGAATGATTTCGATCATTGTAAATCAATTAAAATTGGTTGATATTTCATTTGATGATGAAGTGAAAACACTCTTATTCTTATGTTCTTTGCCTAATAGTTGGGATAACTTGGTAATGGTTGTTAGTAATACAACATCTGCTAATAATATTTTGAAGTTTGATGATGTGGTTAGTATAATCTTGAATGAAGAAATTCACAAGAAAAGTACAGAGGAATCATCATTTGGGAATGCTTTGAATGTAGAAAGTAGAGGCAGGAAGAAGGAGAGATCCAAGAGTAATAATAATGGGAAATCAAAGTCAAGGAATGGCATATCTAAATCCAGAGGTAAGGGAATTACCTGTTGGAATTGTGGAAAGAAAGGACATGCAAAGAAAGATTGTTGGTCAAAGGATAAAGAGAACCAACACCCAAACAAAGGTAAAGAGGTAAATATTGCAGTAGAGGTAATGTAAGATGCTCTTATTCTTTATTTGGATAATAGAATAGAATCATGGGTTTTAGATTCAAGAGCTTCTTTCCATGTAACCCCTAATAAGGGTTATTTTAGAAATTATGTCTAGGGTAATTTTGGGCATGTTTATTTGGGTGATGATGAACCTTGTAGTATTACTGGTAAAGAGGAAGTTCATCTAAAATTACAGAATGGAAATACATGGGTATTGAAATATGTGAGGCACGTGCCAAGCCTCAAGAGGAATCTTATTTCGGGAAAAAGTAGTTGATACAATGGTTTATTTAATTAACTATGGGCCTTCAAGTTCACTAGATGGAGGAATACCAGATGAAGCTTAGGATCTGGAAAAGAGGTAGATCTTTCTTTTCTTAAAGTTTTTGGTTCATAAGCTTTTGTGCATATTGATAAGGAAAATAGAAAAAGTTGGATGCAAAATCCAAGAGATGCACTTTCATTGGTTATGGATCTAGTGATTTCGGATTCTCGTTTTTGGGATTTAGAGAATTCTAAAATTATTAGGAGTCATGACATTGAATGGAATGAAAAGAAAATGTACAGGGATAAAATTTTGGTACCTAAGGACGAACCGATTGATAAGTTTGTGAATGAAAATGAACTCTCATATTTAAAACTCATACCTACATGGTTACACAGTAACCGGTGTTGGTTAACCCTTACCGACATTGGTGGTCACCAACCAAGGTATTGGTTATAGAAGAGCCAAATCGACATCGGTTAGAAGAGCCAATGTTGGATACAAGTGACCGACGTTGGTCACTATCAAAATTGGAAACAAACGTCCATGAGGTCCAGAATGAGCCTCGAGTGCCCCAATCTCCTGTGAGAAGGTCACAAAGGGTAAGTAAACCTCCTAAAAGATTTACACCTTCTCTATTTTATTTATTATTGATTGACAATGGTGAACCAGAAAGTTTTGAAGAAAAAATGCAAGATGAGACCCATGTTTAGTGGGAGCATGGCATGAATGTGGAGATGGAATATTTGGAAAAAAACTGAATTTGGGATTGGTTAAGTTCACGACAAGTAAGAGGAAATTGTAGAACAAATGGGTTTATAGTATCAAGGAAGAAGAGGGTGGACAGAAAAGCTACAAGGCAAGGCTTGTAGTAAAGGGATTTACACATAAAGTAGATATTGACTTTGGTGAAATATTTTCTCATGTTGTAAAGATGACTTCTATTCGTATTGTATTGAGTATAGTTGCAGTAGATGATTTGCATTTAGAACAACTAGATGTGAAGACGGATTTCCTTCATGGTGATTTGGATGAAGAGATTTATATGCAACAACCATTTGGGTATGAAGTCAAGGGTAAGGAGAAATTAGTGTGCAGGTTGAAAAAGAGCCTATATGGAATCAAACAAGCTCCAAGGAAATGGTACATGAGGTTTGATAGTTTCATGCATGAGCATGGTTACTTGAGATGTGAATTTGACCATTGTGTTTATTTCAAGAAGCTTGAAAATGGGAGCTATATTATTTTGTTATTGTATGTGGATGATATGCTTATTGCAAGATCTAGTATGCATGACATTAATGAGCTTAAGGGAAAGCTAGCTCACACATTTGCTATAAAGGATTGAGGAGCTATAAAAAGAATCTTTGGCATGTAAATACACAGAGACAGAAGAACAAGAAATTGTATTTGTCTCAGGAGGATTATATCTACAAGGTGTTAGAAAGGTTTAAAATGCAGAATTCAAAACTTGTAAGTACACCTATGGTCTGGACACTTCAAATTGAGCAAAGATCAGTGTCCTTCATCACATGAGGAGGTCAAATACATGACATGAGTACCATATGCTTCAGCAGTTGGGAGTCTCGTGTATGTTATGGTTTGTACCAAGCCAAGACATTGCACAAGCAGTGGGAGTTGTGAGTAGATTTATGGCCAATCCAGGTAAAGAGCATTAGAAAGCAGTCCAATGGATACTCGGGTATTTGAGAGGGACATCTAGAAGCATGTTATGGAGGTTCGGATATTTCTTTATGTGGCTATGTTGATTCAAATATGGCTGGAGATTTAGATGGTAGAAGGAGCACTACTGGATATATTTTCATAGTAGGTGGAATGTCAGTTAGCTGGATATTGAGATTACATAAGGTTGTGGCTTTGTCTACTACAGAGGTAGAGTATGTTGCAACTACAAAGGCTAGCAAAGAGATGATATGGATGAGTAGGTTCATGGAAGAGTTGGGAAAGGAGCAAGATGATTGCAAATTGTTCAATGATAGTCAGAGTGCAATTCATTTGGCAAAGAACTTAGTGTTTCATTCTAGAATGAAACACATTTAGTTGAGATATCACTTCATACGACAAGTATTGGAGGATGGGCAAGCTGAAACTGGAGAAGATTCATATGAGTGAAAACCTGCGGATATGCTAACGAAGCCATTAACAAAAGAGAAGTTGGAGCTACACTCCACTTTTGTTGGTCTTCGAGTTTGAGACTTGAAGAGGAAGAAACAAAGCTAAGGAAAGGATCCAAGAATGACGTTGTATAGGTATAGTGCAAAGTAATTTATCTCCAAGTGGGAGATTGTTGAGATGTGGAGCTCAATTACTTCAGTTTAGCATGATATATCAAAATTTTTGGAAAACATAAGTAACCGACATCGGTTATGGAAGGACTAACATTGGTCACCTATGATCGACATTGGTCGGGCTAATCGATGTTGGTTACCTGTGTGTGAGTGTTTTATTTAACTCACGGGAATTAGATCTAATTTTAGTATTAAAGCTAGATATATTGATTGTAATTGCATGGCTAAGTGCCCTAATTTTGTATAAGGTATTTATAAGCTAGAAAGCTAGGGTTAGATGAGAGTGTTAATGATTATTGTGAAAATAATTGTGAGAGAGAGAATTCTTGGAGAAGAAGGAGAAGCTTGAGAGAAAGAAAGTATTGTACATCGTGAGAGGTGTGGAAGATTGTAAATATTCATTGTATATCTTCTGAAAGCTTTGGATAATAGATTGGCTTGTTTCTTGGTGGATGTAGCCCACACTGAGTGAACCACGTTAAATTTGGTGTTGATTTATATCTCTTGTTTTGTATATTTCTTCTGGTAGAATATTTATTTTTATTGCATGTATGCTTAGATCTAATATATTATCTGTACAACCTTGTGTTAACCCCAACATGCACAATGTTGGTCGTCTCTCGTGGAATATCAAATGTCTTTATTTGGTGATTTGTCATCTCTAGTCTTTGACTAGGGTGCCTAGGGTAGAACTAGGGCACCCACGGGTGCCTTGATCCTTATTTTAGGTGCCCTAGTCCCGACAACACTTTCTGTCTAATTTAGAGTTTTGAGGTTGGTCTTTGTAATTTTCCCTCTCATTCCCCTAGGTACTAGTCGACATGTCGGGTCATTAGTGTCGAAATTTGAGCAAGATATCCCTATATAAACATAACATACCTATTATCTTATGGGTGGACTATCTACTATTAAGGGCTAGCTATCTACTAAGGCAAGTGGACTGCATTTGGGCATCATTGCATTGCACACACTGCATAAGAAGGGTTTTATTCATTCTATTCCATCCACAATTTGCATTTTACATCTAGTTATTTCCCTCTATCTCTATGTCATTGACGTTAGGACACCCTAGGCACACAATTGCACACACAAGCACACATAACTACATTGGGTTTAGAATGTAGTGCAACGCTTAGTTATAAGACCACCATTGTGGTAGCCAAGGTCATCTTGACCCTTTCATATGCATATTTCTTTTTTAGAGATTTGATGTTTTGTATGGGGTTTTACAGGTAGATATTCATTACATGTTTATGAAGACATAAGCGAAGTTATTGTGACAACCACGCGATAAGGATCAAGACATTGTGAATATCTAGTGACACTTCCAGATTCAAGTCTTGAGCTCAACTATAGACCAAAGAGCCCATACTACAGACTAAGGTGCCCACATGCACCCTGATCCTCTCTCGTGCACCCCAATCCAAAGTAAAATCTCCATTTCTTTGTAATTTTCGGGTTGTACTCACCATCCTCTACTTTCGTCGCACATCATCCTGTTTAGTCTCGAATCACAACGAGGTAAGTTATTTTTAGGTTAGTACCTTATCTCTCCTATTTCAATTATTTCATTTCATTTAAATATCAAATAAAATTAGTTAGCATCTACATTTCAGTTTACACTATTTATTTCATTGTTATACTATCTATATTAACTCTTAAAATCCATATTTTAGTTAATCGAAGACCTAAAATGAGGGCTTCATATTCAATGATGTTATTTGTGTAGGAAAACCCTAAATGATATGCAAAGGGGAGTGGGTCACCATGTGGGGTGATGAATATTATCCCAGCTCCAACACAGAGCGACAACGAGAGCCATCAAAATACATTGTCCATGTGTGGCTCCATAAGTATAGGCAATGAAATCATCACGAAAAGAATCAAAGATGGATGATGCATCAAAGAGGGTGTCACAACTAATTGATCAGTTATGAATTGTCCTTTGATTAATTTTTTTGGTATGAACTTGAAATCAAACTCAATGAGAAGCATGACCCAACGTGTCAAACATCCCGATAGATGTGTGCAGGATAGGAGGTATCATAATGGATCAACTTTGGTGATGATATGCACTTCATTATGAAGAAGATAGTATCATAACTTATCCATAACGAAGATGAGGCCAAGACATAGCTTTTCAATATAGCTATAGTTACATTCATAAGAGAGTAATGTACAACTAATGTATTATATTGCTCTTTCACACCGAGAATCGTCATGTTGTGCCAGTAAAGTGCCTAGTGCATGAAACGTAACATGAATATATAATAAGAAAGGTTGATCGACTAAGGGAGGGACTAGGACAGGTGGGTGCAACAAATAAGCTTTTATATCATCAAATTCCTATTGACATTGCTCATCCCAAACAAATTTAGTGTCTTTCTTCATGAGGTGTGTAAAAGGTTGAGTTTTATTAGCGAGTTAAGCAATAAATTGTTGGATTGCTTGAATTTTTCCTTGTAGTGATCATAATTGATGTAAATTTTTAGGTGGAGGCATATCGACAATGGATTTTATTTTGTTAGGATCGATTTCAATGCCACATTGGGAAATAATATATCCCAAGAGTTAACATTGCGACCCCCAAAAACACATTTTTGGGATTTAAGCGCATACAATATTGTTGTAGCCATTCAAATAGTGTTCGTAGATCCTATGCATGGGAAGAACGTCATCGAGATTTAGCCAAAATATCATCAACGTAATCTTTAATGATCTTGTGGATGTAATCATGGAATACAATAGTCATTTCCCATTGATAAGTAGCTCCTACATTTTTAAGGCCAAAGGGCATGACGGTGTAACAAAATGTTCTCTACGGTGTTATAAAAGTGGTCTTTTCTTGGTTAATGGGTTGATTTTAATTTTATCAGAACCCACAAATCCATCCATGAAAGAGATAATATTTTATCTAACTCGTAGAATTGACAATTGTGTCGATGCGTGACAAAGGAAAACTATCCTTAGGATAAGCTTTACTTGAATGACGAAATCAAAGTGCAACAACGCATATGGACATCTGGTTTCATGATTGGGCACGATATTTAATACCCATTCGGGATAGTCGACAACACGGATAAAACCGACATCAAGGAGTTTCTGAATTTCTTCTTTGACTAAGAGTGCTACCTTAGGATGCATTTTACGGATTTTCTGTTGGACATGTTTAATACCCGGGTCGAGGATAATATTACACATTGCAATAGATAGATCAATTCTTGGCATATCACTATAGTCCCATCCAAAAATATCAGAGAAATAGTGAAGGACTTATTTGATATCTTTTTGTTCAGTAGGAGCTAGGGAGGTAACTAGCAAAACTACTCGTGGGTTCTCATATGTACCCAAGTTATATGGTATTGTCTCTTCATTGAGAAGGGTCGAGCAATCTTCAATGTATGGATCCGTAGGAATAGTATTTAGAGGATCAACATTGTCAAGGGATATATCAGATTCTATGAAGTAAGTCTGTAATATTGAGAGATGATGGGGATTTCTTTTATGGTGAAAAGAAGGAAGATGATCATAGACACTCAAAGATTTGAGTAGAGCATCATCGGTAGGAAAAGCATCTAAAGTATCCCAAGTGGTAGATGCATCATCACTGATGAGTTCCGGGTGCACTAGGGGAAGTGAGGAAGTATGAAAGGTGGTGTAAGTGTCTGTAAAAGGTGAAGAGGGGGTTGATATCCTAGTCCAAACTTGTGTGACTGCGTAGGGAGATCCCAAAGTGATGTGACCTTGTGTTCTTGTGTATCAAAAAAACCATAAAGCAACGCAAGTATTCATATCCTAACCCATATTTAGAAAAGTCCTGAGTAGTATCAAAGGAAATAGGAGTATCATTAGATTGTTCAATGGAGTTGCAATACTCAAAAGGTGATGGATCGGTCGAACATCATAGACAACGCCTTGATGTCGAATTTAAGTTGTGCATGTAGCATGGAGGGGACCGCATGCATAGCATGGATCCAAGGTCGTCCAAGAAGAATGTTATAATTAAGATTATTAGGCATGACATGGCATGGAATAGTGATTGACATGGGCCAATAGTGATCGATAGGTTGACTGTACCTAATACATGCTTGGGTATGTTATCAAAGCCACAAATAGAGATTGAGGAAGGTGCTAAAGATGCTTCTGACATACCTAAATGATGAAGGAAAGTGATATTACAAATGTTAAGGCCAGATCCATTATCAACTAAGGTGTGTTTGACCGACATTGTGAACACAAACTTGAATATATAGAGGGGGTCATGTTCTAACATTTCTTGAGAAGGTAGGTCTTCTGTTGTGAAAGTTATTTGATCCTCATTAAGGGATAGGGCCGAAGTAAACTTATGGTATACATATTCGGGTGATGTGTGAGGAGGGATGTAATTAGTAGATAAGTATTGTTTGAGCCTACTGATACAATCAGGATGATTCTGCAAATAAGTATGGATGGAGACATGCATAATGCGAGGATATTAGGAAAGAAGGATCCTTAAAGGTGTGATGATCAAAATCGGGTTCACCAAAATGATTAACTAAAATGTGGAATTTATTCTAAGTAAATCTAATATTAAGAACAACAGTAAATAACATATAAATGCATAAATAAAATGACCCGAGCCACTAAGCAAGTAGAAATGTACATCCCTAAATGAAGCAACGAGTGTTAGGAAGAGCTTAGTTGCTTTGACAATTATTCGGACTGTGTTGCTAACTAAATTGGATAAATATAATGAAGATGCAATCACATGAAGCTCCGTAAAGCACCGATCTAGAAAAATAGGCTAGATTAGGGCACCTAGAGAAGGAATGGGGCACTTGGGGCATTCAGGTACAAGATTTGGGTGCCTTAGTCTCGTGAAAATCTCTGTAACCCTCCTTCGAGGTGTCATTAGATGATTTTCTACCTTCGCTTCCTATCACGTTGGTGTTATTGGACTCATATTTGGATGCCATTGTAAATCGAAATGAAGATGAGACCTACAAAACCCCAAGACAAGCATCAAACCCCTAAAAAGAAATATGTATATGAAGGGGTTGGACTATCCTCAGCAGCCACAATGGTGGACTTACTTAAGTGTTGCACTACATCTCAGACCCGATGTAGTTCTATGTGCGTGTGTAATCATGCCCTAGGTGTTCTTGTGTCAGTCGCACTTTGTGAAAGTAGTGAGTAATAACTATGTGTAGAAATGTAATAAAATGGTGGATGGAATAGAATAAACTTCCCTCCTATGTAGTGTGATGCAGATGAACCTAGCCTTATGCCTTGTGATGGAGCTAGATGGATGCAAATGGAGCCTTTGATGGATGCAACCTTAGGTGATGATAGTAGTGATTAGTGCTTGGTCCCTCATTATGGTCTCATAAATTTATATTTATATGGTTCTCTTGTTCTAATTTTGTAATTAACCCCGAAGAGGTCGACCACTAAAAAGATAGAAAGCTCAAACAGCTAGAAAGTGCCCAAAAAGTGGCGAATTTTTTTAAAATGCTCGGGGCACCCCAAATGGGACTAGGCCACGTAGGGCATCCCAAAGATTGGGTGGGCGCCCTAGTGAGAGATAAAATGATGCGAAATGGCAAAATTTCACCGGGTGAGTACATGCGGGAGGTGGCAGTGATGACATCAAACAAAGTAAAATGGCCAAAGGACATGGGTTAATTAGTACTTTCTTCACTCAAAACCATATGAATAGTAGTATGAGACCAATACTAAATAATGTTTAAAGTGCATGATTTTTTTCTACAAGACGAAGCATCATGTAACAAAATCAATAACTACTTTTTAAAAGTTTTACTTCAATAAATTGAATCTCATATTTGTATTGATTGGTGACATGGGTGACCATAGTCTTACAATTAATCCTTGATTTACCGATCATCATGATATGTTGCACTTTTGCAGCTAGGTCTCCTTACTTAAGAAGTGTAAATCAATTCCTTCTTCCATCGTCGGTTTTTTGGTCAAAATTGTTTGTGGGTGGGTTTTTCTTTGTTACCATAGTTTTATCAATGTTCCCAAAATTGGTTATCACCACAAGAGTCGGGGTTTCGATATAGAGCATATGCTTCCTTGAAACACCCTCAACCAAATTAGTTGGATGAGCTACTTCAACCTTGTCTTAATCTTGCAAAAAATTGGACTCTTACTCTCTATGTCAAGCAACCCCAAAAACATGCCTATTGGCCTCTAACCTCATACTAGCTCATATTAGCTTTCTTACCATGATATCTCGGTCATAGTTAAGGGAAAACATAAGAGTTAATCACTTTTTTTGTGCTTCTAGGCAAAAATGTCTTGTCTAGTTCCTTAAGGAATTACCCGAGATTAACTACAAATGACCTAACACATATATAACCATATTGAATACCCATTTTCAATGCCAAAGTGTGGGCAAAAGTGTGTGCTTCAACTCTTAATACAAAAGTCACTTCTTTCACATTCACTCCTCCACAAGCCTCGACTTACCTACTAGCCACTGTCCCCAAGTTAAAGTTGGACATATATTTTAATTAAAGACTTTGTTTCCTTAACTAAGGACTGTTCCAAATACCCACTTAGGTGTTCTTTAAGGGAATAAACAATCACATAGGGTTACTTTTGGAAAAGGTTGCTCAAACCCCATATTTCAAGGTTTTTACTAGGCCTCAAGGAATGGTGATAGACTGTGTTAGGTCATGTCAATAATATCTCGATTTGCCTCAATAGAACTTCAAATTTCCTTCTTATTATGTCCAAGGATACCTTATACATGGTAACTTCAAAGTTTTAAGTCAAATTTCTTTGTTCAAGGGATTCTATTCATAAACCCTAGCCAAACCCCCCAGTGTGTTACAATTTAACTTTGAGGAGCTTATTATTCTTATATATTTCTTGGTGTTTCCTTCCAAGGTCTCAATCCTTTTTCCCTAAGTTATTTTCAATTCTTCTTAGCACCTAATCTTACCAAGTAGGCCTTTGTTGGTCACTATCCCCGTGTTTCTGAATAAAAATTCTCCTACCCCTGGTTTAGAAAAAGCAGTATCAAATAACAACTCACAATTTCTTTGAGGTAACATAGATCTATCTCATCAATTTGGGTTAGGGGACCTTTAAGACATAGGACACACTCTCTTATCAATCATACACCTTAAAATCAAACTTTCCTTCCAAAACATTGACTTCATTGACATTAAAACTCGGACTGCATACAAATGTCTAGCTACGCATGACCTCTCCGATGGTTATCCTACTCACTCCTAGCCACATTATTCATAACTCTTCATCAAATATGGTACAAACAAGTTCATACAAATGTTGACTCGCCGCTATATCTCTAGTTTGTCTTAAGAACATTCATGCAACTTCAAAATCTACATTTCATAGTCTTGAAAACAAAGAAAATAAATAGTGTCACCGTGCCTTCGAATTTTGGAGCTCCAAATTGTCTTTTCCTTGATTGATCAATGCCATTCACTGTTACAAAAATATTTTTATCCCCACCACTTGAAATCCTCCTTATAACTGCCTTCATGATTACATGTATTAGGTCACCCATGTAAGTCACATGCAAGAAAAGGAGTTACACAAGATTGGGAGTTACAATATTTCTTTCCAAGATCATAATGAATCTCCAAGACAATAATAGGACTCCAAAAACTACAAAACACTTGGTAAAAACACCTTATGACCTCCTACATTAACCTCGAAAGCTGAAATTGGCTCTAAAATTCAAATTTTCAAACTTGTACCAAAATGGAGGGAAACTTCCCTATTCAAATTTTGAACTCCTAAAGCATAACTAAATATTATGAAATGATTACTAAAGCTTGTTAATGAATCCTAAACCCCTCCATAGACCTAGAAAACCCAAAAATTGTCTTTCATGCTTGAACTAACTATTGCAGTGATTCCCCGCATCGTACTTACAAAGGGGGGAAAAGAAGCTTCCATGGAGTTTTGCTTGCAAACTGGTCTCTTTCTTTCTTTCCAATTGTATATAGCCTTATGAGGATACTCCTTGACTGGGATTGTTGCTTTAAGGGTCTTTAATGACCATGTTGTGCTCCTTTCAAGTCTTCTTACTCTGAAATCAACTATCTCTATGAATTCATACACTATAAAAGGATTGTACCTGTCCTTGTTACATCCGGGAGTGAGTTTATATATTTGGTCCATGCTCACTTGTGGTGGTTCTTCAAGTTATTTGATTGTTACATTGCATTTGGCATTCTGTTTTTTCTTTCCTTGGTCCATTTCATCTTCAAAACTGAAAAATTGTGACCTTTGCTTGATTTATTCTTCCTCGTACAACTGCTCCAACTCCATGTCATCCATCACACCCGCATAATCAACACTAGAACAAATATTAGTTTGTAAAGTCGAGGTTTTCCTTCATTCTTGACCTCCATATCTTTTGTATGTTTACTTTCTCCTCGCTTTGCCACACTATGTCCTTTTGAATTGTCTTATCATGTTTGTCATGTTGTACACTCCTCCATGGTTGGGTATGATTGCTTCATATCCTTTCCAAGATCTGAGTCAGATACTTCCATGATCGCTTCTAGAATCTCTTTCTTATCCTTGTTCTCAGCATGATATGTAGATTCACCTTCATTACCTTTCATGTTCATTTTATTTTACAAATGACCTTGGTCTTCATGCTCTCCACTTACCCATTCCCACATTTTCCTGATCAGTACTAGTTTTTTCCTCCATCCTGGAACTATTTTCCATCTCTTTTCCACATGGTTTTACTGTATTTATAACATGCTCTAAGGTTTCTATCTCTTCTTACAATTTCTCTAAGATTTCATAAACAAATACACTCTCTTGTTCACTTATCTCTTCTTGTTCTTGACTTATCTCCTTCTTTCTTTCACCTTCTATCTCAAGCTCATTCTACATTCCCGAAAACAAACACTAGCACACATTGTTAGATTAAAAAAATTTAGGCTTTTCTCTCCTGGAGGTTCTTCCCTTCTTGCCATCACTTCATTTTGTTCTCTCTTGAACTTTGCTTCCTCTATCTCTGCATACCAACTGCTCTCATCATGTTCATCCATCTCAAGAGAAGCCAAAAATTATTCTATCACTTCTTCTTCTTCACTCTTATCCTCTATCAACACCATCTCTTTAATCACCTCTGTTTCTTGCTTACTCATTCTCTTTTCCATCTGTCTCAGTCTTCTTTCTTCTTGTCTTATCCTTATTTTCACTACTTTTTTGCCTTTTCTCTACAAGCTGTCTAACTGGCCACTTGGCTTTCTTTATCACCACTATTCGTGTCTCTTATATTTACTCTTCTCTCCCCTTTTCAATGAGCATCATCAATTGTTCTACATCTTGTTTCAACGATGTTATCTCCAGTTGAAACCACAATTCTCTTTTCTTCCTCCTTTCCTTTTTCCTTTTCCTCTCTCTCCTCTTGTTTTATCTTTCTATACCTCTTTAACTCTAACAATCCCCGAACCATCTATGTTGTTGGTTCTTCTTCATCCCACTCATGAGACAAATCGATGTATAAGACTAACATATCTTAATTGTCTCTATTTGCATGTTTTCCTTGTTTCCATCATCTTTGTTATTCTTCTCTGCTACTCTTGCTCTCTTATCCTCTCGTGGACTTGTTTTTCTTTATTCTCTTCTCTCTCTCGCTACTAACTTCTTCATCCACTATGTCATCCCGCACCCTTGGTCCACGACTAGTTTCACACTCTCCTTTTCACTCATCTTCTTATTCATCTCTTTACCTCTCTTATTTTCACCGTATCAACCTTTTCCTTCACTCTTTTAACTTATTTTCCTTGATCTTCACGTTTCAATACCAAATGATGTAGAGCATATGCTTCTTGAAACACCCTCAACTAAATTAATTAGATAAGCTACTTCAATCTTGTCTTAATCTTGCAAAAATAGACTCTTACTCTTTATGTCAAACAACCCCAAAACATGTATATTGGCCTATAAGTTCATACTAGCTTTCTTACCATGTTATCTTAGTCATAATTGAGGGAAAGCATAAGAGTTAATAACTTTTGTCCTTCTAGGAAAACTGTCTTGTCTAACTCCTTAAGGAATTGCACGAGATGAGTTCACGGTTTGGGTTGACTACAAATGACCTAACACATATATAACCATCTTGAAAACCCATTTTCAAAGTGCAAAGTGTGGGAAAAAGTGTGTGCTTCAACTCTTAGTACAAAAGTCACTTCCTTCACATTAACTCCTCTACAAGCCCGACTTTTACCTACTAGCCCTATCCCAAGTTAAAGTTGGACATAGATTTTGATTAAAGACTTTATTTCCTCAACCAAGGATTGTTTCAAATACCCATTTGGGCATTCTTCAGAGCACAATCAATTATAGTGGAATATTTTTGGAAAAGGTTGCTCAAACCCCATATTTTAGGGTTTTTACTAGGTCTTAAGGAATAGTGGCAGATGTGTTAGGGTACTCGTTAAGAATATCTCAATTTGCCTCAATAGAACCTCAAATTTCCTTCTTATTCTATCCAAGGATCCTGATTAACTAAAAATGGAAAGATGGAAACTAGTTAATCTAAGCTATGAACAACTATAAATACAATAAATAAATGTAGTAAAGAAGTATGTAAATGACCCAAACAACTATGAAAAGGGAGATGCTAACCCTAATATGCAAGAGAGAAGATTAAATAACTCAGTTGAATAGCACATGCTTGCGAGACTATGTCATAGAGGTGACTGGAAAATTTAGAAGCATGAACGATGCGGGAGCTCCGAAAAGGATGGATTTGGAGTATCTAGGTGGACTGGAGCGCTTGGAGAGGGACTGAGGTGCCCATAGGTGCTCTAGTTTACAAAATGGGTGCCATGGTCTATGTAAAAGCTCTGAAACTGATATTCATAGGTTTGGTAGATGCTCAAACCCTCACTGCTCGTCGCACTAACTTCGCCGCACCGCCGGATGTCGTTAATATTCAAGGATGATAAAAAGAACTACAAAAGACCAAGGAGTATCAAAACCCTAAAAAAGAAGAATGTAAATGAATGGGTCAGACTGACCTTAGCCACCATAACAGTGGGCTTACTAACTAAGCGTTGCACTATATTTCGGACCCAAATGTAGTTTTGGTGAGTGTGTGCATAATGTGCCCTAGGTGCTCTTGTGTCAATTACACTTTGTGAAGTAGCGAGCAATAACTAAATGTAATAGAATGTGTGCATGGAATAAAATAGAATCCTCCCCCTATGTTGTGTGTGATGCAGATGACCTAGCCTTGTGCCTTGTGATGGAGCTATGTGGATGCAAGTGATCTCCAATGTAATAGATGGATGCAACTCTAGATGGATGATAGTAGTGATAGAGCTTGGTCCCTCATTATGGTCTCATAACTTTATATTTATAGGGTTATCTTGATCTAATTTTGTAATTAACCCCAAAATGGCCGACCACCAAAAAGATAAGGATCTAAAATGGCTATAAAGAGCCCAAAAAGTGGCGGGAAAGTGTGAAAAGACCGGGCACCTCTAGTGGGACCAGTGGCACCCACTGGTGCTTCAAGATTAGCACAGGTGCCCGATCAAAGGCTAAAATAAGAGAAAATGACTGAAACAGACTGGGCATGTGGATGTAAAATATCTAAAATGATGAAATAAAATAAAACAAGATGGCCAAAAGACGGGGGTTAGTTAATACTTTCTTCACTCAAGAACCTTCTAAATAGCAGATGAGACCATGACTAAATAATGTCTAAAGTGCATGGTTTTGTGTCTATTTTGAGCAGATGAAATATTGCTTTAAAGTAAAGACACATAAAGGATGCACGTGTGGGAGAAAGGCACATTTAATGCACAGAAGAATAGCAAAACAAGTGGACGCCTGAACACTTTGAATTGTAACTTAGTTGTTTTGTGGGTCCTGGATATTTTGGAGTTAGTGTGCTAGGCACACAAAGACATGAAGACTTGTGGTCCACGCAATGGTATTTTGGGAACAAGCATTAGCTAAGCGCCATGCATAGTTTAGGCTAATAATAGGATTTCTACTCAGAGTTAACTATAGGAAGTCTATTGTTATAACACTTGCATGGTTTTGCATCCTTTCAAAGGTGCATGGCTATTATTTAAAATGTGGCCTATTTTGAGAAAGTACATGGGCAGTGAAGGGCAAGTCCCCACCCCTATATATATGAATTGATTTGCACGGTTTTGGGAGAGAGTGAATCATTGTAGGGTTATGCTACAGATTTTATCATGCGCATGACTCATGGAGATACTTTTGCAATGTAAGAAGATTTTGTGTCGTGGTTTATTTTAAGAGATCTCTTGGGAATCAGAGGTGGAAAATACCTAGTGAATATCCCCAGAACCAGTTTCGTGGGAAGGAAAATTTTTAGGGGTTGCATGCAAAATTTTCACCTAATTTTCAAGTGGTGTGACAAAAAGGCTGCAGACACGTGATAGGATATTTGTTGCCACGCGACAACAAATCTTTGTCGTGCGTGATGCAGCCTTTGCCCTCATGTCATGTCATGCGTCAACAAACTCTCTATTTCACGTGTCGAAAAATTCTCTATCGTGCGTCTCGCGGCGTCCGCACTCCTATCGCGTGTCAACAAACTCTCCATGTCGCTCATCAATAAACTCTCTCCATGTTGCGGGTCAACAAACTATCTATCGCGCATTTGTAGCCTCCGCCCTCCTTTCGCTCGACAACAAACTCTTTGTCACGCGTACGCCCGTAGCCTCCGCCTTCCTGTCGCATGTTTACTATACTTGATAATACATATGCCCCCGGGTGGTATGAGTGAGCTAGTAGTGTTCTACCTGGCGAATAATCTAGGATTATACAAGGGATATTTTCAAGGGTAGGTGAAGCCGACCCCTAAAAAAATTAAACTGTAATTTTTAGGCGAACATGTCACTAACCCGCGCCATAAAATTTGCCTTTTAAATTATTTCAAAAATGGAATATTTGCCATTAAAAACCTTGCTTTGTGTTTTACAATATTTAATGCAATGGAACATAATAATTTGGATAATGGTGTTGAACATGACTAAATATGGTTCTTGTATGGTAAATCTTATTATAGTAATTGTTTAGTTTATCTTTCATATATTCTAGACCTAGATATGGTTTGTGCACTATGGATTGTGTACTATTGGTTATGAATTTGAATATACATATGCATTGCCATGCTAACATTCGAACAAACAACTCTAAAGAGGGACTTAACGCCTTGCGTGCTTGGTGAGCGCTCGGCTCAAGCCGAGTGATGTGCCTGGGTCATGGTGGGTCATTTACAATGAATTCTAAGATACCTTCTAGAGGGAAACTTTAAAGTTTTAAGTCAAATGTCTTTGTTCAAGGGATTCTATTCACAAACCCTACCAAACACCGATGTGTGTTATAGTTTAACTTGAGGAGCTTATTCTTCTTATATATTTCTTGGTGTTTCCTTCCAAGGTCTCAAACCTTTTTCCCTAGGTTATTTTTAATTCCTCCTAGCACCTAATCTTACCAAGAGGGCCCTTGTTGGTCATCATCCCCATGTTTCGCAACAAAAATCCTCCCGCCCTAGTTTAGAAGATAGAGTATTAAATAACAGCTTCACGGTTTCTTCAAGGTAACATAGATTTATCTCACCAATTTGGGTTAGGGGGTCCTTTAAGACCTAGGACACACTCTCTTATCAATCATACACCATAAACTCAAACTTTCCTTCCAAAAAATTAGCTTCATTTACCTTAAAATTGGATTGTGCATACAAATGTCTAGCTACAAACCTCTTATGGTTATCCTACTCACTCCCAGCCACATTATTCATAACTCTTCATCAAATATGGTACAAACAAGTTCATACAAATGTTGACTCACTTGTTATATCTCTCGTTTGGCTTAAGAACATTCATGTAACTTCAAAGTCTATATTTCATAGTCTTGAAAACAAATCAAATAAACCGTGTCACTATGCCTTCGAATTTTGGAGCTCCAAATTGTCTTTTTCCTTGACTGATCAATGTGCTTCATGTTACAAAAATAGTTTTTATCCTCACCACTCGAAATCCTCCTCAGAATCGCCTCGTGATTACATGTACTAGGTCACCCATGTAAGTCACATGCAAATGAAAGGAGTTACACGAGATTGGGAGTTCTAATATTTCTTTCTAAGATCATAATGGATCGCTAAGACAATAATATGACTCCATAAACTACAACACACGTGGTAAAAACACCTTATGACCTCCTACATTAACCTAGAAAGCTGAAATTGGCTCTAAAATTCAAATTTTCAAGCTTGTACCAAAATGAAGGAAAACTTCCCTATTCAAATTTTGAACTCCTAGAGCATAACTAAATATTATGAAATGATTACTAAGGCCATTAATGACTCCTAAACCCCTCCATAGACCTAGACAACCCAAAATTTACTTTTCATGCCTAAACTAAATCTTGCAATTATGTCATCGCATCAATTTCTATGAACTACAAATAGGATTTGGAGCATAGCCTTCTTGTTATTTATGCATTTGCGACTCCATGGAATTTCTTCAATGGCTTTGATATTCTCACCCTCAATATGACCCATGGAGAAATGTTTATGCCAATTTTAGTAACATGTTTCTTATTAGGAAGAGTTTTAGAGGCGATATTGTTCATCTTCTTTCGATGCACTTGGATTTTGTTTTTGGTCATGATAATGATGATTTTTGTCTTATGGCAAGAATATAGCCATAACAAATTTTCGCCGAGGTGAAGAATGCACACACTTGGAAATTGTTTGTCAATGCATGCTTGAGTGAATGATCTGTAACACTCGCTAAAAAGCCCTCAGAGGCCACTTCCAAAAGCTTAAAAGTGCCTCCAATGGCTTCCCTTCCTCCTCTAATAACCTGCAAAACAAAAGAGAAAATAATGAACCAAATGAAAGAGAAAGAAGCCTTCATAAGCATGCTTTAGGGTTAGATTGCCTTTTTCCTCATCAAGGGTCCTAATTGAATCCATCCAAGGGATGAGATTCATCCCTACAAAAAGTAGGTGGAGAGTGGGTGAGTGGAAATTACCTTTTAATTTAAATGTTTTAATTTCAAAACATGAGTTGACTTTTTAAGGGGTCACTTTATGGGGTAAGGGAATGTTTATTCTAACCCCATGTAAAATGGGAACCTTGTTAATTGTTCAAACCTTGTGGAATTAAATACCTTGGGTATTTATTTAATTTGGCCCCTTTAACCCTCTAAATTTAAATATGGAATATTTAACTATAGTAGAAATTTAATTGTTTATTAAATTAACACTTAGAGAAAATTTAACCATGCTTGGACTAATTATACTCATTAGATTTTAATGTGGGTTTAATATTTATTATAACGAGAAAATGTTATCTATTAAATATAATTGCCTAGAAACGTTAATGAAGCAATTGTTGTTTTGAAACTTTTTGTGGGCACGCTTTTCAAAAAAAAAAAATCCATAATTTTTCTAGTTAACCCTAGGTTGTTCTTGGGTCTCGTGCATATGTTTTTTTTGTGGGTGTTCTGATGACACACTATCTTAATCAACATTTCTTCATTTAAAACGGGAATATCAACATCAAAATCACATTTCAACCTATCTTCCTTTCCTCAATGAAATTTCTCTAAAATATTTTTTCTAGGGATGCTTTTTGAAGCTTCAAGTCATAACACAATTTATTTCTCTTTTTGCCATTGGTAAAATTTCATTATAACACATAACTTTGTTTATGTTTAGTATCATGCACAAAGCCCCAAAAATTGCCATCTTATTCATAATTATGAACTTCACAAACTATGTTGTCCTACAATAGAATGGCAATAATCCAAAATAAGTCATTGCAAAATAGTTTCTCCAAAAATAACATAGGCTTTGAGAATAGATAAGTCACACATAGACTATTATTATAGAAATCAACAATCCACATTAATATTATTATTTGTTTTGGTTATTTAACAAATCGATCACAAAAACATATTTACGCCCGAAGGCGTATACATAGTTAGAATGTATATGGGTGGAGGTTTGCCAAGATGGCACATTTCAATAAATCAACGGTGCGCAAAGGGAGTTGCATAGTACATGCGTTGAAATCCAATGCTTATGTGCCCGCAGACTAGTGCCTTGAACAAACTTTCACACTCCATTCCAAAGCTGTCATAGGACTGCCATTGTGTACCTCGAGAATTGTGCTACAAAGGTTACAATGTGTGTGACATATGTGCTAAGAAGATGAAGCAAAATCAATACAACTAGACATTACACCCGAATGAAGCGCCTCCTAATCCTCAATCTTCTTCTTCTTCTTCGCATACAACAAAGAAAACAATGGTCGATGTAGTTTCCTCTCAGAGACCATTGAACCCGCTCTAGATACAGATATATATCCAAATCAATCAATTTGTATATAGTAAAATGAGGAGATATTAGGGTTATAGATTTATCTCCGTGTGCAGGTCTGATTTAACCCATAATGGTGTTGATTTTAGGATGACTATTAGCAAGAGCTCCATTTAGCACAGTTCCTCGTAATTCTGTTTATTTATTTAATTTAATTCTTGCTGCAACTATCTAATTACTGCTAAATTTACAACGTTAACTTGGGTTTCAACATGGTTAACGCCTTTGGATCTCAAATAAAGTGCTTTTATTATTATGTAAGGAAAATGACAAGTCTGAAAGGTCGTTTAGGATGTGTCGCTCTCTATGTTATGCTTTGGGTTTTGAAGAGTGCTTAATGTGGTTGGTGGGTTTGTTTGACATGGGTCTATTTTTCCCGCTCAACTTTTATTTTTCTATTAAATAGATGGAGAAACAAACAGATACAATACTTTTGAAGTTATACGATTCATATCATATCTTTTCAAACATAATCTTATCAATCTAAGGAATATCTATATCGAATGCCCTTAAAAACAAATTTAAAATGTGTCCTAACTCTGCAAACCCTAAATTTCCTACATTAAACTTGTCCTATTAAGAAAAAATGATAATGGTATACATGATGAGGATAAATCTAAAATATCTATAACTTACAAACCCTAAAATTTCATTGTTATACTTGTCATATCTGTAGACACTAAATCACACACTTTGGGTATCTATCTAGTCTTGATCACATACTACTATTCATATGATTCCTAAGTAAGAAAAGTACTAATTAACCCATGTCTTTGGCCTCTTTGTTTGCTTTCTGTTTCCTCTTTTGGTCTTACACTCCTACTTGCCTAGTCTGTCTTTTTATACTTGATGTTTTTCATTCTAGACACCGCGCGCCACCGGGATGCCGACGTGAGGTGTTCCCATCCCCTCTGGGCACCCTTGACCTCTTTGTACTTTGCTCACATCTTTTGGGTCCTTTCTAGCCATTTGGGCATCTTATTTTTGGCAGTCGGCCTTTTCAGGTTTAATTACAAAATTCAAGCAAGGGAATCATACAAATATAAAGTTATATGACCATAATAAAGAACCAAACACTAAACATTAACTATCATTACCTAAGGTTGTATCCAAAGGCATTATCAAGAGCATTCAAGCATCCATCTAACATCCACACAAGGGCAAGAGACTATATTTTTCTGCATACACTTCATAGGAGGGGAAGTTCATTCTTTCATGCACATATCTATCTACATTTTCTACATCTAGCTTTTGCTCACTATCAAGTGTGACACGCACAAGAGCCACCTAGGGCACGATTTCTTCACACACACATAAAACTACATTGGGTCTGAGATGTAGTGCAACGATCGGTCGTAAGTTCACTTGTTTGACTGATGAGGACAATCCGAGCCCTCATTTGCATTATTTTCTTTTTGGGATTTGATGTGCTTTTGGGTTTTGTAGGTCATTTCTTCATTATAGGTTACATGTGACATCTGCGAACTTGATGCGACATACTAGCAATAGGTGGTAAAGGACAACAAATACCTCACGACCCTCCAAAGTTGGTTTTGAGGTTACGAGCGGTCCACATCGCCCGGAGTAGGGTTGTAGTGTCGGGCGCCTTAGTCAGGCGAGATCTTGTGGTCGCACAATTTTTAGGGGCTCGGTGTGACTATTCTCTCCTTTGTTTATTAGTTCGTCACTTCGACACAACTCAAGATTATTTGCGAATCAACTAAGTCCTTCTATCTCTTCTTTAACTAGGGTTCCATATTTTTTAGCTTATTTTGCTTAGGTCAATTTCTGTATTTCATTGCATATATTTAGCGTTGGCACATAATTAGTATTAGGCATTTATTATTTTAATATTTGCTTAATCAATATCAAGGAAATATTGATAAAAATACATACAAGGTGTGGGTGACATTTAATTGTTGTGAAAGCTCCCAACACCAATACAATGTGTGCAAACGACTTGCCTTACTTACCAGTGATAATACACTAATTTTATTTCTATTATTGGAAAATGAGAGAGTACTCTATTTATATATATGCTTGATAAGTGGATGGGAGATTAGACGTGTTTTAATATGTAGTAACCAAGAGGTGTAGATACATAAATATTTTATTATAAAATGATATGTAGGTAAAAGACAAGTAGATTGAAGATTGGCAAAAGAGGACATGCATTTAATATGTAGTATAAGAGTATTTATTAAGCAATATTCCACCTACCATGTAACAATTAGATCAACAATACATATGAAAACCATGAGGGGGAGTATTTTTGTTTTGGTTTGCTTTTTCTTTTAGGGGGCGAGCCTTTGTCTGTTTTTGTTGCATTTTCACTTCCACAATATTTTTTACCACTCCTTACATTCACATATATACCTATAAATTGTTTCTGCAACGTCTTGAACAACACCCCTGTTCTCCTTCAAAGGATTTCCATATACGACGTCATGTTGTTCTACGTTTGAGTTTCACATTGTTTCTACTTTCTATTTTCGCTACACCCGCACTTTTCCATCCTCTAACCCCTTCATCTTCACCCCTCTTCCTCTCCAATGTTTCTCTCCTTCCAATATGAATCCTTCAAAAGATCACCTTTGTCATTCCCATCGTACATTTCACATACAATTGCTAATTTTTATCTAGTAATGTTTTAAACTTCTTTCTTCGTCACAACAATATTATTGTGACCAATAAACCTTCGACCACAATTCCTCGTTAAAAACTCTCTTTTTAAAATTCTATCGTTTTTTAAAAATACCGAGATATGCTTCGTCCCCAATTGAAACCATCCCCACAACACTTTCAAACTTCCATATCCTCCGTACAAACAAGGGATATTACAGTCGCCTTAGCTATAGAATAAACCCTAGTCATTCATTCAAACCCTTGAAACTACAAACCCTAATTTCCAAACCCTCGTCTATTTTAATAATGCCATTACGGTAATTTGTCACGTCCGTAAAATCCAGTATTCTAATGTCTTTCTGTCAACTTTGCTGGTAAAATGATGGGATTTAATTCAAAGAAAGGTTTCGTATTGAGTAAAATCCGTCGCCAGATTGGACCTTTGGTCGGTAAGTCTATCTCTTACATATAAATGCATTCAACCGCTTTTGTTTAACAAATCTGGCTCGGGTTTCACGTTAAATCATGAAGTTTGATCGGTTTATTTATTATTCAGAGAGAGATTTGTATTGTATTTTGAAAACCTAACTCTTTTTTTTTTTTCAATTTAATTGGTAGAACTAGGCCTGAGCTCCTTCGATTCGGAATTGGTCGTTGTATTTATATTTGACGATCAAGATTTTTGCGGTCTATAATTAAAAGGTAAGATTTTGTTATTTTGTTAATTACTTGGAGGTTTCACCATCTATTTTCTTTATTTTTACTTGGAGCTTCCACTGTCGATTTTGTTTTATTAATTACTTGGAGCCTCCATGGCCAACTTTATTACTAGATTTTTATATTTTTGATATGTTTGCATCTTCATTCTCTACTGTACTAACATCACATGGCAATGCTTGATTGTTTTGTGGGTCCCCGTGTCTACATGATTACTACCAATATACATGAGAGGAAGGTCATAAAAGGAATGACTGTTCATGAAAATTGGTCGTCTAAGAAATGATTTAACACACTTTGTTAAAACTATCTCAAAAATAAAAATATTTAACTCTATTGTAATTTTTATCTACCATCCCGATAACGGGAATCTGACGTACAAATTTTCTTTTTCAAATTGGAGTGAGGTTGCTATGTCAAACCTTCCTTTTTCAAGCCTTTAACATCCCAATTCATTGTTTATAGTATAAGATAATTCTTTGACTGAATACTTCGGACAATTCAGGTCCAGTTTTCTCTTTGGCGGCGTCAATTGTCACTATAAGGTTAATGCAATCACTTTTGTTTAGAAGATTATTTGTGGCGTCAGAATTCTACTTTTTAGCAATAACTTCGATCTTAAATCCAATTAATTTTGTTACAGCTGCTTCCACTTCATTCTACTCCATGTTCTCATAGTTTTGGCTGCCGCATAATAATAACAATAGGCTATAACAGAAAATACAATGTCACTGCCTCATCTAGTTCTTGGCAATTATGACAAAAACAATCCTTGTTTATTTGCTGCTGTTATCAGTATATAGTATATATGGTTGTCTACGGCTGGCAACTTGATGGGCATGACACCTTTCCAGTACTTAAACTTTCAATTTGGCCACACTTGGCAACTAGTACCATTTTTCCAATTGCTTCAGGGTGTTTTTAACTGCATGCTTTCCGTATAAATGTTGATCTCATAATTGCTTGCCACGGAAAAAAACCTCCAACCATGTATTTTTGTCACCTGCATTACGGGACATTCTCCTTAACTTTGCACTTCTCCCAAACCTGAAGCACTTCACTTAAACTTTCTTAAAATAAGGAATGGATGCATGAATGAAAGATTTTAATAACTCCTTGAGACTAAGCAGTTTATGTGTCAATTTACTTTGATACTACTTGAAACAGAAAAATAAAACCCACAAAGATATGACCAAACATTCATTTCAGAGAGAGCAGAAAAAGCATACATATCTTTTACATAATCAAAATTATATCCTCTGTTTTGATGATTGAAATAAGACATCATATGTGACAGTAAAAACATAAATGAGTTCTTTTGAAACTAGCTCCAATATCATCGAACACGTGTGACTGCTAAAATAATACCTCGCTCAATAACATCTTATCCTTTTCCTTATCCTAAGTGTTAATCATTGCCTCATCATTAACTTTATTTTGACTACTAGTCAAAGAATAGCGAATTTAACCCACTGCTTTCAAATTGGAGGGATGCTGCTGTAGCCTGTATTTTAAATATTTTTAAAGAGCATCAGTAATTTGCAAAATTTGACTGTCTCCTTTTTAAGGGCACTTTGTGGTTGAAATGCCTTTCTATCACAAATATTTTTAAAGAGCATTGGTAGTTATTAAAATATTGCTATTGCCTTTTTAATTGAAGTCTTTGGAATTATAAAATGGCATCCCTATTTGGTTTGGTAAGCACGAATGCTTTAATAATTTTCCTCTTAATTTAGCAGATGCCCAGGCCATGAAATTATATCCCACATTCAGTATGGTGATGCAGTTATTTACATATTGTCCCTGGTTTAATGCACTAGACATTTTAGGATTTCTGGAAGTTTTTTTAATTTATTTAGTTGGCAATGATATCTTCATAAGTCTTTCTTGTCATTGTCTGTGCCTTTAAGCTTGGTTTGGCATTTGCGTCATCTAATCCTTTTAATTCTGTCTGTTTTTATTCTGATGGCTGCTCAGAGTCTTTTTAAAAATAAATTACAAGGTCAAGTTTTTAAAATCCGAGTCTTCTATGTTGCTTGGGACTCCATGAAACTTTTGGATACTATCATTTGCATAATAGTATTATTCGACAAAAGAGCACGAGAAATTGTGGACTTGAATTTTCCTGTGCCGTTTTGATACTCCGCATGACACAGGTCGAATCCACCCCATGGCACAGCGGTCAAACCTGGTAATTACCTGGTCAAAGCCGTGTTTTTCAAAAAAATGCCTTGCAATTCTAAAAGCTGTGTTTTGAATGCGTGCAAACAAAAATGTGATTTATTTAAAAATGTGGCGTTTGTCCAGTTATGTAAGGCTGCCACATTGAATTACTTTGTCTTCTGATCTGTTTGCCGGAATTTTTATCCTAGTCATATTTTTCATATTTTATACACGTTATTCGTGTCAAAGAACATCAATCACTTTACACCTAATATATGAGCTCCAACCTAGCCTCTCTCTTGCCTCTTCTTCCTCCGGACCAGCTTCCTATCTTTCCTCTGTCAACAGGCATGGATCTGACTTGTGATTATTGGCTCTATGTCAGTTTGCTTTTGGAGGCCATGGCCTCCTCTCAACTCCCTCCATCTCTCTGTCCAGACCACAATTTCATATCTTCCGTCTTAATTGAAACTGCTAATATTTGCAAACTTCCCTTGTGAAAAGGAGAATGGGTGCTATCTCCTGCTGGATAAGCCCCCAAAGACCTCTGTTACTTTGGATGAAATGAAGCAGACTCTTGATTATCAAAAAGGGTTCTAATTTGCAGATTTAGGAGCCTTCCTTGGGCCAAAAGCTCTTCATGATTGGGTTCAAGATGGCTGGAAGCCCATCTGATCTGTAGAAATTTTGATGATGCCAAAAGGCTACTTTATGGCGGTATTTGCATCTAGAGTGGAATGAGATTAAGTTTTCAAAGGCGGACCTGCTTTATTAGGAAATCTGGTCTCTTCATGAAGCATTGGGCACCTGCTTCAAACACAGTGGAGGGACTTCCCACCTATGTCACAAGGTTTGCCGAATTTTTCAGAAAAAATCGAAATTCGTCGATTTTTATATAGTTACCAAAAATTCGCCAAAAATCGTCCAAGTTCGCAGTGGGTTTTTGTCTGGGTCGCTGGAGTGTTGGCGGTGGTAACAAGCATCCTTTAACCTGCGTGAAGCCCTCAAAGCCCGTGTCCTTTACCCTGCTCGAAGCACTCAAAGCTTGCGTGAAGCGCTGTCACCTGCGTGAAGCCCGTCACGGAAGGGTCGAGAATAATTTTCTCATTCTTTGCTTTTCATTTTAGCTTTGTCATATTTTTTTATTATATTGAATTTTAGGTTTTAGGTTAGGTTTTTTATTTTATGTTTATTAAATAAAATTATATACTTAAAGTCGATTGCATGTTGAACTAATAGAAAATATTAATTGATTTAAGTTAGATGTTATTTATATATGTTTTTTAAACTTTTCTATGTATGTTTTTATTATTAGTTGTATTATATATTTTTTTATTTTTAAGAATTTAGAAAGTATTATGATTTGATTTTTTAATTATTATTTTCAAATTATTAATAATCTATTTAATACAATAAAAATTTCAAGTTTTAAAAAATAATTATACTATTTCTTTTTAATGTTTTAAAATTTAATTACATTTTTAATTTTATCTTATATTTTTATTATTATTTTATGTATTGGCCAAATATAATGGCGAATTTTTTTTCGAACTTTATTCAAGTTGTCAAACTCGAACACGAACTCGAACCTTGTGACATAGCTTCCCACAACAGTCACTGTTCGGGTTCGGCTCCCCTGCTTCCTAGTGAATACTGGCAAGAAGATGTACTTCAAAACATAGTAATACCATTGGTGGATACATTGCTGTCTCTGACCACACATTTAATCTAGGTGTCCTCAACTTTGCTCATAATCTGTGTTAATCTTGATCTGGAGAAGCCTCTTTGGATAGAATCATCCTTATATGGGACGAATGTAAGGGAACAACCCATTGATTATGATAATATCCCCTTCAGATGTTGCGTATGTCATGAGCATGGACATCTTTTTTGGGTGTCTCCATTTCAGGGAAGCAAGGAACAAGAGAGTGAATCCAAATCTCTACATTCAGTCCAACAACAAAAGGCGAGTCAGAAATCCCTACCATATAAGCAGATACCAAGCACATCAGCCTCATCTTCTGGCTCAGATGCCCACCTTTATAAGATTCAAACCATCCCGAAAATGCCCAAGGTGAATCTCAAACTCTTGTTACTTTCATAGAAAATACAATTCTGACACACTCTTCGTTATCACACAGAAAAGGAAAATCTTCTCTACAATCTTAAAGGGATATTATACAAAAACTCTACAAATATTTGATCCCAAAAGTCTCACAAATTGAAATACCCAATAGAAAAATGAAACCCTACCAAAGGACTCATAGAGGATGATATCATGGCCACCCCTGAATCAGGAGCAAGAGAAGAGTCAAATATGGAAACTCAGATGCTGGCCATAAGCACAGGTGGACATATTCGCCCATGCCATTCATAATGCAAAATCTCCCATGGAATTTTAGAGGATTAGACAAACAATCACTGTTTTCCAAGAAATAAAATCAAAACAAAAGGTTTTAAGTTTTAACATGATGCCACTTCAAGCATTGATAGATTCTGCTCCTCAGGGTAACTCATCCCCCATGGAATATGGGAAACTAAACATAACATTATTCATTCTGCTAGTTGCACCATGAACCACAGGGATCCTTCTAGGTGCAAAATTCAATCATCCCAATTTTTTCCTTGGGGTATATATGCTGTTCTTTTTTTTTTTTTTTTAGTTAAACTTGTATTCGAGTTTGGTTAATGCATATATTCTCCATCTGCAACATCAAAATTGTAGTGTTAGAACATCTTACTGTGTGGATCACCAGCATCAAATTCGTTAACTAAAAACTTGATGGGAGATTTCAACACCCTCAAGACATTGAGTGAAAAGAAAGGTTGTTCAGGTTTTAATCATAGAACAACAGACATACTCTCCAATTTGGTAACACCAGGTTCCTTAGTGGATCCAAAATTTTCCCAAGGTATATTTACATGGGGCAACAGAAGGAAGGGTATGCAATGTATAGCAGAAATATTAGATTGGATTATTGTTTCTGATCAATGGTTCTTGGATTTTATAAATCTATCTGCTGGAGTTAGTCATTCTCCACTCTTAGATCATAAGTTTGTTTCTATCACCTTCTACAAGGCATAAAAGACAACAAAGTCTTAGTTCGAATTAAAAAAGATGCGACTCTCTTATCCTTAGTCACTGCATTTGAATTCGTGGATTACAAAATTCGTTGCTAAAAAAATAGAGATAAAATTTGTGATTAAATTCGAGTAAGAGAAATTATGATAAGATAAAATTATAAAAATAAATATTTAAGTATATCGTGATATAATACATTTAAAACTAAAATAAATGTTTTTTTAAACTATACATTTAAGTTTTATTTAACTTAAAAGTATAGTTAAAAGTGAAAATTGAAGTTTTATGAAACCTAAAACTTAAACTATATATATATATAAACTACAGATTGAGAGTCGGGAGTGGAGACTAGCGGCGGCAGTTGATGCTGGGAATTGGGGTAGTTGGGGCTTGGGCTCACTCCAGATTTACTCCAGAAATACAGCAGGACCATTCAGTCCATAGAGTCGCAGTTATCAGTTGCCTCACATGCTCAGCTACCACACAGTCACAGTTATCACTTACCAGTTGCCTCACGGGCTCACACTGCTTGCTCACAAATTACAAACTGTTCACAGCCTTGGCGTTCAACAGGGCATTTTACAACAGTTGCGGAACTCTAGGACGAACTTGAAACAAATATAAACGAATTTTTTGATGCCATTTGCCCTTGGAATTTTCTGTTTTTCTGTGCACGAATAAATTCACGATTTAGGGCGAATTTGATAACTTCTATACAGATCCGACGAATATCAAATTTTCTAGTTCAAATGCGCCAAATGTGGTTCTTGAGTTCTTATCCACACTTATGCTCTAGTATCCACCAGTGGTGGACCAATGCATGTCCTATTAGGGACATTTATGTCCTGATTTATGGAAGAATTAAAAATTTTGAAAGCCAAAAGGAAACACTAGAGCAAAATGGCATTTGCACCCTTGAGTTTTAAGATTGTACGAGATCTTTTTGTGCCTGTATTTGAATTTTCTCCATTGAATTAATTCTATCTTTTCGTTTCATTTGTGTTGCGTGTGAACTACTAATTTGTGCACCCATTTTGGGTATTGGTGTACAAGCATTGTGGGCAGCGTGGTGTAAAACCGTCCTTCATTGGACTCTCGAATTGTGACTGCATCATTTAGTGTCAGAGCAAGTTGAATCTTACATGTGATTTGTGTTTTCCACACTTGTGAAGTGTGGGTAGAAAGTAGCGAAGATGTTTTCCCACGCAAAGCTTGTTGGGTAGAAGGTGTAGAGATTGCAATTGTTGCAGTAGTTCTTTAGAGGAAAAGAATGGGCAAGAGAGGATTCTTCCCATAGGAAAGAGGAAATAGACTACCGAGAGTGGTAGGTTTAGTGGACATGATAAACAACATCCAAGCAAGATTGGAAGTAACAGAAACTGCTCAACAAAGATGAATGGATTCAAGTTCAAGTGATGAAGAAGCACTTGAAGTGAACAAGCATGAATTTTGAGGAAGAACTAGAACGTAGATTGATAAGTGCCATTGTTAGGATAGGGGCTAGTCGTGGATGAACATCCCAAAGTATTTGGGAAGTTTATGCCCAGAGGATTTGATAGATTGATTTGTGGACCTGGATGAGTACAATATGAATCCATAGAAGACCCCAAGAAGGTTTTGTTTATGTGCACAAAATTGAAAGGACATGCATCCTTATGGTAGGATCATGTGTAAATTGAGAGATGAAAATAACGTATCAAATCGCAGCTTGGAACAAAATGGTTCTCAAGTGGAGGGAGAAGTTTCTGCCTACAAATTACAATTTGAATCTTTTTAAAAAGTTGTAGAACCTAAGACAAAAGAAGATGAGTATCAAGAATTTTATAGATTGACCATTCACAAGGATCACATGGAGGATTGTGCATAAAAGTCCCAAAGTATATGATTAAAGTGGGCATTTCCATTCAGGATGAATTCATCATGATAAGCATGAATTGAATCAAGGAAGCCTATCAATGTGTGTTGAAGGCTGAGGAGAGGTTGTCTAGGTGGCACCAAGGTGTTGTGTGAGGAAACGACACAAGTTTACATGTGGGAGAGGACCTTCATCACACAACATTAAAATAGAGCATGCACATGAAGGAAAAACCAGCTCTTCTCAAGGTCATGACTGTGCATAGAGAAGAAGAGGATATGGTGAATGAGGATGAGATAGAGGATGTACGGTACATGTTTCAAATACAGAGAAGTGGGGGCACATAACATTTGAATGCCCACTTGCGCATTAGAATTGTGGTGTGTGTAGAGTCGAGGCTAGCAACCATGTTGTGCATGTTGATAAAGAAAGTGTTGCATCAATTAATTGCACAAAGGAACCTAAGTGTAAAGAGATTCTCATGATGAAGAAGCTATTGTTAAAGCTAGCTAAAGAAGAAAATGCACATGGGCAAAGAAAGAACCTTTTCAGGACCATTTGCAAATTTGGATGGAAGTACTATTAAGGTAACCATAACCAATTCTTTTTTCGCTTGTGTACTTCAGCCACTCATCTGGCATTCGATGGCAGGTTCCCTTTTGATTCACACTTAGTCTTTTAGATCCATCTACACCTAATAGCTTCCTTTCCTTCTGATAATTATGTCCCCAAGTATATTCCTGTGAATTGGTTTGATTTCTTAATCCATTTGCAAGTCTCCCCTTTGCACCTCACTTGCCTCAAAATTGGAAGGCTCCTCTGCAGTCAACACTTGAGATATGAATGCATAATTAAATGTTTTGTGCGCTCATCTTACTGCCTCTTCCCTTCTTGCTCAAGAAGTTGTCTCGAAAACAGGTACAAGTATCATTTTGGTATACTATTCTGTCAGGGATTTGCTGCAATCTCCTTATACACCAGCTCATCATTGTCATGTGCAATAGTACTCAACAAATATGACATGTTATTTTGCCATTGAAGTGTTGGACTCTGGTTATTCTGGATGTTATTTTGCCCCTGTACATTATGTTAGCATACACAAGGCATGTGAATTGTATGATAAAATTCCTCAATGAGATGTGATCTCATGGACTTAAATGATTGCAAGATATGCATAAAATGGGTTTGTTGAAAATGCCTTCAAAACTTTTAGGCGAATGCATTTGACAAGTGCAAACCCAGCCTCCACAACCTTTGTCAAGCATACTCCCTTTCTATACCAATATGGGAGCCTTAGCACAAGGTATGAACTAGCACAAGGTATGAACATGCATCAAAGTATAATGGAAAGTGGATTTTTGTTTGCAAAATGCCTCAAACAGATGCGGTCTCATGGAATGCCATAATTGTAGGATATGCACAAAATAGCTCTGACAATGATGCTCTCAAACTCTTTGAGGTAATAAAGCACTCCACAATGTACCCTAGCCATTTAAGGTTCGTTTATATTTATTTGCATATTTTGTCTCATTTATGTTTCTTGGAGAGCCAATATGTTAAAACATTGAGTGGTTCTTTAAATCTACTTTGACGTCAACACTTCACATTCACTACATTCTCAAGAGCGAGTGCTAGCAAACTTACACGTCTCACTTGCATTTGTATTCGATTATTACACAACTAACTATTATTTAACATCCCTTCTAATGTACTTTGCAACATTTTTTTGGCTTTAATAGAAAATCAGAATTTTCAATCACACCCCTTATCAACATCAACTACAAAAGTAATAACTATCCCTCTAAATCAAATAACATATTTCGTTCGGTGTTCACATTGCATTGTACACATTCGATTGCTAATATGTAAAACTTTTGAATAATAGTTTACAAGTTAATCTTAATCGAATAATTTTACAAGTTTTTATCTTAATGTTATGGATCAACATCGTGATCCATCATCAAGGAAAAGAACCGATAATCTTGTTTTAATGTAATGGTTGAGAAAATTGGTCTAAAGAAGATTGTGCATCCAAATATATACAAGGTGTCCTGGTTGTTGAAAGGGCATCAACAACTAGTAAGTGAACAACGCGTTTGGTCGAGTTTTGATTGGTGTATATAAAGATGAAGTTCCATGTGACATAATGCCAATGGATGTTTGCCATGTGTTGTTGGGTAGGCCTTGATAGTTTGATAGAAAGGCTCTACACGATGTAAGGGCAAATACTTACACCTTGTGGAAGGATGGTAAGCAAGACACTTTGAATCCTTTGAAGGATAGAGGTGGATAGTGACCCAAAGGTGTTATTAGTATTAGGAATGCAACTCTTGAAGGAAGCAGAGAAGGAGACCATAGTTTTGCGGTCACACCCAAGCCTACACAATATGAGTGCATAGGACAAGGAGAAGCATTTTTGTGCGAAGTGAAGATTTCGAGCAAGTTTGAAGAGATCACTACTAATGATTTGCCAAATGGGTTGTTGCCCATGTGTGGTATGAGTCACCAACCGGGCATGATACTAGGTTTGAGTTTGCCGAACAATGTTGTGTACAAAATGATGTTGCAAGAAAAGGAGGTGAAAAATTAAGGTCAAGAGCTGCTTGTGAAAGGGTTGATTTGTGAGAGCATGAGCTCGTGTGTGGTACCAATAGTTCTAGTGCCAAAGAAAGGAGGAGAATGGAGGATGTGCATTGATTCTAGAGCCAATAAGATAACCATCAAATACAAGTTTTTGTTGCCGCACATGGATGATTTGATGAATTGCCAAAGTGGGCGCGATACATAACCCAAATTGTTTTGAAGAGTGGTTGTCGTGATATCAAGATCAAAGAGGGAGATGAATGGAAGATTGCATTCAAAATAGATGGTTTGTATGAGTGGTTGGTTATGCCTTACGCCTAACTAAAGTGTTGAGCACGTTCACGAGACTCGTGAAATACTAAAGCCTTTCCTTGGTAAGTTTGTCATTGTTTATTTGGATGACATTTTGATTTTTATTAGGACCGAGGACGAGCACCTAACATACTTGAGACAAGTGTTGGAGCGTTTGGGTGAGGTGAAGTTGGTGAATTTGAAGAAATGTAGCTTCATGAAGGTGTTGGTGTACTTGGGATTTGTGATATCTCAAGAAGGATTGAAGATGTATCCAGAGAAGGTGAGAGCCATTGTTGAATCAATGTCACCAAAGAGCATATTTCAAGCATAAAGTTTTCATGGATTGGTGATCTTCTATAGGAAGTTCATCATAGGCTTTAGCGTAATATGCATAATCTATCACAAAAATGATGAAGGGTGATAGGAAGGAATTTTTTTGGATTGCAAATGCAGAATATGGATTCCATAATGTAAATTAAACGGTGATAAAACAATTAGTGTTAACGCTGTGTGATTTTGACAATGTGTTTCAGTTGGATTACGATGCTAGAGGCACAACAATTGGAGTTGTGATGAGTTAGGAGGGTAAGGCTATTGCTTACCTCAACAAAAATTAGAATGGCACAAGGAAAAAGTGTTCAATTTATGGTCAAAGGAATTTGTGTTGTACACAAGTCACCAAGCTTTGTAATTCGTAAATAGTCAAGGTTAGTTGAACCAAAGACATGAAATGGGTAGATTTTTGCAAAGTTACTTATTCGTCTTGAAACATAGGAGCGGAATATCTAATAGAGTTGCATATGCACTAAGTAGAAGATGTGTCCTATTGATCGAGATGCATGTGGAAGTCCTATATAGATTTAGATAGGGTCCCTCCCCTCCTCCCCTTACTCTATCTATATAGTAGGGTATCGTAAGATAGGTCATCAACCTATCTATAAATGGGGCAACTATGTCTTAATCTTATCTAGTTGGCACATGTATACAAATATGATGACACCTATCCATATATATGGGGCTTGGCCCCTATGTATAAAACCCTCCATTTATATGGCCTGCTGTTAATCCGATCTTAATATGGAGTGAAGGATTTATATAGAATTGGGGGCGAGTGTAGTTTATTTATAGTTCCGTGAAAGAGTTATACGTAGAAGATGAGGATTTTAAGGACGCATGTGTGCAAAACCAGTGGGCATTTTTTGGGATTAGAGTTCAATGTGCTGGGTAGTAATTACAACTTTTAAGTAGAAATATCAAAATTAATTTTTTTTTGGGAGATATCCCCTCCAAGTCTTAAAGTTCGAAACATTTAGGGTGCCTCCAAAATTTATGGGATGTGTCCTCACATAACATTATTTGAGCATAGATTTTGTTTTGAATTTTCCTATAATGCAGGTTGGCTATAAGCATAAATTTTGTTTTGAATTTTCCTATAATGCAGGTTGGCTATAATTCTATCTTTTTGTGATAGACTCATTCCAATAATGGCTCATTTAGCTGCTTGCAAAAAGACTAATGATGCTACTCACAAAGCTAACTTGTTTTCCAGGGGAATTGGGAGGTTGCAATGAGAGCTGCACAACATTTGAAAGATCCCCAATAATTCTTTTACCCTAAATCAGATTTTTGTGACTTGCAAATGATGAGATATGACTGTTGAAACCCTTGGCAAGCAAACTAGGGCAGAACTGGATTTTTTCTAGCAAATGAGACTAGGGTTTGGGATGGATCTCCATACAATTATCACTCAAAAATTATGTTCTTTATCCCAAATGATTGCAAATAATTTTAGAAACCAGATTATGTAAAAATCAGAATTATTTGCAGCCAAATAACTCAGAAAAACCACATCTGAAAACTGATTATAAACTGCCTGGAAAGCCAAATAACTCAGAAAAATACTAATGATGCTACTCACAAAGCTAACTTGTTTTTAAAGGGAATTGGGAGGTTGCAATGAGAGCTGCACAACATTTGAAAGATCCCCAATAATTCTTGTACCCTAATTTAGATTTTTGTGACTTGCCAATGATGAGATGTGACTGTTGAAACCCTTGCCAAGCAAACTAGGGCAGAACTGGTTTTTTTTTTTCTAGCAAATGTGACTAGGGTTTGGGATGGATCTCCATACAATTATCACTCAAAAATTATGTTCTTTATCCCAAATGATTGCAAATAATTTTAGAAACCAGATTATGTAAAAATCAGAATTATTTGCAGCCAAATAACTCAGAAAAACCAGATCTGAAAACTGATTATAAACTGCCTGGAAACCCTCTAAAAATAACTCAGAAAATTAAGAAATCACTGCTCTTTTATTCATAAATATTTGGAGATGTCTGACAATAATTTTTAGAAGTAAATACCTCTAGAATGATGCCAAAACAGTCCCAAACTGGGTCGACCCAACTGCTGCAATATATCTCCAAAAATACTTCCAAAAACACTGCTGAAATTGACTGGAAATCAGATTATAACCACTGGGAAATTCTGAGTGAAAATCCCTCTCTAACTCCTGGGGTTTTCGTCCACAAGAGTTGAATTCTCAAGGGTTTCGTCCTTGGAATTTTTATGCAAAAGCTAGAAGCTCACTGCAAAGGAAAATATGATGAATAAAATGTGGATATCACTACCTAAGTTTACTTCTCCATATAAAGGAGAAGTGGCCCAAATCGATCTCCAAAAACATCCAATGAGATCACATGGTTTTTCCTAGGCTGGTCGCATTTTTCAAATGGGCCTTTTGTCACATCTTTCTATTTTTCTAACCCCATATGCAAGTCGCATTTCTCCTCTAAATACAATTAAAATTAATTGTATTTTTACATTGGCACTTTCTAACTTTTATTTTAATATTAAGCTTTATTACTTTATTATATGTGCATTTTATAATTTTATATTTTAATATTTGCACAATATAATAAAATAAATAAAACTTAGTCACCCTTGACTCACCCTTTGGCCGTTGGGTAGACAAAAATGGGCCAAAGGTCTTCGATATGAACTATCCGAAAAGAGGGACAGTACAACAGTATAAGTGACAAAGATGCTAAATTTGTGGGATACTTTTGGAGAACATTTTAAAAGAACTTGAACACCAAGTTGCAGCTCAGTCTGGCATATCATCCATAGATGGATGGTGAAATGAAAGTGTTGAATAGGAGCTTGGGTAATCTTTTGTGATGCCTAGTAGGAGAAAAACTGGGATTTAGTCTTCGCACAATGTGAATTTTTCTACGATAACTCAATAAACAAAAGCATTGGACATTTGTGTTTGGTAATTTTTCCATTTGCCATTTCCATGGCTATGGGCTCAATGGTTTTGGATGAAAATTTAAGTTTAGAAACATCTCTAAGAGAGATTAAATAATGACTATGCCTGTAATTGACAAGAAAGACAATATCTTGCCCCTCAATGTTTCCTTTTATTTCCAGTAATGACATTTGGTAACGTACTATACTTGTATCAACAACGATCTATATCCTCATGTTAGGTTGCGAATCAGACTTATTCAATTTATTATGAGACTGAAACTTGATTTTATCTTTTTCTGGACAAGTCTCAACACTTCATTGATCATGGAGGTGTGTTTTGAAATGGGAGAGAGGCCATTTCTAGAAGTAAAAAAATTAATTACTCGATATTGAATGTTTTCACTAATTGGTCAATTCCATTCATTTGTTTTTCTTTGATTGGAAACACGACATCTTTTACCTTGATCTTCTTTTTCCTATTTTCAGATATTTTTGATTCTCAATTTGTTTAGTCATTTGAGTAGCTTTATCGACTGATTTCAGTTTCCCTCACCAGTGTTATGCAGGGACGTGCCCCCCTAAAAATCAGACGTTCCAGATGTCTTGGGGACGGCGGGATGGGGGAAATGTACCCCCATTTTTCCGAAAGGGTGGTAAAAAGGGGGACGCCCTGGGACATCCCTGAATATTAGGTGACGTCCCCATTTTTGGGGACGTTGGGGACATCAGGATGTCCCCAGGAAGTTTCGGGACTTTTGGGTTTTATTTTTTATTTTTTTAATTAAATTTTTGTAAAAATAATTTTTAAAAATTATTATCTGTGATGTTTTCTCTTTAAAAATGTTTGCTGGTTAACCATAACCCGATTGTATTGTATTACAAAGACATATTAAGAATCAAGAGTGATATATGAATACAGAAATTTTCGAGCACAAATGCACATGGTGGACTGTCACAACATACTATGAAAACCAGCAGCATACATATTAATATTAAAAGTTATATGGACATATAACATTAGTATAGCTATATGTATGCTGCTGAGTTTTTAATATGGATGTCTGGACGTGGACTGTATGCACATGGTGGACTGATATATAAATATGAACTGCTATTCATAAATTTTCTAAAATTTATCTGTATATTTTTAATATTTATAATTTTATATATTATTTTAATAGCCGTCCCTAGCCATCCCAAAATTTTGGAAATTTTTGCCCCCCGAAAACAGTCCCTGCGTTCCGCCCTCCCGGAGTCTTGGGTGACATTGCTTTATACTCATTTCTTAAACCACTTATGAATCTTACAAGTCAATCTCTCCCATTATGAAAGGTATAAATAATTTAATTGTTCAAATATTTGTTTATATTTCTTAATGTGCAGTTACCTTTGCTGTAGCTTAAAGAACTCATTTGGTCGTGCTTGTATGAAATAATCAAAGAGATACTTTTGTTGGAGTAATTCTTTAAATTTTTCCCATTCAACATTTCCTTTTTAACCTAAGCAATCTTGTTGTATCTTGCCACCAATCTAGTGCCCCATTATAGTTAAGGAATTACACCTTTTAGACGAAACTATCAAGTTTGTTTTGAATTCTATTGTTTGTGTTAGGGTATTTTGCTTCTAAATCACTTGAGATTTGGTCCCCCGACCTTATATCCTCAAAGTGGATTCATGTCTTTTTCAGCTGTTTTCTGACCTAATTTATTTTTTTATCTTGTCCCTTTAATGGTTATATTATTTCTTTTGTCACTCTTACAAGAGGGATCCTCTCGTACTATATGGTACTTGAACATCTTATTGGCTATCTCGTTCAAGGACTCTTGTTTGAGTCCTTTTTCATAGGTGATTAATTGAGTGACTTGAGATAACAAGGCTTGATTTGTTCTTTCCACAGCATTTGTAGGTGGTTGATTCGTCTCTATAGGAATAAATGAATAAGACTTCCCCTTTTATAATTGTTTTGTATGGTTATGCGGTTGTAACCGCTAACTAATTTTGTAACCGTCTTTGCATAATAAATACCCAGACACACAACCCATTTGTACAGTGTGTATTCCGGTTTTCTCTTCAATCATTCTTTACACATTTATTCGGTTTATTCTCTCTCTCCGCAAATTCTAACAGTGGTATCAGAGCGTGGGGCAAGCAAAGAGAGGGAGGAAGAAAGATATTTTCGTGAGTCCCATTAGGGCACGCTGCAGTCGGAAATCAAGGGCACGCCATTAGGGCATGAAAAATCACGCTGTACAGTCGTGAATCAGAAGAATACACTAATGTTTTTCAGAAAAAAATAAAAATAAAATAAAAAAAGTCATGAAAATACAAAGAGTTTAATGGCACATTTTTCAGGAAATTAACAGTATTTTCGAGCACGAAAATACAGTCGCGAATGGCACGTTTTTTAGGAAAATAACAACATTTTCGAGCACAAATAGTCAGATTTTAATAGCCATGAAAAATCGTGATTTTAGACATTTTTACAGTCGTGATTTGTGCTAATATGGTGCATTATTACAGTCACGAATTGCTAGGGCACAAACATTTTTCACTGACATAAGGTTGGAAAGACACAGAAGCAAAAAGACTACTTGCACTAGGGCACGAAACTGTGCAACTGGTATTTTATTTTATTTTATTTATTCATTGCCAAAATACGCAGTTGTATTTATTCTATTTTATTAAAATGGAAATGCCCATAGAAAAATATTCTGGTCTAAATTTTCATACATGGAGAGTGAAAATACAAATGCAACTTATGAATAAAAATTTGTGGGGCATTGTAAATGGGAAAGAGACAACACCTACCGATGCATCGAAATTGTTAGAATGGCAAAGCAGAGATGATAGAGCGAAAGCTATTATTGGCCTTGCTCTCTCTGACTCTGAACTTCATCATGTAGACCTAGACAAATCATCGAAGGAAATTTGGGATACTCTAAATAAATTATTTGGAGCGAAAGCAGTCAATGCCAAATTTTCCCTGAAACTTCAGTTATATAGGTTCAAAATGGATGACGGAGTCTCTATGTCAAGCCACATCAATAATCTAAGGTCCTTGATCAGACAACTAGCAGAAGTGAAAGCTGCAATTGAGGACGAAGATGCCAAAGCTATCCTATTAAATAGTCTGTCTTCAAAATATAGCAATGTAGTTTTTACCCTCAGTCAAATTCAATCTCAATCTCTGGATGATATGATAATAGCTCTTCTAGCTGAGGAAAAACGAACTACAGAGGATGCAGAAGGTCATTCCCAGCAAGAAAGTGCATTCTATTCTAGAACCAGAAAATATCATAGAAGATCAGATAAGTTGGAGATTGAATGTCATTATTGTAAGAAAAGAGGTCACACAACATGGGATTGTCGTGTTCGAGCCAATGATGTGCTCAAGGGTAAAGTCATATCAAATACAACCAATATAGCCATGGTTGAAGACCCACCAGATGCAGAAGGTAGTGAGGACAGTGACGAATACGCACTATAAAGATGCTCTAAACTTTGAAGGCAAGAAAGGATACAGGTAGATGAAGCTCGGTATGGATGGTTGCTCAGATAGTTCGGGAGACTGTGGATCTTGGGAATTATACCCTCACGAGGGTCATGAGACAACTTGATGGAGCTTGTGGATGGCTCAGTATGGATGGTTGTCCAATAATTCGGGAGATTTGTGATTCGGGAGTTCGGGGAGGTGGAATCCGGGAACTCGGGAATTCAGCTCGGGAGCTACACCTTTACGAAGGTCATGAAGCAACTTGATGGAGCCCTATCCTATCATAGCATTGCTTTCAAAGTGAAAGTGTTTGAAGATAGCGTAGTTCTGTTTTGTTAGATTGTTTGTTTTTGAGTTATGTAGGGTAAGTCTTAAGAGGGGGTGTAGGAATAAATGAATAAGACTTCCCCTTTTATAATTGTTTTGTATGGTTATGCGGTTGTAACCGCTAACTAATTTTGTAACCGTCTTTGCATAATAAATACCCGGACACACAACCCATTTGTACAGTGTGTATTCCGGTTTTCTCTTCAATCATTCTTTACACATTTATTCGGTTTATTCTCTCTCTCCACAAATTCTAACACTATCTAGAGCCATGCCTATGACAGGGCCCCCTTTATTATCTGTTAGTCTAGCATCTCATTGGCTATCTCGTTCTAAGGATTGTTGTTTGAGTTGTTTTACATCAGAGATTTATTGAGCAACTTCAGATAACAAGGCTTTATCGGTTCTTCCCTAAGATTTGTAGGTGGTTGAGTCGTCCTTATCTAGAGCCATGCTGATGACTGTGTTCCTATGCCAATCAGTTAGTGATAGAAAATACCTGATCAGCAATCTTATTAGGCATATAATAGGTTGGCACCATCAAAAGTTGACAGGACAAGAGATAAACCCAATCACCGTTTCCTGTCAGTCGTGCCCGAGTTAGACCAATAATCAACAAAATACTAGGATTATACAATTTTGCCACTAATAAATGCCTTTGCCAATTTTAGGTGTTTATGGGAAAACAAAATCTTTAAATAAAAAAACTTCGCGTGTATTTTGATTTTAAAGACAGAAATATCTTAAAAGATTTTGTATTATTAAAAAAGTTTTAAAGCATCTCATTTAAAAATTAAAAACGAATAAATAAAACTCCCATTCTTAGATCTTTAACGAAAAAATGAATGATAGCGAGGGTGGCGTGAATACCTTTATTCACCTTAATACCTTTATTCACCTTAAATAGGCATTAATCTTCTTTAGTGGCTTTGGAAATTACAAGACAATCTTTATGCAAACGTGGTTCCATATAGATGGCTTAAGGATAAAGAGGCTTAAGGATAAAGATACACATGGGACCCTTGTGACAATGTTTTGTTGTGTGGTCATTGAGGTCAAGGGCATGCCATTAGAGTTTTATTTAATAAATTTTGGGCATGAATATGAACGGGTTGCGAAGAAAGTGGGTACATGCATGGACACCTGTGGAATATAGTTTTTTTTTAAATTAAAGGCGAGCTGTCTTATGTTCCCTTCTTCTATTGCAATAAAAAATCTTAAATTGTGCTCCTAATATTCATCAGCTTCTCACCGATGATGTAAACAACCATCAGAAGATTCAATCCTAGAATGCTCTTACTTAGCAGATTCCATCTCACATCATAATGAAGATAATGGGAATTTGGTAAAGCATATTTCAAAAGAGGAGTTAAAATCTGTTGCCTTCTCCTTCCAACCCAACAAAACTCTGATTCCGGATGGTTTCCCAGCTTTCTTCTATCAATCTCTTTGGTATCCCATTAGAATTGACCTTCTGGCTCTGATAGAAAAATCACGGTTTAATAAGGTTATGCTCAGAAATTTAAACACCACAAATCTCACTCTCATTCCCAATAAGTCTTGTGCTGATTATCTGGAACATTGTAGACCAATGCATTGTGCAACATGGCAATTGAGATCCTTTCCAAATAATTGCTCCAAGCATGAAACTGCTGCTCTAAAAATTATTTCTCCATCTTAGTCTAATTCTTTTGCAAACTGACAGATAGAAGATAATAATATCTTAGTTCAAGAAATCCCTCAATCTATCTATTCTCAAACAAGACTTGGAGTTCTTATTAAATTGGATATCTCAACGGTCTTTGACAGGTTTAACTGGAATCTGTTGTACTCTACTCTTAGAGCTTTTGGATGTGATGAGCAGGTGATAGCATGGATCAACAAATCGATCGTTCTTATTTAATCAGATATCTGAATGGCCTTTGACAGGTTTAACTGGAATCTATTGGACTCTACTCTTATAGCTTTTGGATGTAATGAGCAGGTGATATCATGGATCAACAAATGCATCTGTATCCAGTTATTTTTGGTGTCAATTAATGAGGATTTAGGGCCTTCTTTCGTGTCATCTCATGGCTTAGGACAATGGGACCCACTCAGTCCTTACCTCTATAATTTCGAGAGAAAATCTGAGCAGATCTCTTGAAGTGACAAAGAATGCAGATCAAATTCATGACTTGGGGTGTTTGAATGTGAAAAGTGATAGATCGACTTCCACTATGCTGTTGATACCCTTCTCTTCTCCACCTTTCTTCACAACAAAATAAGGAATTTGAACCATCTTCTCAAATATTTCCAAATGGCTTCAGGATAGCAAACCAACGAAGATAATTCCGATGCCTTTTTTCTCAATGTGACCACTAAGTGTAAATGTGAAATTCTTTGTAGTCTCATTCTTCAAGAAGATTGATTTTCCATTCAATATTTAGGCGTTTCTCTTTGTTTGCAATAGAAAGGTTCTCTACGGGATAATGCCATAATACTATTCAGCAAATGCAAATAAGTGTTGGACGTATTGTTGGTTGTCATTTGCTAGGGAACTTCATCTTTGCAGTCTGTCATACTAGCAGTTCCCATTTACCTCCTAAAATTCATCATTTTTGCTAATCAAATTGAGGAGAAAATGTTAAATCTTCAACAAAATGTTTTGTGGAGAGTTCAAATCCCCACTTCTCTCTTGGGGAAAATTTATCAGTAAAGCATAAAGGTGGTTTGAATTTTTGAAAATCCACATCTCTTTAATAATGCCCTTGCTGTGCATGTAACATGGGCATGGATATTCTGGACTGACACAAACTCACCATGGAGCACCTTAATCAAAGAAAACTACTTGATCAACCATGATCTCTTCTTGAGCAAATCACAAGCTAACCTTTCTGGGACATCAAATTCTGTCAGGTTATGGGAAGACGGTTGTGGAAGCCAATCCGTGTTCACTCAACTGAAATATCAAGCTTTCAGGGCAGTTCTTTAAAACAGTGGTTTTGTTCACATCATAGATTGTTCACATCATAGACTATTGCCAGATAAGTCAACAAAATCTTCTGCGGGATGAAATTTTGATCACTATAGCGGGCCAAGCTCACAAGTTACACTAAACCCTTTATGAACTCTTGTCCAATCATCTCTTCTTGCAACTGACAGACAAGATATGAAATTTGAACTTTTATCACGCACGGAGAGTACACAGTTGCTTCTATGTACATAACCCAAGTACCTTCAGGCCCTTCTCCAAATAAGAAATAGAATTTGCTCTATACTCTTCCTACATGCCTGAAAATCAAAATTCTCTCTGGTTTATCGAGTGTGAAACGAGGATGGGTTGGCCCAAATGTTTGTTCTAATTGCTGTCAAGCAGCTGAAACTCTAATTCACCGTTTTTTCCAATACAAGCTTGCTCTGAGACTATGAACACATGGACACAGATTGCTTTATTCTTTGGACACTCTAATATTGATGCGGATTCTTGTAAGGAGACTCTTTGAGAGGAAAATATCCTTGGATATGAAGTGCATCTAGTTCATGTCTAGAATGGCTCCAACTTTTGTTCTGTGGTTCATTTGGAAGGATCTGAACTCTTGGAATTTTGAGGCAACATGAAATCAAGCAGATTGTGGTCCAAGTTAAAGCTCATTTCCAACATACAACCCCATCACCAAAAATCATACTCCTGGCTTCATTGATTCAACCAACATGTTAGCTTGCCACATGGCTAGAGAGTGGAATATCACTTTCCCTCACTTCATGATCAATCCAAAATGTATTTGAATTCCTCCTTTGGGCTTTTTCAAATTAAACTTTGACTGTGCCTCTTTAAGGACAATAGGGGAAACCATTGTGGAAGGAAAAATCAAGGATTCTCAAGGTGATTCTCCTTGGTTATGCTCAACAGATTGGTCATCAAACAAACAACCATACCGAGCTTCATGTGCTAGATGCAATTCTTCATCTAGACATTGAAAGAGACGTGCAAAGGTGTTCATAGTTGAAGGTTATTCCCAGGTGGTTTTTATAAACTTTTCATCTAGTTCTTCAAAGAAGCATCTACAGGCTCATAATTGAAGGTGATTCATGGGTGCTTTTCCAACCTACCAATTTGATTAGGCTTCCAATCTAGTCTCCTTCAAATGGATAAGGACATCATAGGAAAAATTATTGGCGAATGGATAATTTGGCTTTCCAAATGATTTTAAATTCACATTGACTTGATGAGGTGAGACTTAAGTATCAGGAGCGAAACTATAATGGAGTGGCAGGCAAATATGTTAACTTTGACTTGGTGAATTTAAGCGACAATAAAATTATATATGCTACATCTACTCAGGCACTACGGTAACCTTCTCCATTTAAACTTTGGATGCCTTAGAGAATCCACCCTTTCAGGAATTCAACTCACCTCATAATTGGTGTCCACTATCTTGACGGGAATTGGTTAATGCTGTTTAAATCATTGTCTCCTTTCATACATAAGTAAAGCATTGTTCCTTTATGTATACTAAGTTCTAACCACCACACACAAGTACCCTATGTTAAACACAATTTGCAGACAAAGGCAAATGTGATCAACCATTTCCCATTCATTTTCTCAGTTTGTGGTCCTTTGACAACCCATTCATCCACTTGCTCCTTTTATTTACCCACCCTCCTTTCACATTACTTTTCAAAATCCTTTTCATTTTCACCTCTTATAACACCCCACGCCACAACCTCTTGTCCTCTTCTTTTTTACACCATCATTCGTCTAAAGACCTTTTTACACAACTTCTATCTTCACTGGTTATATTTGTTTTCCAATCTTCTTAATCAGTCTTATCACATCGGGTCTCTCTATGTTGAGTACGTGACTGCCTTTTGAAGTATTCATTAACCTAAAATTGTACGGATTTGGCTGAGCTTTTGCACACAAGTACCAGGGCTATTGATGCCATCTCTCCAGAGCGATCTGTCCAAAGTGACACCACCTGCAGTTCTATGGCCTCATTCCGTTGCCACCGACCAACACCTTCATACTTGCATTGCCTTCCTTACAAGCTTGCTGTATATGCCATCACATTTTTCCATTACACGAATGCTCAGCCAAGTAAGTAATAAGTAAGTGGTAGTCCAATGGTCACATGATGAAGAGGTGACACAAGTGGTTTCACATCCACCAACATGCACTTGCTCCATTGATTGTTGTAGTTAAGACATTTGACTTTGCAATGCAATATGGCTAGCAGCATGGGAAACGCCATCCTTTAAAGGACATTACAGGGTGAACTGGGTACCACTGGATGGCAATAGTAATATTTTGTTCATGCTGCAGATCCAAAGAGTTGACTACACAAGATTCAGAACATTGTAGAGCCCTCAAAGTCTGTCCAATCAGATTTAAAATCCCACGTGTTGTGATTCAAGGCATCACCATGAGTACTTCTATTCAGAAGGAGAGTGTCAATCACTATAACATGAAAGCTCAGACTGTTTTAGCAATTTTTAAGTCGATAAGCAAATCTCTTGATCCTTACTCCTAGATTTTTTTAATAAAAAGGTACATGACCTTTGGGAATCAGGAAGAGAAGGCCATTAAAGACCCTACTTTCCTCAGTAAATGTGGATATTATTTGAACAACATCTAGATACTCTGGGTTTACAAGAGAGGTTTTAATAAGAGAAGCATCATAGCTGCCAATTACCTGTTGCAGTGCAGCAGGAGCATAAAGAAAAGGAGGCTTAATCATAACTATTCACTTGGATGAGGAAGAGAAGGATTCTGGTGGTATTGCAGCTGTTAATTCCATGGTAAAACTAATTCAACCCTTGCCTCTCTTACCAGGAGGTGCATAAGTATGTACAATAGGCCTCTCCCTTGACATAGATCACGATAAAGCTTCCTCTGTGAGTAAACAAAGGCCTCCTCAATATCCAACCAAGAGTCCGTTGATTGGCTGATTTAGAAGTGTCAAATACTTAGATGACTTGGCATAATACCTGCTCAAATTATTCACCTACACTCACCATTAGGCATAATACTTGTTCTGTTTTACGTAGAGGCCTTTGTTGCCAAGTATCAGCTCTAAAGAGACATGGTGTCGAATCATCCCCTACTACTGCCATGGAGTCAGCACCACGTCCTCCAGCTTCCCATGATCAGGACCTTGGTCAAAATCAAACTCTTCTCATCCTTCACTGCCATCTCTAGGATCACGGAAAGCCAATTCCGCTAATACTCATAGTTAGCCATCCCTTGTAGAAATCAAACATGCGTATGTTGCTTTAGCTCATGCCGTTCAAAACCTTGATGGAAGGTTCAATTCTCATTATACCAAGCTGGGTGACCATGGAGCCTCATCTCTTCTTATTTGGAAATATATTGTCACTGATCACATCGCAATCTCAAGAGTCTGCTCTTCAGGCCATGCAATATGAGTGCTTTGAGCTCCTAAAAATACTTTGCAATCTCAAGAAATTAGGTTGAAAAATGTGGAAAACTCCTCCTTTATGATGCTCTCAGAAGCTTGATTGGACTCTTGGAGAAATAGTTGAAGACAATCAAGTTACTAACAGTAGTAAAAAGCGACAGCAGCAATGACCTAGCAGCTCCACATTTTTGGATAGGCAAGTTCCTATCTACCAGTCAAAGTTGCCTTATCAATCTCAGAGTTGCTGGTCCACTCTGGGCCAAAGAATCAAATGACACTGTTCATGCAGGCCATTAGTTCCTCGAAGATTCAGATGCGTCTGTTCTCTAAGGATGCTGATCTAATGTGACACTGATCCTGCTGTGACGTGTCAGTTGTACGACAGTCATAACCATATTTACCAAATCTGGCTGGATCCGGATTTTTAGCTGGACCGGATAATTCAGTCTGTGTCGGCCCTAATTTAATTTTTTTTTTTAATTTTATGTTTTTAATTTTTGTAGATTTCTGGAAAAAACAGTCACGCATCAATTTTATATATTAAAAATTTCACATTTTACACTACATTATGAAAGTTTCTCATTGTATTTGTCAAATTTTCATATTTATAAAATTCAACTCGAATATATTTGACTGATTTTTTAGGAACTTTCAAAAAAATTCGGAGTTTTAATTTCTTTTGCCCTCCAGAACGGATCCGGATTTTCAGACTTGGTAACTATGGTCATAACAGACTAGCTAGTCCACTCTGGGCCAAAGAATCAAATGATGCTGTTCATGAAGGCCATCAGTTCGTCGAAGATGCAGATCATCTATTCTCTAAGGATGCTGATCTAAAGTGGCACTGATCCTGCTGCAACGTCACAGTTGTACGTTAGTCATAACAGCATCGGAACCAGATTTTGTTTAGGCACATTTGTCATATGGAAGAAGCTTGGCTTCAATACTTAATGTATTAGCTTTCTTAATTACCATTGGTCATAGCTTTTAGTTTGTCTTGTATCCCTTTCCATTTTCTGGTTATGGTTGGTACTTTTATTCATTTAAGGAGATGCTTGTTTGAATATCTTGTTAGTTACTCCCTTGGATTTGTTGACCCTTAAGGAAAGTTGGTACATAAGTCCAGCGCTGTTTTTGTAACCTATTTCTATATTAATACATAATATTCAATCTTTAATAAAACATTTAATAGATGCTATATGTTTATTTTGATGCCCACTCACTATATTTGGCATTAAAAAACAAAATCAGATTTTGTCTATTTTTTTGAATATTACATCTTTTTTAATTTGCCGTGATTTACAGTATAGTTTGCGTTGTAAACCTGTGTAAGTGAAAAACACTTTCACTTTTGCCATGCTGTGTCATCTGACTCATCTCTGTGTAAATGGAATGCTATTATGATCATTATATCCTGTTAACTGGCGAGTATGACTAATATCTGTTGTCTCTTGATTCCAGCACAATTTACTGCTCGTTTAGAGTGTTACCAATCTGGTTATGGCAGAAACAGCATCAGAACTAAGGAGCAAATTTTGCTTAAACACAATGAACAGAAAGCTTCAACTAGCTATGATGGGAAGGAGAGGTCCGTGAAGGAGGTAGGCGAAGAGTCGCATGATGGGCTGAGTTTTGGGCAATTCATGTTGGCAGGATCTGTTGCTGGAATGGTAGAACATATGGCTATGTTTCCTGTTGACACTTTGAAAACCCGCATGCAGATGCTGGCAAGTGCAGGTGGCTCTTCCCATTCGGGTGTTGGGAAATCCCTTTTGTCAATTGTGAGAAAAGAAGGACCTTTTGGTCTTTACAGAGGTATAGGAGCAATGGGCTTGGGAGCAGGACCGGCTCATGCTGTATATTTTTCAGTATACGAGGTATGCAAAGAAAAGCTTGGAGGAAATAAATCTGGTCACCATCCTTTGGCACATGCAGCATCTGGGGTAATTGCCACAATTGCAAGTGATGCAGTCTTGACACCTATGGATGTGGTCAAGCAAAGATTACAGCTAAGGAGCAGTCCATATCAAGGAGTTATGGACTGCATTACCAGGATCTTTAGGGAGGAAGGGATAAGGGCTTTCTATACATCGTACCGGACTACTGTAGTCATGAATGCTCCCTTCACTGCTGTGCATTTTGCAACCTATGAGGCAATGAAGAAAGTTTTGAAGGGAATATCGCCAGAGAGTGCAAATGAGGAGAATCTTCTTGTTCACATCATGGCAGGAGGGACAGCTGGAGCTTTAGCAAGTGCAGTAACAACACCCCTTGATGTGGTGAAGACTCGGCTGCAGTGCCAGGTCCTTTCTTCTGTCTTTTGCATATAAATGTATCTTTGTGAATGGGCGTTTATAAATTAGGAGCTCGAGAAGGGTGCATATATTTTGAAATAGCCTGTGGGCACGTGGATGCATGAGAATGTAATTAAAGTACTTCCTGTTAACTGAGATGATATGATAAATGCCAGCTGCTCAGCAGTTACTTCTTTATGGAACCCTAACCTGTATCATGGTTTGCTTCAATGCAAGATTTGCTTTTTGTTAGAAATGTACACTCTTTACTGGATGCTCGACTGTATCATTCTTATTGGCCTTGGCTTCCCTTTTTTGTGTTGCCTGTAACTTAAGAGTAACTGCAATAATTTATCTCAACCTTTCGAAATTGGGACATTTAATTTTTAGGACTTGTTATTCAGGTTTATACTTCTCAGATTAGAAACATTTCCTATTCTTATAGATAACTTTTTTAGTTTTAGTTGCAACATTCAGTTTAATAATCTGCATCCAATTAAAATTTGGTTCAAGCTGTAAGAACTTGATTGCAAGTTTCTGAAGGACACTCTTACCTTTTTTTTGCATAAGTCTCTGAATGCTTCAGGAAAGTCACTGTTTGGGCAATTTATATTTTTCAGGCAATTATAATTAGGGATATTCATTATTCTGATTTCAGAGTATATTGTTGGATACAGGGCGTTTGTGGGGCAGACAGATTTACCAGTAGCTCAATAGGCAATGTCGTACGGACAATTGTGTCTAAAGAGGGGCCCACAGCTTTATTGAGAGGGCTGAAACCTAGGATGTTGTTTCATGCACCTGCAGCAGCCATTTGCTGGTCTACATATGAAGCAAGCAAGAATTTCTTGCAACGTTGGAGTGCAAATAAATCAACTTAGGAGAGAAATCGAAAAGGTCCCATTTTGGGTTTGTCCAGTCCTTACGGTTCAACTGTGAAGAGGTATGTCTGAAGTGGCCTGTATTTATTTATTCAGTTCAAGGTAACAGGACTGGACATATACCGACAGACAACCTCAAAATTTGTAGTTTGTGTTTGACATAATCTGTGACAATAAGTGTGAAAGAGGTATCCCTTTCCAATCCCCCTATGAAAGATGAATCCTTTTGAGATCTCATTTGTTAAGGTGTACATCGCAAACACGATCGTGTTTCCAGGTTTAGCTTAGAGCTTTTCACTGGCTCTAACTAACTCATGCTTGTATGGTCATCATTAATGGGCAGGTTATGCAATTTCAATTGTTTCCTCTAGTCAAATAGGGGAGTATTGAATCAAATGTAATTTAGAAAGTTTGCATTGAGAGAACTAACACTTCTCGGGATGTCTGGAGTTCTAGGAAACATGTAATATAGTCACTGCTGACAGGTGTTTAATCACTTCTCAGAACGTCCAAGTGCTTGGAAAACTGTCAGATGGCGTGGAGAGATGTACAATCATTTTCCAATGCCAAATATGCATCACAATGTGACATCAATTTCAATTTAATGTTCCTTAATTTTAATTTATAAAAGGGCACATACACCTGGCAAAATGATGTCATTAATTACTTTCTTCCTGTCGGAGGCCTCTGGCAATCAATTTCGGATTTGTTGTTTTGTCACCAGAAATAATCCCATGAGTTTGAAGTTAAGGATTTCTACGTTTTTTGCTTCTAAGTTCTATATGGTCTATTTTGTCAATGAGTTGCGTACATTATGAACTGACAATGTTTACCCTTTTCATTTTAATGAATTTTCTGTTAGGTGAAACATGTACTAGATCATGCTCTTTACAAGTCTACATTTAGGGATGGAAAAGTAGGATATTTTACATTTGCCCAACTTCTGTGGTTCAAATACAGGGAAGCCAAGAGAATCTTCAAGCATATTAGTTGCACGAGCCCAAAACCAAAAATCAATATAGATCATACACTTCAGTTTTGAATATAACATGAAGTACAGAAAATTATGACCGAATGCGATCTTACTTCATAGCGATGCTCCTCAAATCACTAAAGGGGAATTGAAAAATTAATCATGTTATATGCATGAGATTTCAACCATGTTTGAAAAAATCACGTCAATGTCGAATAGAAAGCATTGTAATGAAAATTTCCTGAAGTGATTATCTTATGTGGAACTACATTATTTACAAGATGACGAAGGGAATTGCTACACTATATGCTAAATGCCCGACTATCTGTATATAGCATAGTATCAAGACTGCGAGTTTGTGATACACTAGAGTTCCGAGCCAAGTTGGGGTCCATGAGTACTTGTCTCGGTTAATTTGTATTGTTTATTTTTAACAATGACAAAATTATTTTTGTGTTATGGATACATCACTTCTATAATAAGTAAACTTATTTATCTTTGGACAAAACCTTGAATTGTTAAAATAATTGATCATTTGTTGTGTTTTAAAATTCATTTTGAATAAACATAGAGTAGTTGACTTCTATATTTTTATTTTGGTTGAATTAATTTAATATAACATTTTTATCAATTATTTATATAATATTGATATTAATTTAAAATTTATTTATTTTTATTTCAGTCCTTGCCTAGTTTTTGTTGAGTTTGTTTTTGGAGTACAATTTTAAAATGTGCTTGTTGAGTATCATCCAAGTCCAATTCTCAACAATAGGAAGGGGGCATCGGGCCACCTAGATTTCATCTTTATTGATGGGGCCATCTCCTAACAAGTTAGCTCTCTTTCCTCTTTGAATTTTACAATAGTTTTAAGGAGAGAGCAGATGGATATAATTTTTTCATTAACATATTAATTCTTTTAGAGGTTTAACCCTCTTTTCATATTCATTCAATTGCATGAAATGATTTTGCCAAATTTGAAAAAACAAATCAGGGAATTTTATGGAAGGGAAAGAGACTTTAGTTGGGAAGTTCAAAGCTAATTTAGATGAAGAAAATACTCGTGTTAAAGAGACAAGCAAAACTGTGTAGTTCTTCGGTTTAAGGTTCACAAACATGTGAATCAGAAAATGATATGGTAAATCTATTATACAAAGCCATTAAATATCATAACGCATTAGAAGAGCAAGGATAGCAGGTGGATGTCATTTTAATGGTTTTAAATAAGATTTGATTGCCAAATAAGATTGTCACTTACATGGACAAATGACAATCGTGTAGTTTGAGCCACGAGGAAAGTAGTGGTAAGCTAGCTATGATGGATGCTTCTCATAGACCAATAGTAAATAAAGATAACAAGAAGTAACAATTATCCTTCTGGGTGAAATTTAGGCAAATCTAAGTATGAGAGACAATTTCTTGGTTTGTAAATTATGTTACACCAAGTTTTGATGATAGGAACGACAAGCAATAGGGTATTGTGTTTCTAGGATTGTTTGTTTGGATGCCTTCTTTTAGGGGATGATAGGGATTGTTATTAAAAATGATTCAATACATAAATGGGGGTCATTCCTACAAAATGTGAATAGACCGAGACATGTTTGGGACTTCAATAAAAGAGTGAGCCTTGACGCGTGCCTACTTGAAGGGGCCACTTAGAGATGCGTTTGGAGGAGCTTGAGAGTGACAAATTTGTGGTGGGTGTAACGTTGGAAAGATTGGTGGGTAGTGATACTAAAACAAGTCGTTATGAAAGGGCAAGCACACTGCTTGTTGTTAAGGCTTTTGATGGTGCAGTTTCTTCCTAGGTTTTGGATGATCCAAACCTAGAAGCACAAGGCAATAAGACTAATCCAAGTTTGGATTTAGGATTAATGTTAATAGTAGAAAAGTTAAAACTACTCTAATAAATGGACAAAAACACGTCGCCACCGAAACAAATATAAAAAAGAATTGAAAGTCCTAAATCGCACAAGGGAGTGAATAGCAACCAAAGTGTAGCTGCAATGGAGGGACCACCCTTGTCCGGAGGGACTCCGCGAGATACATGGAGGAGGTTAGGTCCATCACTCGATCCTTTGAACACTTTAGAGGTCAAGTTATACTAAGAGGAATAAGCCTAAGTCATCCCGTGGATGGAGTCGACCATCATTAAGGGCATCAGTTTGTGCCCACCTAGATGACCTCGTGAGGGCCTTACACTACCATAAGGGCGAGGGGGAGGGTAGTAGGTGTTCGGGTGGGGCATCACACGGGGTGAATCCCCACCCTCGCTCCCCCAATCGAATACCTTAATTGGTAATGGAAGGCCCCAACTCTTCGCATTGGGACCGACAAGGTACTGAGAATGTGGGGCGCGTTCAAATGTCGCCCGTAACGTATCTAAGACATGTTCTGAACACCCTACAAGAACTTTGAGTGGGTGCGAAGAGTGGGTTTTGGTAACAATGGTCGGCCGCTTGGGCTCTCAAGCTAACATTAGGCTCCAGTGAGACTAAACTTTGCTCCCGCACGTCGTCACGATGTGGCCCTCTTCCATTACCTCTCAAGGTCCTAAGGATGGTAATGCGGTATAAAACATTGATTACCTCACGATTGTCATGAGGGGTCTTTGAGCTTGGTTTATGTGTGTGTTTAGGTTTGAGCTCAAGGTTTGTTTAGGGCCCTTTTGGTCGTATGTTATTATGTGGTCACGGGTCGGGGATGGGTGGTGTCTTTGGGTTTGTTCGCTTTGATGTCACAATGTCTTTGAGCTCGGCGTCATGTATCGTCTCTCGGCTTAAGAGATGGTACCCGTCCTAGGTTGTGAAGGTCTTTCCTTGAGCGGGCGAGGAACAAGAGTCTTGTGCATCTCCCTTTGAGAAATCCCTAGTTTGAGGATGCGCAACAAAGGGATTGTGCTTTGCCACTTGGAACGTGAATGGGTTCATGTCTAAGAAGCATGAGATCTTTCAATGCATCGAGTCGGAGGGGTGGGGAATCCTTGAGGTTCGAAGTCCATGGTCCGGGAGGATAGGTGGCCAATCTTGATTTTTGGTATGGTGGTCTTGCAAGTTCGAGGGGTAGCTAAAGAGATTGGCAAGCGGGCGTGGTGTTTCTATACACCTAATTTTTCACTTTTCATCTTTCATACCTGTTATTAACAATTTCTTTTTTGATAAGGGTCATTAATGCATCTATTCCCGATCGGGTGCCTTAAGGGGCCTCGCTCGGAATGGGGTATGACTATTCACATAGTCATTATGGGTTAGAGACATTACAGAGAGAGAGAGTATTACCGTGGTCCCAACCAGATTATTCTTGCACTAATTATCCTTGTCCCTTTATGTCTCACACACTAGCACTCCCGACACTTGCTTGCATCTGACTCCATCATTTACACCTTTTTCACTGATTCTTGCTTGATTCACGACACCTTGCACCACCTTTGACATTTTTAGCATCCTTGGCCGATGCCATCACTCGTGGGCGATAGTGTCATTGTTATATTCCCTTGGCCAATGCCATCGCTCGCGATGGCATAGGTATATATACACATCACACTTTGACATTTCGTAAGGAAATAATCTAGAATAATAGGAATTGCCATTCGCTTCGCTCTCTTGCACAAACTTCGAATTTGCTCGCTTTGCCCTTGGTTCATCTTGCATTTGACTTGGATTGGATTGGACATTCTTCTTGTTTGTTGGATTGCTTGCACTACTGGGTCAACTATAGTGAGTCTAGAACATGAACGATGTTCCCTTCTCCATCCAATAACGACTCTCTCGGTGTGCTTCTTTGAGAGAGAGAGATGCATCAACGACCACCCTACAGGTAAGTGCTCTAACTCTCTTTGTCATTTTACATAGATTAGTTCGTTTCCCTTCCCCATTGTTCTATGTTAGCTTAGTGTTATATGTACATTGATATTAGTTAGCATAGTGCTCTTATTTGATCAGCTCCTTAGCTTTCCTTATTTACATTTTAGTTATATTGTGCATGCTTGTCATATCCACCATCAATTTATACTTCTCACCCATTTATTGATATCCTAGGAGGGTACACTCCTCGATCTTGACAAATTGATGGGCCTGGAAACCCTAAGTTGACCTAGTGTAGAGATTAGTACCTTCTCGGGTATGTGACCTTAGCTCTTGAGCCCCTTTAAATCAACTCATTATGTGCCACCACGTGTGTCTCCTATTCGTTAGCTCAATACCCTTGTAGATCAGAAGATTTATGAGTGCAAGTTATTGAGACACATTCTTGGCCCGCCATACATTTCTAGTGAACCCAACTTGAATCCTACAAGACTCCTGATCGAGCACAACTTGTTAAAAGCATCCATCTCTGAATTTGATCTCATTCGTAACCACCAAAAATCAGAAAAATCTTAAAAGCCAATCACCACAGGCATTATCTCCTAGGGGCGATCTTGTCTGTTTCAACATACTTGTTTCCAGACGCCTTCGACTCTTGTGCAAACCTCGCTTGCACGACCGACCCCTTATGTTCTTCCAAATTTGACTCCGCATACACACCATTGGCCCCTATGTAAACTTTCCCGCACGACCGACCGTGTCTGTAAGTTCCATCCCATGACTCGCTCTCAACTAGATCACTACTCCATTATGGAGTATTTGGGCCTAGGGTTTTCTGATTCTGTTGTGCAGACATTCCCGAGACCTATCATCCCGAACATGAATTCCCTTTTGCATGGATGTTGTGTTGTAGTCAGAGCACCTATAAAGAAACCTTCTACCCACCGCAATGGCCCACTTAGGGATGATGAAGAAGAAAATCAAAATGACAATACTTTTGATTAGCCTCCCAAGATTCAGAAATTCCTCACTCAATTTCCTCAATACAACGATGAATAAGAAGAAATGCTTGGCAAACGTCTCCTTGAATTTGTCTCGAACAACTTGACAATAGGGCAGAAAATGGGAAAGGACCGAAATAGGTTCATATGAGAACACCTCCAATTCTGACCCTACTAACCTCATTCTCTAGCTTATTGATAGGATGAGTCAACAATAATCCACTACTATGGTTCAATTCCTTCAAATGCAAGCCAACATGGCTCAATTAGTCAATCACCCTACAACGGGCTCTTGGGGCACCATGCCCCCTCCTTTGCCAAATGGGCCTAATGGGGTGCCCATCACCCAACCCCTATCCAAAACAAAGTCTTGAGAGTAGTCCAACAAGAGCCTTTAACACCTTACATTGCTAGCATGGATATTGGTGGCATTGCTTCTTCTAAAAGGGTTTTGACAACCTTTACAAGGAATGGATCATAACCAATTCATACGCTGCCACCAAACTTTTGGCTAAGACTCTTATCAAAGATTATTTGGATTGGTATCATACTTTACCTCTTAATTCCATAGTTGAGCTAGAGTCCTTGGTGACAACCTTGGTGAATGAATTTCAATATCATGATCTACCTGAGAACAATATCAATACTTTCATTAACTGCAAACAATCTGAAAATGAATTAGCGCAAGCTTTCATCAAGTGTTGGAAGACCCTATCTACACGGGCAAAACATAACATGCCTAGTGATAGCCTTTTCCAACTTTTCTTATGAGCTCTTGAACCTTGCCTTCAATATAAGGTGAGGTCCTTTTCTCCCACCTCTCTAAAAGAAGCCTTTAACAAGGTATAAGGAAATATTATCTCATGAGAGAGTTCGAAAAAGCTCCTCTTAAGAGAAACTAATAAACAAGTCCAAATCCTCCAACATTCTAAGAACAAGAACGCGATAGACAACAAAGTCTCCGATACTCTTCCTCTTGTTGCTTCTTCGAATATGATTGTTTTCAACAATGATCAATAAACTAATAACATAAAAAATCAACCTAATTATCATCAACCATTGAGTAAGGAAGAGCTGAAACATTGCTGACCTAGGTCATTCACCGCGATCTTGGATCCTTCTCGACTTGTTCCTCAATGACATGATGACAATAAATTCTGTTGGTGGCATGCTAATTGGGGCCACTCTCATGAAAAATGTCGTGCATTACGAACAATCGCCATCAACTTTTTCTAGATCCTTAATTTGATCGCGATACAATCACTCGAGAGCGTTTGACTGAAGCGGTCAAAGCCCGTGATGCGGCTCAACAAAAGGATCGTCATGAAGCTATCAACCAAGCTAATGAGAAGCTATAGATCTTCTCTAATCTCATGCCTAATCATAATGTTGCTAAGAGTTCTAAGAAGCAAGAACATCCTGCGATTAATGTACTTGACACAAACTATCCTCCCGAAAATACAATTCGCAATTAATGATGTGAACCTTGTCATAGCTTATGAATAACTTGAATACCTCAAATCATTTTAGCCTCGGACTCACAAGGTTATATATCCCTATGTACCTCAAAATCAAGATTCCCAAAGCAAAAATTTGCCTCATCCAGATGTCATCGGCCCCGTGAAGATAAAACTTGTTGGGTTGATGGCATAGAGGTTGAGCAAAAAACAATTTCAAAAGTCTCCTTGATCTCACTTGCTTCTTCCGACTCGCTTATGAGGACTCCCAACGCTCTCATCCCCGCACGCCAGTGGGTCCATGACGAGTGGGATCCTCAGTAGCACTTGCCAAACTCCCTAATCAACTCCCTTTCTTAGAACTCATGCGTAAGTTATCGCACGCCTTAGAATTAGCATGTAACTCCTAGGAGCATGCGACCTCTCGAGGTCGTGCAGGCAATCGAAATGCGACAGATGGGATGGTAGTAGGATGGGTAAATAGAATGCGGATGGAATAGGTGGAAACATCGACAAGAAATCAAGACAACCTAATGTTCTCAACTAGCAAAATGAGTAATTGTTCATTGAGGGCAATAAACGCTTGTCTCACTTGTTCGAGTGTTATGCTACGATCGAGTATGATCACCATACGCAAGTCATAGTCAATATCGGTAGAACCGAATAAGACCCTGCTTGGTTGTGGAACACGGGGAAACTGTCCTTCGTCGTCTATGAATTCCTCTCCGAAGAGGGTCATGAATATATGACGAATGATGGAATAAGGACAAGTCTAATCTCTACTTGGCTGGTTTTCCGAGAACTCTTCAACATATGCGCCTCGTTGTTCAAAGCAATCAATTGTATGATGATGGTAGGTGGGACTGAGGTGGTTTGAAAGATAAACTGTCTAAGGCCTTGGTCAATATTAGTCAACCGTGTTTCGATGTTTGGTTGTGGCATGATTGGATTAAAAACTCTTTGTCTTGGTTGACGTGGACCCTGAATGGTCATGTGGGCACTAACCAAGGAATTACGGAAAGCAAACAAAACACACAAGAAACCAAAGAGGTCTGAAGTTAAGGTCGGGTAACCTAGGCCACTATGGAAACATGGGGGTTGTTCATTCCCAATCTAATTAAATCTAGATTCCTATTTTAAATCAACAATGCAAGTGAACCTAACTTAAACAAAAGTTGATTACGCTCCTTTTAATTTAATTTAAATTGGGTGCAACTAATTTAAACAAATTAATCTACTTGTTTTTGGTATTTTAAATGAAGCTTTTAAATGCAAATGAATAAAACAAAGCTAATTAATTCCTAATCTATATTTTTTTGGATTTTCTGGTTTACAGAGAAATAAATAAACAAAAGCTACAGATAAGAAGAAATTGCTTCTAATTAAATAAGACTACTTCTATGCTAAAATAAAATAAAAAAACATGGAATAACAGATGTGGCTATTCTCTGCATTAAATTAATGAATGTAATCTAATTTAAACAGAGGTTATTTCCAATTTGTAACCGTGGATTGTTTATTTCTTCTAATGCCTCACCTCAGTGTCACGGGAAGAAATGAAGCTTTTTAGAAGCAAGTTCTTTCCCTGAAACTTCCGCAGTGAAAACACTAAAATTCCACATAAACTTTTTAATGTGAAGAAATGCAACAAGACACACAGACACAAAAGCTTTTTCAAGATTTTTCCTTTGCAGATCCACAGGGATAAGGAGGAAACTCTCAATGAAAGCTTTGTTCGTGTGTGTATTTAAATCTAACTAATGAATGAAAAGAAAGCTACATGTGCTTTTAACTAAAGAAATGAAGAAGTATGTGCACAAGAACTTCCTCCAAATCCTTTCCTAGACAAATCCACAGGGATAAGTGAGAAGGAATTATCAATGGAAGCTACTTACAATGAATACTTGCTAATTCTACCTTCTAAAAACAAGCTATTGATTTGATAAAGAAATCTAAACTCTAAATTAAAAAGAAAGCTTTAAAGAATTGAATTACACCCCTAACCTGGAAATGTAGAACTGTGACATCATCCAAAGTTCGTGGAGTTGTGTTGGTTGGTATGTAGAAAAATTTGTGTAGATGTTGGAGTAGACTGGTTGCAAGCTAATTGGTCTCAAATGCAAAAAAAGTAACAAGGAAAACTCGAGTTGTTTGTGTGCTTTTTGGCAAGATTTTGGAAGAGTAACAGTGCAATCAAATTCAATGGATGCCAACCAATACTTTGGAAAAAGCTTGGTTTTTATAGAAAATTGGCAGGGAAATGGTCCAACACACTTGGAAATCAGGAAGTGCGAGATCACTCAAAGGAGGGGCAATCAACTTACTAAGAATAGTAAGTAAAGAATAATAATTTCACACGCATCTATCAAGCTCAAAAACAATTGGTTTGGTTAAGAAACGTGTGAGACAATGACTTGAGAGCAAGCAACACGCGTATAGAACACATTGTTTAAGTCTCAGATTTAAACACAAGTAACCGCCGGTCTCACAGTAGACCAATGATTACGCAATCGCGCTACCGAGGTTACGTAACTTAAAAGGAAAACACTAAGGAAAGGAAGCAGAAAACATTTGCGAAAGTAAAGTTGAGAAATTGATAAGCAAGGTAGAATAAGCTATATGAACATGCTGCAAGCAAGGAAATAGGACATGGACATCATCATTTTTTTAGCCATGAAGAGGCATAAAATGTGAAGTCCGAGTATGGCGCTCCCAAATGGGAAATTTAGAAATTATACCCGACCCCATGTGTTGAAATCATGCCAATCTAAGCTTCCTGCAACTCCGCAAAAGAAAATGGGAATTCAAGAGCAAATAATAGATGTAATCGAAAAAACATTCTAAATTAAAAGGACAAGAGTACTCATCATATCGGCGAGGATAAGAGATATACCGCTCCGATGCTCCCGCCCTACAAAACACACACTCAAAACAATATTAGAAAACACACTATATATATCAAAATTGCTATTTATAGAAATCATTTTTACTTACCCACTTGGTGAATTTTAGAGTTCTAGATTACATGTGATCGTTTCGGACAAAATATAGTCGAATTGATGAGCACTTCGAGATGATGGCAAAGGCAACCAATGGCAGGAGCAATGGGTCACGATCAAGTTAGTTATCAACATTTATTTAATTTTACCCTAAAATGTAGGAATTGATCAAAACTAGCTATAGGGGGAATTTTTGATAAATTTATAGTGAAAATGACAAGGGGGCGCCATGTAGGACTTGTCCTTTGTTTGGTTCAATTTGGTGTATTTTGCTTTATTTTTATTTTTTTAGCCTTTAGGAGTACGACACTGTATTTCGCAAGCGGAACTACCGTGGTGGTTGAACAACCGTAGCTCTGCATAGAGTGGCGGTTATGCAATTTCCGCTTAGGCAAGTGACAAATGTGTAACCACCACTCTTTTAAAAGTGGTGGATGTGCAATCGCCGCAGCGGTTACACAATTGCCGCTTAGGCAAGTGATTTAATGTGCAACCACCACTTTGCTAAAAGTGGCGGTTGCGTAATCGTCAAGGCCGTTTTTAAATTTTGACTAAGTATTGAATCTTTTTGGTTTTTTTCTTTGCTTGAATTTGTATTGTTTTTTGAGCTTATTATGCATCTACATGATTCTAACTTGTTCTTTTCTTGCCGTTTGTGGGTACAAGGGAAGTATATTAGATGGAACAGGCCCGTGAGCAAGATTGGTTGCCTCAGATTTTGGAGATGTTGACTCAGGGGAGAGGGACTTATCGAAGAGGGCCGATATTTGGCGGATTTCACGGACACTTGTTGGTTGCACCCGCTAGTCAGCGTGTGACCTACCGACTTATAGGGATGTAAACTAGAATACTTTCCGACTACCCGAGTTTAGAGGTAAGTGGTCTATCACCTTGGAGAATTCCTACTGGATTTTGGGAGTTCCTGTCACTAGCATGAAATTAGTATTGACAAGTGCCAACTTAGTAGCTCAAGCTCATAGTTGGGCTACCTATTTGGGGGATGTACAAACATCTGATACTGGTGCCAAACATAGCGTTAGACTACTTTCAATTGACTCGCACCTATCCTTACTTTGTGCAAGGCCATCATTGGTATCTTGGCCTCATGTTTGATTGGGGATAAGGACGGGGACAAGTTCTTGTACTGTTGGGCCCTGATAGTACAGAGTATTGAGTTATACGACAGGGTCTACGCATGGGGAGTAGACATCTTGGGCACTACTTACTATGACTTCTACAAGATTATTAAAATCGAAGGGCAAGTCCCTTAGTCACCCTACACTAGTTATGAGTTGGGTCTATGGGAGGATTATCCCCTATCAGAGGGGGATTGGGATAATAGATCGCACATCGTTAGAACATCCAGTGGGTCGACATGGCTCCACGCAGGCCCATATCGTTAGTTTCCACATTTACCACAACAGATTTGATTACACAAACATATCGGGATATGGCCGACATATGAGGTGAGGAGACTATTAGTTTGACAACATGCAACTCTATAGCTCAATTGGCCAAATTAGCCGAGTAGAGACTCATCCAGTCCTCAAGGTACCCCAATAGTTCAGTTACCCCATGCAGATGCACTCCGCATGCAAGGCCTACAATGTAAAGAGGCATTCAAGAGTCGAGAGTTGCCCAAAGTGGCACGTTAGAGTGGACAATAGTTAATCTAGGGATTCCCATTGGTACACCGCGGGTCGCACTGATCCTTGCCGAGGCAACAGCTTAGGCCGAGGCCGATACTTCAGATTGAGGAAGGCTGGACTCACAAAGTGGAGGTGAGGAGGAGGCCGAGACCAATTTAGGCTTAAAGGAGGAGAGTGATCCAGAGGTTGAGGCACTGGAGAGGCCTTAAGAGTTGTCGGGCCGAGGAGGATGTAGAGGAGGAGACAATACACACGAAGGAGGACCCGACCGTAGGATGCAGTGGACAAGGACTCACCCAACCACAACCGATGGGTGAGGAGGAGATTAGAGTATAGGAGGTACTGTACTCAGCTCCTACGCCAACACCAGCCTATCGACCCAAGCTAGATGCCCCGGGATTTGAGTGAGTATGACACTCTTTTCTTGACTTTACTTTCTAGATCAAAGTGTTAGTAAACTATCTACTATCTCTTTCTCTCTCTTTTAAAAAGTTTTCGAACTCGCCATTGTTTACTTTCACTTTGTAGCTACCACAGATGGATGGCAAGATCTCATTTGGCGATTCTCCTTGACATGTTTGCAATTCCCGCAAAGATGACAAGGACCAACCGCCGTTGACATTGGAAATCTAGCGGTGGTAGACCGATATACCGACGTGTTTGGGAAAACATGGCATGCAACAAAGGCCATGAGTCGATGAGGATCAATCTTGCTACGTTCCTCAGGAGATTGAGAGGAGACATCGGCGAGAGCACACACGCAACAAAGCTACTACCACCTGTCCACTCACCCGCTTTGACGCATGGACAGTCTCATAGTCATTCCCATAGATTTGCTCACGGAGGCTCTCATGCCGCACCCAATCATTCTTTTCATAGGATCCACTCCCATCATAGAAGCTGCAACAGGAGCCCATGCGCCATTCTTTCCCCTTCTTAGGGATCTAGGAGGGAGGGATAGGCCTAAGGCCATTATTGCTTTAGGACAGTTTTGATACATATATTGTTGTTTTTGCATTTATCGGCTCAAAGATGAGCGTTTTGACCACACTTGCAATGGTGTGACGACATTGTACACGAAAACTTGACATTATTATATATACATATATGGACATCTTTTTTTGGTTCGACATTCTTTGTAAGAGTTGACTTGGTCATGATTTATCTCATATGTGTACTCTTAGATAGTTAGAATTTCGATGCTTTTTTATGTTTTATGGATGCTATGGATGATGATGCAATGTGATAAACATAATGATTTTATATATGATTATTCGAATGATAAAAATTGTAGCTTAAATACTTTGATTTTCAAGCAATATTTAGCATTTATGTTTTATTGGCAAAATATGATGAATATGACATGATAAGAAGATGAACTCACTCCATTCTTAACTCCACGCAACCAAGTAAGATGTGAGGGCTCATCATCAAGAGCCAAGAAGGACGTGAGTTATATGATTTGAAGAATGAAGATGATGAAAAGAAGACAAGATTTTGACAAAGATCCAACTAGAAACCTATAACTCAACCCTAAACAAAGTCAACTAACCAGTTCAAAGTGCAAGTCTTAGTAGGATCAATGTCAAAATTTCGTCTTAAGAACTGAAATGATGAAGAGATTAGATAATTTGGAGATGATAAAATGGATACTTGAAGAGATATGATTGAATGTTTTTGCCAATATTTGAAAGTCTTAAAAGTTGCTTGAAAAGTAAGTTTCAATTTACAATTTCACAAGATGATAATGCAAATGACAAACAATATGGATGCAATAATGTACAATATGGAAATGCAAGTGACTATGCATAAAAAGCGTTTAAGGTGAAGTGAATTAACCGATTCACTAAATTATTCACCCTCTAAAGTACACAGACGACATTCTTATAATATTCCATTACTTGGTACGGGCCTAACCATTTTGGTCTAAATTTCCTTCCTTCATCGACCTTTTTATCGATTCGATTGTCAAGTCTCAATACTAGGTCTCCTACCTGTATTTTGCATTCATATACCTTCTTGTTATATTGGTGACACATTTTTTCAAGTATAAACCCGGTGATGTTGTTCATCTCTAAGACATGTCTCATCCAGGGTTTCCAATTCTACTAATCACGCTTCTCGATACACATCTTCATCAAGGATGCCTTGTAGAGACACACAAAGACTCGGTAGTTCTACCTCCAACGGTAAGACTACTTTAGCAACAAAGACTAAAGAAAAAGGGGTCTCCCCGTATGTGTTCGCACCAATGTTCTATAGGCCCACAAGGCCGAAAATAACTTTAAGTGTCAATCTCTTTTGTTCTCCTTAACCGTATTAAGGAGAATGGACTTTAACGTCTTGTTCGTAGCCTCAACCTGTCCATTGGCCCGAGGATAGTATAAAGAGGTTGTGTGATGGGATATTTTAAATTGCACACACAACTCACACCTCTTCATTCTTAAAAGGTGTGCCATTATCTGAAATAATGATTTGTAGGGCATCGTACCTACAAATGATTTGGTTTAAGATAAATTTGGCAATTATTGATCCAGTATAGTAGTGAGAGGCATAACCTCAACACACTTTGTAAAATATTTCGTGGCCATGATAATGAAGTTATGGCCATTCGAGGACAAGGAGAGAATTTCTCTATCAAATCAAGACCCCAAGTAGAGAAGGGCCAAGGTGTAACAATTGGTTGTAGAGTCTCGTGTCGGGATATGTTTTTCTTGTGAAAACTCTCGACACTTCGGCACCTACGAACGTATTCTACAACATCATAATCTAATGTGGGCCAAAATTAGCCCATTCGGTGAATATTTCTAGCTATTGAATGCCCTCCAAAGTGGTCACCACAGACCCCACTGTGGGCTTCAAAGAGAATTTTCTTCGCTTCCTCTTCATCAACTCATCTTAATATCATGTTGTTGAAGGCTCTGCGATAGAGCACTTCTTCTGTGATTATGTACTTCGTGGCTATTACATGCATCCACCGTCTTTGTTGTGAGTTCACTCCCTCGGGGTATGACCGGTCTACGATGTGATTTACTATATTAGTGTACCATGAAAACGAAGCAATAGGGGGTTTTTATTCTATGCAAAAAACACATTCGTCAGAAAGTCTAAATTAACTAGCTCTCTGCAATCTATTGGATTGTCTGCCAACCAATCAACGATGATTTTTCCCTTAATTTTTTTTTATTGATGAGAGTGAGTTCAAACTCACCCATCAACGTGATAAACCTACCAACCTTCTTAGATAATGATGCTTGAGTTAAGAACGTCCACAATTTCTGGGATTCGACAATTACTTGTGTTTCTTGGTTATGTATATAATGCCTCAACCTCTTAGTTACAAAAACGATGGCCAACCACGCTTTCTCCACCTAAGCATAACTCGTCTCATCATCAAGGAGAGAGCAACTAGTGATATAGATGGCCCTTTCGCGACCATCATCATCTTCTTATGCCAACATGCATGCTATCGAGACATCAATTACCCGAGAGTATAATATTAGAGGGCTATCAAATTTAGGTGGCATAAGCGTAGGTGGTGACATGAGAAAAACTTCACCAACTCAAAAGCCTGATGACATTTGGTTGCTAAGGTTTTACAACATTATTTCTTAAGCATTTCGTTAATAGGATGAACATCGTATGTGAGATTAGGAACAAATCTATGAATTGCCCCAAGCTTGCTTAGGAAAGATCTAATGCTTGATTCGTCATTGGGGATTCATTTCCAAGATTGCTCTAATATTTTGCGGGATCTACATCGATTCCTCGAGATGAAATGATGTAACCCAACAACTTACCACCCGTAACTCCAAACACACACTTTTTCGATTTAGGGTTACACCGTATTCAATTAACCGTGAGAGAATAATACAAAGAACTTTAGGATGATCACCTTGTTTCTTAGCCTTTTCAGAGATCATTGACAGATGTCTCTAAAATCTTATGGATGAGACCATGGAAGATATATTTCATGGCCCATTGGTATGTGGCTCTAACGTTCTTCGACAAAAGGAATGACGACATAATCAAGGTCCCATAAGGAGTAGTGAATGTAATCTTAGTCTGATCCTCCTCGAATATCCTTATTTGATTATACTAGAAACGCTATCCATGAGAGACAATAACTCATAATAATAACTCATAACAATGATGTCAATAGAAGGCAATGGGAAATCATCTTTAGGGAATGATTTGTTAATATATCTGAAGTCAATGCATATTCATATCTTCCATTCTTTTTAAGGACTGGGACGATGTTTGAAAACCACATGGAGTAGTCTACTAGTTTAATAAACCCTACCTGAAGGAGTTTCATTACTTCCTCCTTAACCATCAAAGCAACCTTAGGTTTCATGGGTCTCAATTTCTATTTTATGGGCTTCGCATCAGGTTTAGTAACTAGGTTGTGAACTACCACATCAGGAGTGACACCTGTCATCTCCTTGTAATTGAAAAAAATACTTTGGAATGTTCTTTAAGCACTTTGGTGTGTGCTTTTACTTCTTCAAGCATCAACAAAGAACTGAGATTTAAAATTCCAGGTTCCCCTTCCATTCCAATGTTAATATCTATGGTTCCCTTGATTAAACAAGAATTACCCTCTTCGAATTCAAGAGGAGATGAAGGTAGCTCTAGTTCCTCCTCTTCAACCTCATAGATTTCAAAATATTTTAATGAAGAAGGATTCATCATTGTCTCTAAAGTAAGAAGAAGGGTGAGGAGTGAGGGAAAATCCTTTCTTGTGATGTGTGGGATGAAGATCAATATATGCATGGAGGTATCCTAGGATTGCCTCATCATTCTCCGTAAAATCTAGTGTAACAAGCTCATTTTCAGTCTCTACGTATGCCAAAATTGTGTTGGTAGGCACCTTACGAACTAAAGGTTTGGCTCAGACAGAGACGATGAATTCCATTTCCTTTAAACCCTCACTAGGACAAAACCGAGAGGAGGAAGTGGCCATAGAATTGAAAAGTTGGTTCTGCTCTCTTGGAATGGATTCAATAGAAATAAAATCAAAATCTTTACACAGTTCGCACATGATGAACTTGTAAAGTTGGAGGTTCTCTGCTCTAGTCTCGTAGACCTCCGAGACCTAGTTTGCAATAAGTTGCGAGTCACCTAGGAATCTGACATTGTGCACACCCATCCTCTTGGATGCAATGATGCCAAGAAGTAGATCTTCATATTCAACTCTGTTGTTCGTACATTCAAAATTCAATTTAAAAGCAAAGGGCATGACCCTCCCTTTCGGAGAAGTGAGAATCACCCCTGCCGCCACACCATAGCGGCACTTTGCTCCGTTGTAGTTGAGATTCCAGTAGTTTTTAGGAAAGATAGATGTTTCATCATTCTTTAAATCCTCTTTGTGAACCTCAGACACCTCAACCATGCAAATATCTCCAAGACCGTCTACCGAAAGAGAGGCTATCTCAAGAGCATGGCCTATTCCCAGAGAATCGAATGGGAGAATATGGGAAAATATTTCTGCAGGAGCTTCACAATCTCTACAGTAGTTTTTGTCGAAACAATTTCCACTACAACAACCTTGTTTTTGTTAGCATCCACCCCTTCAATTGTATTGGGTGGCTCTAACTTTGTTGTTGGGAAAAAATTGGTCGTGGGAATTGGTCCTCCTGAAGGGAGGGGTTTGTTTAGGTTGTTTGTTGGAGGATCAAATTTTGAATGGACCCTAGGATTATTCTTCAGGTTAGCTAGGTAAATGTTGAAAGGTTTTGGATCCACTTGAGCCACACAGACGTTCCCAAGATGAAGGAATCTAAATTCCTGAAACAAAGTAGAGGGAATGACCTTCATCGTATGAATCTATGGCCGAAAAGGATCATATTATAGTTGGTTTCCCTATCTATAATAATATTAGGTCCTAGATAATCTTGGTCAAAATAATCTTAGGTCCTAGAGTGATTGGGAGAACTATGGTCCTAATGGAATCAAATTTAAGGCTATCATAGCCTCTCAACATGTTTTGAGTTGAAGAACAATTTGGCTCTCCGTAACCTAACTTTGTCTAGAAAGAGAATTGAACAATGTTTACAAAGTGGCCCCATCATCTATCATAGCCCTCTTGACATAATTTTTATAAATCCATACCTATAAATATAAGGAAGGATCACTTCTTTGTGTTAACTCGGCATCGGTGGGCATCTTACTGATATTGAAAACAAACCCAACGTCTCTCTCATGCAGGCCCAAAGGATAGACATCAAAGTCTATATGATTGATTTGGGCCTCAGGAGGGGGAGTAACGTGAATTAAGTGGCCAAGACCTAACACTTATAACAAAGAAGATCGATGTACTGGGGAATTCTTCAACAAATCTAAGAAGGATATGTGAGAGGTCTTGTTTAGGTATGTAATCAAATCATAAGCCCCCATTGGCTTAGGGACTACTGGTGCATCATCTTGCACTAAAGGGTAAACCGGGAGAGGTCGTGACATGTAGTCACGAGTGCGAGTGCAACATGGATTTTTGACTCGCTTTCTAACATGACTAGGCCCACAATCTTAGGCTAGTTTCATTGGTCCAAAGGAGGAGAAACTTGTGGGTTAGTAGATGTGGAGGCTTCATGATTATTAGTTCCTATTGTTTCACCTTATTCTAGAGCGTTTCTTTGAATGTTGGCCAAGCAGATAAGGGTAAAGGTCTAGGAGGAATACTGTTAAGATCTTTGGTTGTAGGTTGTTGCACGTGTATGAATTCGAATCCACGGATGATCATGGGAGCTTCCTTTTTACTTGGAAGAACTACCTGAAATGGAAAACAAGACCACCAAATAACAATTAAACAATATATGCAGTGGACTCGCCTAATGTGTGCTTGGATCCGGGAAGTGTGATACTTCCTAGATGGTTGTCAACCCACTGTTTAAAACAACTTAATGCTATCAATAAAGGAAATCCTACTGTAGTTAAAATGATTTAGGTATCTCATTCATCTACAATAAGCAAATTCATTCACGACGAAAGCTAAGCTATGACTGAATCTGAAGGTCAGAGTCTTGGTCAGGGTACTGGTATAGGTCAGGGTGAGAGTCTGGGTGATTTTGGGTATTTGGTGGAGGTTTAGAAGCTCTGTTCTTGGTTTCTGGTAAAATACACAGAGACCAACGTCGGTCTAGTATGACCGATGTCGGTTTAGGTTAACTGATGATGGTTGTGGGTAACCGGCGTTGGTATGGTTGTGGTATAGGAAACTTAGTAAAATGGGGTGGGGTGACAGATCTGAGGCTAGATGGGCATGGAAGGGAAATGACAGGGTTCATGTGGGTCTCAGGTATGCACAGGAATGATTAAAATCTGGATATGGGAAGTTCAGGTGTATGGGTAAAGGATGGTCATTTTTGCACAGAGGTAAAATGGTGGTGGAATGAAATGAGGGTAGAAACTAGTAACAACAACAAAAGAATCTACCCAATGATAAATGGACAAATTTTGGTTAACAAAGCACTTACCGCTTGTACGAGCTTGACGTCTGGTTGGAAATGGTGGGTGATCAAATGGAATGAACTTGATGTAGTGTTGGTGCTTCCCTAGATGCTCCAGTGAAGGAAAACGACTATGTGGTTGCTTTAGGTATTGGCTTTGGATGCTTTGATGCGCATGCTAATCGTTGGTTCTACTTGCATGTAGCTCTGGTTTCGTCACTTGTTCTCAAAAGATGTGTTCACCTCTAAACAATGTGCCAACCTCGAAATAAGGTTATTTTGGGGGTTAAATGGTAACCGACGGTGGTTTCGGGTTGACCGGCGGCGGTTTAGGGTGACTGGCGTCGGTTAGGGTGGGATTTCCTAGGTTTTCTAAAATGGGAGATCCTTTTGATTTTCTTGGATCTCGCCCATTTTTGCTCCATGGAATAGAATGGAAACCTCCTTCTAACGGATGGGAATGTGGTTAGAGGGAATATAGTTTTGATTTTTAGGGTTTAGGTAGGTCTTAGTTAGTTATGACAACATACTAAGAATAGGTCTTAGGGTGAAGTGGCTAGATGAGGTGTCTAGGTGAGGTGGATATGTAGGCATTATCTCAATTAGGATATTATAACAATAAATATTGTGAGATAATGAATTAATTTAATTAAATTAATTAAATTAATATTAGAGTGGGATGAAAGGGGCCATGGTTAGGTGAATGTGTTCAAGGTGTTTGTTTGACGAGGGACCAAGGGGAGTGTGACCCAATTTTGGTGTCTACATTTTGCCCCTTTTTGTCATGTAGCTTGTATTGGTAAGTAACGGTGAAAAAAATAAAATGTGGTTGCCCCATGTGTGGGTGAATATGATCCCCCTCAAACCAGAACTGACGAGGTAGAAGGAAGAATCGGTGAGTGGTTTGATAAAAGGTGAATGTGATGAAGAGGAAGGTGGGCAACACGGGTAAAAAGGGAAAAAGGTCCACTCGGGTAATCCAGGTAATGGGTCATGGTCAACGAGAGTAACCGTCAAATGCATGCACATGTATAAACTACAACACGGTACCAGGTTGAAGAGCAAGACAAACTCTACATTGTCTAAGGTCGATAGGTTTATCCAAACAAGGTTGAGGTGATTCCGGTATCCAAGGTATAGGATATGGTCAGGAAACATGACGCAGGTCAGGTGCAGGAATGTTTAGGTGTGTTCCGGTACACCAAAGGTTGGGTCAGGATAAACGGTCATAGTAAGAGGCAAGGTAAGGTCATTAAATCAACAACATAGGTAACAGTGTCGTAAGGTATAGCGGGCACATGAGGTCACATGTCACTAGCAATGTTCCAGGTCCAAGTATCTAAGTCATGACATGGGTAGGGCCGAGGGATGGGAAAAATAACGAGTCCCCGAATGAGGACGAGGTGAGGGGATAAAGGGTAAGGTCAAGAAGGTCAAGTGGTGTGGCCAAGGGAGGTGAGTGTAGGATAAAAAAGGATTCAGGTCAAAAATTGGGGGTAGGGGGTAGGAAAAAGACTAAGCAGGGAAACCGATGACGGTTTAAGGTAACCGATGTCGGTCAAGCTAGACCGACCATGGTAAGCTAGGGCATAGGACCGATGTCGGTTATGGTAAACCAACGCCGGTTAGGTCGGGGTTGTTATAAAAAGAGAAAAATCTGTGTTTTTTCAATTCATTTGTCTTTTGCAAAAGAGGAGAAAACGACAGAGGAGAGAGAAAAAGGGTGGAAAGTGACCGAGTGAGACGGAGGACTAGGTTGGCGAGCTACGTGGCTGGTGATAGGTGGTCGATAGGTGGATTCACGTGCTAAGGTGGATCGATTGGAGTGGATTGAGTGGTTGGAGAGTGAGAAGTCATTTGGGGATGGCAGAGGCGGGGAGAGGGATCGGGGACCACCGGTTCGGGGGATGGAGGTACGTGACGTTTACTGAAAAGTGACAAGCGAGCGTGGGAATATACAAGTAACTCTTCCTCGTACCCGACTGCTTGAGGTCGTGCGAGACAGTGGTGGGGATGGAATATGTGTGGAATACTGACAAGCTAGTTTGGTAATATAATGTCTTCGACATGCACTAATGGAATTTGTGACTCTAAGGCAAAGAAGGCCCTTCTAACTTGGTGGTGTGATAGATCGATCAACAAGGATGAATGCTCGAAGGCTCCAATCAATATCGAGCTCTGGCGTGATTCGATCTATGGGTTGTGGGATACGTGGAAAATAACCCGGGATAGTTTCGTATTTTTCCGCACAGGTCATATGGTGGTAAGTGTAGTCAATTCTATGGACGGTTCTCTGGCCTAGTCCAGAACTCTCTAGCTCTGTTAGCTGCTATGTCTAGTGAAGATAATTGTTCAACGATGATAGGTGGAAGTGGAGTAGATCGGAATACTAGTGTGCGTAGGCCAGTATCTATGTCTAATTCGCCTATTGATTCGTTAGGCTGCGGGATTTGTGGGTCACAACCGTAGACTCGCGGTTGTTGTGGACCTGTTATGGTCATGCGTGGAATCAAGTCCTAATCCCTAGTATATCAGTAATCGTATGCTTTCTCAGCTTCTATATTCAAGACCAATAACTGTGTGATTTTCTCGGAATATCTCACAGGCGTTCGTGCAACCTGGATCCTTAAACTGGTATCTATGTCTATGATAGTATCTCCTGCGCCTGGCTGTGGGATCAAAGGATCACAACCAAAGGTTTGTTCTCTTTCTAACCCTTCTACAGTCATATGAATGTTTGCCTAGGGTAATCTGTAGTTTGGCTGATTTGACCAAAATATGTGTGCTTGGTCGTCTTCTATGTTCAATCCGCTCAACTGGGAATTGATTTGCTGCAAGCTTACCGTTGTTCGGAAGACTTGGATCCTAAGATTTTGATCTATGTCAGTTATCGCTGTGATGAGGTTGGGCTGAGGCACGATTGGCTCGAATACGTATTCTCTGGGCTCCCTAGGTCCCGTGATTGTCATGCAAAAGCAACAATATAAACAAACTATAGTAAAATGAAAGTTAACTATTTGCAATATATCTATAGCATATATGATTTCTCTATTTTTGTATTTTCTGGTGAACTATATGAATTTAAGAAAGCAACTATTTAAAATATTTAGAATTGACAACTAAACTAATAATTTAAAACAAACAAAATAACCGAGTGTAGCTATTTGTCTGTGCAATTTGTAGATCTATTCTAAACAATGAAATAACTAATCTATTTGCAAGATTCTTGATCCTACCTCAAAAGTGAGGAGTGAATCATAGTTTCTCAGAAACTATCAATCCCCACAACTTCCCTGGTAATATCGAGAATAGAATTAACTTAAATAAAGAAATTAACTACTCTATTTGATATGATTCTAACTAAAACTTTGAAAGCTAGACCTTGGATTCTGAAGAACAATGGCGAATCGATGGTGTGTGTGATCTTGTCCCCTCAGTGTGATCTCCTCATTCTTTTGTGTTCACATGGATCTAGAAAAGCGTATAATGTTAGCATCAACAGAAGTAGATATTGGGATAAAGGCAGCTCAGAATACACACCGAATACAATGCGAGTAGGAGAGGGATAGCGCAAGAGTACAGAGCTTGGCTTATGCAATTCCTAGCGGGATTTATTGCGAGTCATGCAACATAAAGTGTCCAGAACCTGAAGTTATCCTGTTTGAGGAGAAAAACCTGCAACTTTAATGGCTTCCTAAGCTATTCTATTCCAATGGATTGGATGAAACAACAATACTGCTTGCACAAGATGGGTTTGTGGCTTACCAACAGTAAAACAATGCTAACTAAGCATGTAATGAGCTAAACTATGAATCCTAAGCAAAATGAAATACTGAATTACTAAAATGAGAAGATGAGAAGTGAATGAGGGGCCATTTACTTGAGCACAAGCAATCTATTTATAGGAATTGCATTCACCCAAAGATCAAAACCAAACTGAACTCTCAAACAATAAACAAAGGTAAAACACTATTCCAGGGGACCAAAAACATAAATGCAAGCTTATGGTGGTGGAAAAATCTGGTGAATCGTTGATTTTTACGTGAGTTACGTGAAAAGAATGTTCGGAAAACGCGTAAAGGACTACCGCTCAACGAGCAGGCGGCCGTCACGAGACCGCCACCCAGCGGGGTGGCGGTTTCGAATCAAGAGAAAACGCCAAGAAAAGAGGGGAGAAGGAAAAGATAAGGCACGCGGGGCCAAGCGGGGCATGCGGATGTTAACACACACTCGGAGAGCTCTTCCGAGATCCCGAACACCTTGCGAGGAGACTGTATCATCATCGGGGCACTTGTTACATTATTCCTAAGCAAGATATAGTACCTTACAATTTTGGGTACGTATAGGTACCACCACACATGCATCAATGTGATGAGGTAAGATTCAATCTCTCCATGCTTGTTTTAAAGAAATTGATAGAAAGTTGGGTTGGGGGGAAAGATGGGTTTGGGGGGAAATAAAATTTGAATGTGAGGGGGGAAAATTGGGTAAAAGAGGGACAAGGGAGGGTGGGAATAGGTAGTATGCTAGGTGGGAAGGATTGTAGGTTAGAATGGGGGGTGGGGAGGTGAGGAATGAGAAAGAAATGGGAAAGCTAGGCACACTTCCGTGGGGTTTCGCTGCGACAATGACCGACATTGGTCGAATGTTGACCGGCGTCGGTGGTGTATAACTGGGATCAGTCATGGATGAGGGTAGGTCATGGGTGGATTGGGTAAGTAGGAAGGTGATATTGGGTTGGGTAGGGTTAGGTTGAGTAGGTGCGGGTTGGGTTGGGTAAGGTTAGGGTGAGTAGGTGTGGGTTGGGTTGGGTAGGTAGTTAGGCCATGGGATAAACAGGTAAGTAGTAAAGTAAAATAGGTAGGGTAATGGGTGTAGGGTATTGTGGGTATGGTTTGAGCTTGAATAATGTGATTGTTTTTTTAGATGCAGGTGAGAGATCAGCTGAGGATGTGAGATAGGGTGCCACCCCTACTCATGACAGTGTGAGGCACAACGATAACCGAGGAGTTACGACATGTTGAGGAGGTGGGCCTGAGTGGGGTCCGACGCTACCAAAGATGCAATCCGAAGTCGATTCGATGGTCATCCTCATCGATAGATGGGATTTGGCGACCAACACGTTCCACCTACTCGACGAGTGAGATGACAGTCACCCTGGAGGACATGTTCAAGATCCTGCGGTTACCTATATTGGGTACACAGGTATATTCGATCTCCTCAGAGGCATCTGAGGAGTTGATGTTGACTGTATTTGGTGAGGGGATGGCAGAGCTGACATTTCACATAGTGCAAGCTTGAGCTATGGAGAGATGTACCTAGCCCGTCCAGAGGAGACGAGGCTAGTAGTGCTACTGATGGAGGAAGTCTGTTGCTTTGCATTGCTGGATGTAGAGGGTGGGAGATTCCCACGATCTCTGATGGGAGTATTACATGACATGATGATGGAGAGGAGCTGATTTACCTAGTCGCTAGCATTCTTGGTGCAATTATATAGAGAGCTATGGGATTATGGGTGACTGCGACAGTTTAGCCTATGTTGCACATTCATTCTTCACTGTTGGGCCTATGAGCACATTATCTGTGTGCGTCTAGTAGGTATGCCCTGCCAGAGATGCCTTTGATGAGTTTTATGCGAGGTGGGGAACATGCGATGGGTTCATGTGATGAGAGAGAAGCGATCAGACAGAGCTACACATGATGTAGAATATTACCGGAGGCTACTGGAGGGATTTTCCAGCAGTAGATATTATACGGAGGCTGTATGTAGGTTATCCTTCCTACAGACAGATGGCTGATGAGCTAGCTGGACTTCACTACTCAGATGGATAGAGGGACATCGTGTAGGAGAGCATGAGATGATCCCCGTTGATAGGGTCGACAAAAGTTTGGACTACTACGAGAATATACCACCACCCTTCCCACAGATCGGGATGGATGATGTGGAGAGACCATTGCCACTTCCAAAGCCGACAATACCTATTGAGTAGGAGCAGGTTATAGACCGGCGGATTGATGATCTTTGGAGTGATGGACAAGTATAGACAGTGGTGGGAGGCCCAGCTTCAAGCAATACCTCCCAGGCTTGGGCAGCCAAATTTAGCCACCATCACTATGTAGACAAATGCCCTGTAGGGCGGTGCGGTGGTGACCCTGATTACCCAGTTGGGGATGGTACAGGGGAAGTTAGCAGCATCAGAGGTAGAGGTGGCTGCATTACATGCACATGTGGAAAATCAACAGGTCCAGATGGCCTAGGGTAGAGACAGGGATGGTGATGATGGTCAGGTGGCTGCCCTACAGGCACATGTTACAGGGTTGTAGGGGCAGCTAGCCATTGCATAGGCAGAGGTCACAGGGTTGTAGGGCCAGCTAGCTACTACACAAGTGAAAATCCAGACCTTATAGGCCTAGATACAAGCATAGGGGAAGAGGCTGATAACACCTCCACAGTATCGGGATAGGGTCCAAGTTCACGGGTAGGGGTGGGACAGGTCCCACAGAGTGTGCATGTGGTGCGAGGCCGATGGGGTCACCACAGACAATACCCCTATCTAGGTTACGGGATGCTTTATGTGAGGCCAAATACTATCAGGATCAGTTGATAGTGGTGAGATAGATTTTATATCTTATGGAGAGTACAGAGGCACAACAAGCCTCCAGTGAGAGGACGAGATCCCGTACTCATAACATGGAGAGAACAAGGGGCCATCGAGCCCCGAGACATGATTAGGGTGAGGCCACCAGCTCACGGAGGCTAGCTCCAGGTGATGTACCAGCAGGGGGTCAACCATGACCTATGGCGGGTGGTGAGATGATATTAGGCCGTTGGATAGGAACCGAGTAGGAGACCAGAGAGACTGACATGGAGGATGTCCAGCAGGACGAGGCTTGATTGCCCATCCCTGTATTTTGATGCATTTTAGTCATTTTTGATATATCGCTGTGTGTGCAAGGTGAGGATGTACGAGAGTTTTGTATATTTTTGAGCATATACCGGCCTGCGCATCGAAGATGGTGAGGTCTGTATATGAGAGTTTTGAGAGACCTGAATTATATACACCGGCTTGAATGCCGAAGACATTTGATAATTATGTATATAGATACACATGTTTGGATATTGTATTTATAGAGATGATGATGATGATGGTCATTATGTGCTTGTGTTGATACAATTTTATTATTATGCATAGATGGATTTAGGATAGGTGTGTTAGGCATGGATGGAGTCAGGTTATAGGCATGGATTGAGTTAGGTTGTAGGCATGGTTGAGTTAGGTTGTGGTCTAGGCATGGATTGAGTCAGGTTTTAGGCATGGTGGAGTTAGGTTGTAGGCATGGTTGAGTCAGGTTGTAGGCATGGTTGAATCAGGTTTTGTTTTAGGCATGGATGAAGTTAGGTTTTAGGCATGGTGGAGTCAGGTTATAGGCATGGATCGAGTTAGGTTGTGGTCTAGGCATGGATTGAGTTAGGTTTTAGGCATGGTGGAGTTAGGTCATAGGCATGGTGGAGTTTAAATTGGTTGAGGTTGTAATTCATTAATTTGTGCAATGAATGATGATATGGGTCATGTTTAAGATGTTTTATAATATATGCATGATGATGGTAAAGAAATGGTAGTCATAATAAATGTATGTTTCTTGATGATAAAAATGTGAAGCAACTTGTTTGTTTGGTTTAATTTCCAATTTTTGATATAAAAAGGAAACTAAGTAGGGTAAAATGTGATTGGGGAAAATGAAAGATGAATTAGTTAGGGTAGATAGTGGCGAGCTAACCTCCAAGGGCCCCATGCCCTCGGAGTGTTGCCTACATAGTCCCGACTAAAAGGGACCTCAGTCGATGTAGTTCTCCCATAAGCTAGGGAAGAATGTGAGGAGGTAAGAGTATGGGTGGGTATGTTATAGGCATGATTGAGTCTCGGTCTGTTAGGTATGGGTGAATTGTGGGCTCATTGGTAGAGGTGATGTTGAGTGTGGTGGAAGAAGAAGATGACCCAAAGGTAAGCGTTGAGGACCAAGTCCTGTATAAGGTAATCAATACATAATAAGGAAGGTTAAAAGATAAGAGGAGGCAAGAAAGCCACCTGATTGGTTAGGATCATAACGAGTAAGTCATACCTGAGATAGGCTGATGAACATAAGACCCTAAAGACATTGCATGATTTATTATTCTAAAAGTGTAAAGTAGTTGCATGACCACCGAATGTCACAGTTCCACGAGGTCCCTTGAGGCGATAGGAAATGAGAGTGCGAATGGTGAGAGGGTGAAGAGTGGTTTGTTTTTATATGGTACTAGGTAGCATGCCTTTATGGCTATGAGATCTAGCAGAGTTTCTATGAATTCTAAACACAAAAACAATAGAACTAAAAAAACTTAATGCTTAGTAAAATTAATTCATACGGGATAATTTTATTTGTGTAAGGAGGTTACAATATATAGGAAAATTTCTCCTATAAGGAAGGAGTCAACTCCTATCTCATTATCACTCATATCTCTCACACATCCCTAGGATATCTCACACACCTCCTAAACTATCTCAACCACACCTATTACTAAGGTGAGATAAACTCACGTACAACTAATACTTCTCAATATGAGAAAGTATTATTACACACATAATAATAATGTTCACAATATTAAAACTCTAATATCCAAATAACCCAAACCACTAACACTTCATGTTCACACTATAAACATGAATTCTATAATAAGCAAACAAGAGATCCAAGGTCATAATGGGAAAGTCCATGAATAAAAGGATGTTTGCTTTTATTGATGTTTGAGATAGGCGATCGATGCGGGAAGTCTATATGGGATGAGGAAATTAACTCCTTGAGGTCTTCATGAAGTTGATCAGTGCAGGAAGCTTCAGATTCTCTCTCTCTCTCTCTCTCTCTTTTTTTTTTTGAAAGAGCTTTACATAAGTGTCCTTCGAGGGAGCAATCTATTTATAGCAGTGATTGTAGAGAGAAAGATGTTCTTTTGAGGGAGTCATCTCGTTATTGGAAGTTTGACTCAAGGAGTTGGATCCCATGTGAGGTATTTTAAGTCATGGACAAGACTAAGGTGAAGAATAGGATTCTTGTTCAGAAAGTAGGGTGAAATGACCATGGGATCTCATTTAAAGGTAGACAAAAAGTATCCATGAGAATCATGCTATGTGCAGTGCCGCGGTACACATAATTAGGAGAATGTAAAAAGTGACGGATATGCACATGATTCTTATTTAATTGTTGGTGATGGCGTAGGAAGTGGATAGCGCTCAAGGGACGAGCATGGAAAGAGGTAGAAGGTGAGGTAGCACTAAAAGTCAACAATAGAATGGTCGAAGATGCAACGCATTAAGAGGGTTAGGTTCGGGTTTACCATCGAGTGAAGATAAATGATAAGCACTTGATCCATAAGTATGAGTCATGATGTATGGTCCTAGCCAATTAGGAGAAAATTTACCCCGTTTAATTTTTTATGCTTTGGTTACGTGTTGATTTTATTCGGAGGACAAGGTGAATGACGTGGAAGGTTCGTTCATGGACACATTTTTCATAGGCACGTTTGATACATTTTGGTAAACTTGCAGATGGTCAAGAGCATTAAGACGATGTTCATCTAGTAACTCAAGTTGTGCTAAACGGTCTTGATGAAAGTCATCATTAGTGAGCATGTCATGGAGAGAAATGCGGAGTGAGGGAATCGGACTTCAAGAGGTAGAACAACCTTTTACCTGTAGACCAGAGAAAAGGGTGTGCAACACCGGGAAGTACAAATACTAGTGCGGTATGCCCATGGCAGGCGAAAGGAATGTGCGTGTGCTAGTCCTTCCCAGTATTGTTAACCAATTTCGTTGATGTTGTTGGGAAGAATGTGGATTGATCTCTCTGACAAGATCCAAACCCCATTAAGAGAAGGGCCAAAGGTCACATGCGACCTGCAAGGCATGACTGGGTGTATGATGAAGGTTGGCATGTTGTTGGAATTTTACACAACACTTGATGTAGTCGCAACAATCATGGTTGAGGGTCGGCCAGTAATATCCTAGGTGAAGAATACGCTTAGCAACAGTGAGGCCACTGAAGTGACCTCCACATATGCCATCATGAACTTCCTTAATGGTATAAGGAATTTCAGAACTCGTAAGGCACCGTAAGAGAATGCCATCGAAGCCACATTTGTAGAGGAGGCCACCCATGATGACGTAACGAGAGACCTTTTTGAGAAAGGCCTATTGTCCATTACGAGTGAGGTTGGGAGGCAAGATGGAACGAGAAAGGTAGTCTGAGTATTGTTTATACCAAAGGTCACTTGGGTCAGGGGCAATGGTTCCAACAGAGTAAAATTTGTGAGGTAAATAAGAGGGTGATTGGAGTCTTTGTACGGTGACAAAGATTTTAGAATTGGTAGGTGAAGCGGGGATTTGAGAAGCCAAGCAGGCCATGGTATCTACAAATTTGTTGGTTGAATGTGGGATGGTTTGAAGGGCGTAGCGGTTGAAGGTGGTCAAAAGTATGTCTACGTGATGTTTATACTTTTGAAGTGTCTCATTACGACATTGGTATATACCATTGACTTGGTTTACGACCAATTGGGAATCACCAAAGATGTTGATGGATTTTACATCCAAGGCATAGGCAGCTTGGAGACCTAATACGAGTGCTTCGTATTTGACAATATTGTTTGTACAATCAAAATCTAGTTTGAAAGACAAAGGCATGGGTTCACCATCAAGCAGAATGAGGATAACTCCTGCCCCACCCCCACGCTAACACTTGGAACCATCAAAGAAGAGTGTCATTTGGTAAGTGGGTTCGTCTAGGGAAAGGGTGGCAATTGACTCATTTGGAAAGTCAAAATTAGAGGGTTGATCCCTAGAAATAGGTGCGTCGGCCAATTGGTCGGCGATAGCTTGGCCCTTGATGGAATTTTGATGGATGAATTTGAGGTTGAGGTCGGCTAGAAGCATAAGCCAGCGTGCGACACGTTGATTTTGGTAAGGTTTGGCATACATGAAGTGTAGGGGGTCGGTGTTGGTCACAACATAAGTTTTGTGATTAAGTAGGTAATGGAGGAGTTTCGTGGCAATGAAAACTAACGTTAAGAAGAGTTTTTCGGCATGGGTGTAGCAAGTTTCATAGTCTAAAAGAGTACAACTTATGTAATAAACCACCCGCTATCTGTTTTGTTCATTACGATGAGCGAGCATGGCCCCCAAGGAGTGATCGGTAGCTGAGATGTATAGGTAGAAGGGTTGATCATCTTTAGGTGGAATGAGTATGGGTGGTTGGAGAAGGTATTGTTTTAAAGCTTCAAAATGTTTATGGCAGTCATTATCCCATTTAAAGGAGACATCCTTCTTGAGAAGATGATGAAATGGTTGACACCGATCAGACAATTACGAGATGAAACGACGAATAGATTGCAACTTACCTTGTAGGATACAGAGTCAAATTCTATAATGGCCTTGAATTTAGCAGGGTCAACTTCTATACCCCATAAGGAAACAATAAATCTCAAGAGCTTTCCTGAGAGAACCGCAAAGACAGACTTCTTGGGTTGAAGGTGAACGCAATATTTAATAAGGCGGTCAAAGATGGTTTTGAGGACGTCGAGGTGCTCGAGTGGCATTTAGATTTTCTAGGAGATCATCCACGTAATATTCCAATATACGATGCATGCCGTCATGGAAGATATAAGTCATAGCCTGCTTTGATATGTGGCACCAAAATTTTTAAGGCCAAAAGGCTTGACTCGATAGCAAAAGGTCCCCGAGGTGTGATGAATGCGGTTTTGTGTTGATCTTCCGGGGCAAGCAAGATTTGGTTATAACTCGAGAAACTATGCATGAGTGATAACATCTTGTGACCAGTGGTAAGGTCAACCAATTAGTTAATACCGGGTAGAGGGAAGTCATCTTTTGGGTAGGCTAGGTTGAGGTCACGTAAATCCATGTAAATACAAAGTCCCCATGTCACCTTAGTGATAGGGACAACGTTAGAAATTCAATGAGGATAATCAATGGGTAAGATGAAGGAAACAGAAAGAAGGCACTGGAGTTCTTCTTTGACGAGAAGGGCAATGCGAGGGTGCATTTTCCTCAACTTTTGTTTTATGGGCTTAGCATCGGGAATGGTTATGATATTATGGACCACTATGGTGGGGTCAATACCGGGCATATCTACGTAAGACCAAGCGAAAATGTGGTTATGGTTTCTAAGAAGAGAAGTGATGGCTTCTTGTTCAGTAACATCCAAAGATTGACCGATCTTTAGAATGTGAGGGTCATCTTGAGTATGAATGTTGATTTCGATAGTCGATTCATTCAACATGGTTTGCATCTTAGATGGTAATGACTGATGAATATATGAGTCTTCTGCACCAAGGTAGGTGAGTATAGATTCATCATCCTGGCATTGAATGACATTAATCGAAGGTGTATCGTCATCGATCATTTCAGGGTATAGGAAGGGAAGAGAAGAGGGAGCCTTGCCCTCACATTGATAAGTTAGAGGCCCCAAGGAAATGGTGTTTATGAAAAATAAAGTTAGGAGGAATGGATTATGGACCCATTGACCCTGTCAGCAAAGGTGGTGATGGTGGTGACGAAGGTGGAGAAGGGATAATGTCTTTAATGAGTTCAATGCGGGCCTTCTTAGTAGGTGGTTCAACAAAGCTGATACCACTACGGTCATTATTCTTGTGAGTAGTACATGGAATAACAGTATGGCGGCCTTGCTCGTAAAATTCAAAACCTAAACCCTTCCACACACATTAGTATAGGAAGGTGTGGGTGAAGAGGCGATTGGTGAGTGACTGGAGGTCGGCGGAAAATGGGTGGGTTTGTGATGGTGGTTTAGGTGTGTAAGTTGTAGTATCAAGTCCCCCATAGGTGAGATTGGTACGAAGGTGGTGAGGACCATAAAGGAGGCACTCTCCTATATGGTGATCATAATGAGGGTGCTAGTGAAGACTTCCATACTCTTGTAGAGTAAGGAATGTGTTGACACTATATAGGTGATACTCCCCCAGAGTGAGGCATTGAAAAATTCCCTCCAAGGGATTGGTGGTTGGTATGTGGGTATCTGGAATAGACAATGTGTTAGAGGTTGGATCGGAGGTGGAGCTAATGAATTGGGAGGCCAATGGTTTGGCAGTTGTGGAGGTTGTGGTAGTGGTAGGAATGGAGGATGTAGGTGTGGTTAAGGTAGCGGCTGCACTGGTGAGGGGAGGTGTAGGTGACATGGCAATGGTTGTGGAGGTAGATGATTTGATGGGTATGAGCATGTCATTGGGTCGGTAAAGCATGTTGCAAGTTTTGAAAGGTGATGGGTCAGTTGGAATGGTATAGGTGTGTCCTTCATGCTCAAACTTCACACAATGATGCAAAGTGAAAGGAACACAACTCATGACATGAATCCAGTCTACCAAGCAACATGTTATATTGAAATTCCCCCTCCAAGACTTAAAATAACTCTAGAATAGTGCAAGATCCCCCACGAACATGGAGGATGATGGTGTTGAGTGTAAAGGTGATAGCATTATTGAATGAACGCAACATGACGGGATGTTTATGCATGTAATCTTCAGGTACGCACATTTGAGTGAATTCATGGGAGGAGATGATATTAATGCTAGCGCCCCATCAATCATAACATGTCATACACGTATATCATCGATGTGGACAGAGATGAAGAGGGATGGATCGGGGTCATCGGTTTGGTGTGGTGCGATCTCTTCATCTGAGAAGCTAAGGGAGGCTACTTGATGAGTAGTTGGAGGTGTAGCTGACGAGGGTAATTTGGTGAGAGAGGCTACATGATGGGGTGTGATAATGGAGGCCACGGGTGTAGGATCATTGGGTAAAAATTCAATAGATTGAAGGACCTCCATGAGAGCTTGACGATGGGATTCGAGGTTTGGATGAGGTCATACAAGGACATTTTGAGGGGGATTGGTGTAGTTGTTTGAGCATTGCGTGGTGTGTGACCCCATTAGAAATAGGATATGTGGGGCTGTGGATAGTGATTTTAGGTGTGGGTGTAGATGGTATGTTGGGTATAGGATTGGTTGGTGAGTCAGTTTCCTTTTCCTTGCCTTTGTCCTTCTAAGCATGGGTAGCAACGTGGATCATGTTGATCTGAGGTGGGGAGGTAGGCAAGGTAGGTGAGCCATGAAAGGTATAGTGACATGAAGGGAAAAATCCCAGTGGCGGGAAGGAACCTTGTGAGATGAGTTGGGCACACTAACATTTGGGTGGAGGTTTGATAAGTTATTTTGATGTGAACCATGTTAATTTCAAACCTTGGGGTGGCTCTAGGAGTTGTGGAGGTCTTGGTCACTGAGTGGGCAATGAGGGAAAAACTGTGGGAATGGGTGTTGGTGAAATGGGGTCTTCATCGAGAAGGTCATCATTGTCAAAGTTTTCTTCGGGAGGACACAATTGGATAAGAATGGTTTTCAAAGCCTTACAGTTCTCTACATCATGTCCTGGCACATGATGGTAGGCACAAATTTTGGTGTCGTCAAACCCCTTTGGTTTGGGTTTGAGTGGGTCATAAGGTTTGAGAGGTAGTAATGTGATGACAAAAGTTTCAAGGAGGTTGGTTAAAATTTTGGCATAGGATCCTGCTAGTGGATCACAATGGGAAGTGAAAGTGGGTTTGGGTGTAGGTGTGGCTGATTGTAGAGGAATGGTCCTTGCATGAGGTAAAGTGGATCGAGCCACGTTTTAGGTGCTAGTGTGATCTTGGGTGTTGGTCGTGTTTTGCTTGGGTAGGGGTATGGTAGATGAATTGGCAAGAGAGTATGTGGTTGGTTTGACCACCTTATCGAGGGTAGCATATTTTTGTCCTTAGGTTGTACCTTCTTGGGTAAAGGTGATACAGAACATGAGATCTAGAGGGAAAGGTAGATGGTGGAAGAGGGTGTGTTACCCATGGGGATAACGGAGGTGCTGTGAAGGTAGATGGTGCAGGTCATGCTAGAGGTGTGAGGGAAAGAGATTGAAGTGTCGTGGGTAGTGAAGGAGTGATCGATGGTATTAGAGGTATGGGTGGTAAAGATGTTACAGATGTGGGTGGAATTTGTGACGGGTGCTTAGGTATGTTTGAGGTTTGTGATGGAGGAATGGGCTCTTTGTGTTTTTAGTTTCTTGGTAGGTGGAGGTTTCTTAACCGTCTTTGGAAGGGAGAGGTCCTAAGACGGACGCGAGAGGGTGAAGGGGATGAAGGTGTGATCGGTGAGGTTGGAGTATGAGGTTTATGGGATTGGTTCTTTTTTTTTGGGTGTCGAGTAGGTTTGGTATTGGCCTTAGAGGATGTAGATAAATCTAATTTGATGGGTGGATGAGTAAGGTGGTGGTTGGGATGACCCCTAAGGTAGTGCTGGGTTTAGGTGAAGAAGATGATGTAGGTTTTGGCTTGGGTGTAGATTCGTATCGAGTTATAGGTAGGGGTGTGGTTTGAGCCATGAGTGGTATCATGGTGGAATTTGTGATAGTTGTAGTTGTATTTGGTTGAATTGACCGATTTTTTTGGGTAGATAGTGAAAGTGTTAGCAAGTGACATTTACATTTATGTTGAGATAGAGAAGCGAGAAGATGCCCCCAAAGTAAGGCCCTATCCACATAATCTAGGCAATCGGCTAGGCATGAAAAAGACACTGTTATAGGTGAGGTTGATGAGGATCCAATGGAAATTTCTGTAAAATGTGTCCTAGAGACGGGGAATTTTCTAGCTTCGGCTTCCGTGGGTAAGAGAGCTGAAAGTAAGTCTGCAAGATCTTGGGTAGCTGATGGAGAATGGTCACCTAGAGGAAAAGGTATCTCTACTGGATCCTTGATAGGTGGAGGAGAAAATGGGTGCTCCTCTGTGGGTGGAGGAGATGATGGGTGCTCCTCTATGAGTGGAGGAGATGGAAAAGTATCTTCCATGGACTGGAGAAGTACTGTGGGTGATGGATCTCTAGGTGGAGAAGTCAAAGGTGAAGTAGTTTCGATGTTAACAGGAGTCTCCTTCATGGGTGAGAGAGGAGACGAAGGATGTCCCTCTGTGGGTGGAGGAGTAGGTGAAGTGGGTTCAAGTGTAGGTGGAGGACTTCGGGCTAAGATTTCCTCTATGGAAGGAATATGAGGTAATTGGGTAGCAACAGATGTATTGCTGAAAATAGCATGGACCTCGCGGGTATGGCTATCATGAGTTGAGGACTCTCTAGTTTGATTGGAAGAAGGGGCATGATTAGGAAAGGGTTTCTTGAAGATGTGTAGGTTTTGATTAGCAAGTGCATTAGGATTATCCAAGGTTAACTCGCCTTTCTCGAGCATTTCTTAGACAATGTTTTTGAAAGTGATGCAATTGCTATCACTATGACCCTTCACTCGATGATAGTTGCAGAAGTCGTGCTCTTTATACCATGCGGGTGTGGGGCAAGTAGGGTCAAAACCAATGTGTGGTTTTATGGGAGGAAGGGTGATGGCCCCAACTTTAATGAGATTTTCTAAGACAAAAGAATAAGGTTCCCAATTGGAATGTATTTCCATTGTTCTGTCGAATTGAAAAGTCTGGACAGGAGAAAGATTAGATGAGGGACTAGCTTGATTTGATGGATGAGCTAGGCCGGCCTTGATTACCACTGCGTTAGCGGTTCCCTTGGATTTTGAATAATTGTTCTATGGTTTTGAAGTAAAAGAGGCATCATTTGATTTGAATGCCAAATTCTTATTGCGTAGTTGGATTTTCTTCTCTTTGATGGCTCGAATCTCTAGCTTTCGTGCCATGGTGAATGCCTCATCGAAGGTTGAAAGTCCTGGACTGTAGGGTTGGTGAGATATGTCTAGCACAAGCCCACGTGAAGATCTCTATGAGTTTGGTTTGTGGTAGTTGGAATGTGAGTTGATTGATTAGGCTATGCCAACGAGCAACAAAATCTGCGATAGACTTGTCATCATATTGACATGTAGAGTAGAGGTCAGTCATGGTAACCTTCTTAACGATATTGATGGAGAAGTGATCCAAGAAGGCTTGGGCTACTTGATTGAATGTCTAGGTAACCCACTATACCAGTCTAATGCATGTCCGATTAAAGACATAGGAAAGGTCCTCAGAAGTAAAGCGTCATCATGGGTGATCAGATAACAACTATGTTTGAAATACCACAAGTATTGTTGCGGGTCCTCTTTGCTATTGAAATTGCTGAATTTAGGAATTTCCCAATGCATGGGATATGGACGGATAGGAATGGATGGGTGTATAGACTCATTAGAAATCTCATCATAGGTGAGAGTGTTATGAGAACCAGAAACTGATGCTTCCAATGTCTGCATCTTGTCCATCATTAACTTGATTAGGTCGTTGGTAGGTTGTGATGGTTTAGTGACCCCTCTAGTGTAAGAGGGTTGGTGTTGGGAATATGAAAAGGGTGGAATTCCAGTATATGGTGCTGCCATATAGGTAGATTGAGAGGGAGGGAATGAAATAAGGGGTACGCACCCAGAGTGAATGATAGATGAAACGGGAGGATGCTGATAGTACGTATATGGAGGTGGAAGGGTCGTGGTGACCCTGGTGGCAATGGGGGCTAAGGACTGTGGGATAGAAAGGACAATGTTTTGGAAAGGGGTAGTGGTCACTGACACCGAGAGGTGGTTGTGTAGCTAGGGGTATATACAAGACAATAGGTGCGAGATGAAGTTACATTCGGGTGGTTGGCGAAAGTATAGTGGATGTAGCGGGTGCAATAGATGTGGAAAGCGCGGTGATCATAACAGGTATGGGGCCCAACTGCGAAACGACTGGGGTAACGCATATATAGGTAGTGCAGAGCTAGTAGAGTAGAGGTGGAGGCGAAGTAGGAGTGAGTGTCGGGGGATAGATATGAGCATGCGTATATCAACTAACCAGAGGTATCTTGAGTGGATGAGTGGGAAAGATAAAAAGCGCAAGGTGGTAAGGGGGTTCGGTCAAGGAGTCGTGTGAACTCCTCGTCTCTGTGGCGATAGTGATAGGTTGGTTAGGATCCATGGGTGATAAAATAGAAGGTGGTGAAGGACTAGGTGGGAGTGGTTGATGAATGGCGTGGAATATGAGGGCGTTTTCTTGGCTTCGGGTCAGCACCATGTGAACAAGCACTGATGTGGTAGGACTACTTTCTGTAAATGACACAGAAATACAATAAGGACATGATAAATAGATGGTGGTAGGTGAATTGGGGTTAAAATGTCAGTTGGAAAATTACACAGGCTAACCGATGCCGGTTAGGTTAAACCTATGCCGGTCATAGGTAACCGTGGTCGGTCACTATGGAAAGTAGACAATTGGTCAAAACAAGAGAAAAAAACAATACTTTTCCCAAGTATGCAAGATGTTGATGGAATTACCAGGTAAGTGAATATGATAAGAGTGATAGAGACTCTAAATAGTCAAAGAAGGTGAATAGGTGTCCTTTTGGGTAGGTTAACCAAAAGAACAGTGAACTGACACCGGTTGAGTGAAACCAATGATGGTCAGAGGGTAACCGATGATGGTCACTGGACCGACACCGTTACTATGAAATTGAAACAACAATGAAGAAAATGTGGTTGTGAGTTAAAATTAAATGTGGAATCAAACCTAGAATTTTGAGAATGATGAGAATATGGTCCAGGCACACTTAGATGAAGCTGGAATACACCAACTGTGATGAGGAGCGTGTAAGGGGAAATAAGAAAAATGAAGAACGTGACCTCTCACCTCAAAATGTAAGCCAAGTAAAAACACTAAGAAAAATACGATCCTAAGAGTGCTTTTTCTATTATGTTTGTTTAGCTTATGCTATTTAAGGATTGACTCATGAACTTTAGAATATAATTTTTGGTGAGGATGGCTTCCTATGAAGAAGGAGATCTACAAGGAGAGGTTTCAAGTATGTTATGGGGGGCGGGATGTCCTATGATGGGGTAAGTCTTGGACAAAGATAACGGCGGGGTGCCTTTGTCTTTGTGATCGTGTGATCACCTACAACTTCTTTTGGGTGAGATGTTGTTTAAGAATGTGTATATATTTTAAATTTGTGATGTTTGGGTAAGACTCAGAGAGAGAAAAAGAAAGGAAGTGCTTTTCTATGATTCATTTGTCAACCATCAGTTGGGCATGACTTCCAGCGTATAGGTTGCCCTCAATTAATGTGAGCTAATGTAGAAGCAGAATGAAATGAAACACGTTTTAAACCCAAATTGAAGTGTTGCATTCAATGAAAAAATATGAACAAGAGAAGGGATGCTCTTTCACTAATGCGATACTAATGAAAGGGAAGAAGTGTTATTTTAAAGCACCAAAATATGATTGCTTTTAGACAATAGAAGAAGAGTAGGTTCTAGGGGAGAAAATTTAATGTAAGAACTTTTAGAAAAGAAACAAACATACAACCTTTTCACCTAGAAAATGAAAGAATGCAAAGAACCCTGAATGGGTCCCACCGGGCATGCCAAAATGTTTCACCTGATTCTAGAGCATTTCTTCGAATGTTGACGAAACAGATAAGGCTAAAGGGCTAGGAGGAATACCTATTAAGATCGTTGGTTGTAGGTTGTTGCACGCGTATGACTTCGAATCCACACTGATTGTGGGAGCATCCTTTTTCTTGGAGGAACTACCTAAAATGGAAAAAAAGACCACCAAATAACAATTAAACAAGTATATGTAGTGGACCCGCCTAGCGTTCTTAGATCGGGAAGTGTGATACCTCCTAGATGGTCATCAACCCCGATTTAAAACAACTTAATGCTATCAATAAAGGAAATCCTACCATAGTTAAAATGATTTAGGTATCTCATTCATCTACAATAAGAAAATTCATTCACACAAAGTTAAGCTATGACCTGAATCGAAGGTCAAATTCTTGGTCGTGGTACTTGGTATGGGTCAAGGTGAGATCTGGGCAATTTTGGGTGTTTGGGAGGCTTAGAAGCTCTGTTCTTGGTTTCTAGTAAAAGAAAGAGACCGATGTTGGTCTAGTATGGTGATGTCGGTTTAGGTTGACCGAAAATGGTTGTGGGTAACCGGCGTCAGTATGGTCATGGTATAGGAAACTTAGTAAAATGGGGTGGGGTGATGATCTAAGGCTAGATGGGCATGGAAGGGAAATGACAGGGTTCATGTGGGTCTCAGGTATGCACAAGAATGATTAAAATATGGATATGGGTAGTTCAGGGGTATGGGTAAAGGATGGTCAAGTTTTCATGGAGGTAAAATGGTGGTGGAATGAAATGAGGGCAGAAACTAGTAACAACAACAAAAGAATCTACCCAATGATAAATGGACAAATGTTGGTTAACAAAGCACTTACCACTTGTACGAGCTTGACGTCTGGTTGGTAATGGTGGGTGATCAAATGGAATGAACTTGATGTAGTCTTTGGCGCTTCCCGTATGCTCTAGTGAAGGCAAAACGACTATGTGGTTGCTTTAGGTATTGGCTATGGATGCTCTGATGCGCGTGCTAATGTTGGTTCTACTTGCATGCAACTCTGGTTTCGTCACTTGTTCTCAAAAGATGTGTTCACCTCTAAACAATGTGCCAACCTTGAAATAAGGTTTTTTGGGGTTAAATGGTAACCGATGGTGGTTCTAGGTTGATCGGCGGTGGTTTTGACCGATGTCGATTAGGGTGGGATTTCCTAGGTTTTCTAAAATGGGCATATCCTTTTGATTTTTTTGGATCTCGCCCATTTTTTCTCCATGGAATAGAATGAAAACCTCCTTCTAACAAATGGAAATGTGGTTAGAGGGAATATAGGATTTTATTTTTAGGGTTTGGGTAGGTCTTAGTTAGTAGGGTTTTGACAACATACTAAGAATAGGTCTTAGGGTGAAGTGGCTAGATGAGGTGTTTAGGTGAGGTGGATATGTAGGCATTATCTCAATTAAGATATTATAATATTAAATTTTGTGAGATAATGAATTAATTTAATTTAATTAATTAAATTAATATTAGAATGGGATGAAAGGGGCCATGATTTGGTGAATGTGTTTAAGGTGTTTGTTTGACGAGGGACCAAGGGAGTGTGTCCCAATTTTGGTGTCTACACCTATATGACTACCCTTGTTGCGCCTTGAGGATTAACTTTCTCATTTTTAGGGTGCCTTGGGAAAGGATCCCTATAGATTCCAAAAGTAGTGTTCGTGGAGAAATGGATCCCATGTGGATGCTTTGCGTAGGTGCTGTGGGGTTGGCCAAGAACATCTCAATGAAGAGCTGCCTCGATCTCTGTAGAAACAGTGTATGAACTTGCTACGGTCCCTACAAGTATGAATGTCATGTCCTATAACTCTATGGAAACCATAATACAAGTTAGGATCATAATCTTGAGGTCTTCTATTCCGATTCTACCGTGGTCTATAGTTCTGTTGTTGTTTTAATTGGTTGTTGTAGTTATAGTTTGGAGGCCTTGGCCCCGGTTACGATCCTGGTTCGATAATTGATTGATTATGAACTAGGGCACCGAGTCCGAACTTGCTGAATGGGAGGATGACTAAAGTCAACCACATTAATAGGAATGAGGTTATTGTTCCTTTGGTTGTTTGCATTAGCGTTGTTTTTATTTATGTTGTTTGTGTTTGGAACATTGGGTTTCTTGGGCTGATCGGTCATGCCATCCATGTGGCACCACCATTTAGATTTAGGAACTTGGGTCCTTGATTGTTGTTCAAACCATTTTGATAGTTAGAATTATTCTAAGCGGGAGTGATCAACTTCTCGTTTGGGCCATACGTCTTACATCTAATGTCTATCACAAATTGATCAATACAAAGGTCACCCTTTAAGACTTTTTCGTAGCTTCGAAGAGGAAACTTTTGGAATTCTTATTTGGTTTCTAAGTTTAGAGACTGAAGGAAAAAATCACAAACCTCCGTCTGGTCCATATTGGGAGCACTAGCCGAAGAATAAAGGACTTTCTCGCCACCTCGAATGAAATTAGCGTGGACTAATTGTGTTAATGTTTAATATGCAGGAACTCCTAATCCTTGTTCTTAATAACTTGTTCATGTTGAAATCCTTAATGAACTTAGATATGAGTTGCTTGAAGGAATGGATGGAGGTTTCGGGATTTTGTAGTACTAGTCGAGAGCAATCCCCTCAAGAGTCTTAGGAAAAAGTGTTGTGATGGCTGCATCCCAAGGAGTAGTTATCGATAGTAGTGGCATATGCCTTAATGTGGGAATTCAGTTCTACCTCCCGTTAAACTTGGGAAGGTCCAACAATGGCGCGGGAGCATGATACCTCATATAGTGAAATCTAGAGGTTTTTTTAGTTACTCATAGTATCTTCCAAGTGCATATGATTCAACCATTAACGATCCTTGATGGGGAGGTGGAGGTGGAATTGGAGCTTGATACAACAAAACATAGGCATTAGTTGGGGCGTAAGGACCCCTTTTTGTTGAGCGTAAAGCCCGGGAAAAGAATACATGTTCCATGGGAGGAGATTTGGAATACATGTGCACATATGGAGGAACAATAATAGGGTATGGGCTTGTAGGCATGAAACCAAGGAATGCTGAATTTCCTGAAGGAGCGGCATTTGAGAATGCACTTCTGACCGAGAAGGATGAGGGGCCATACCTAGTGTGCCCGATTATGTAAGAAGGTCTTCGGCTTAAGAGCACCCAAGTAGGCTTGAGATTATAGTTGTTAATAGGAACTCACGGAAGGCATGTAGCCTTTTTTTGCATGTGATGGGAAGTATTGTTTGAACCCAAAAATTGTGTAGGTTGTGAGGCTTGGAAAATTTCTAATTCCTTGATTCTACCCACCAATGTTGAGATCACATCATTAGGTGAAGGTGGAGTGTTTTTATTAGGCATGTGTTGAGCCTTGTTGGGTTGCAAAGGGACATGATACCCCACTATAAATTGATCTTTTGTAGACCACCCCTCTTTAGATGTATTTTTATTTTGGGAGGAGGGGTGATTTGTGTTGTTATGAAGAAGAGCATCAATATATCCTTGCATCCTATCCAAGGATTGATCTATGGAATTAAGATGACCACTTTGCTTTGGCTGATTCATGTTGGGGTTAGCACACCGATTGTACAGATAATATATCAGATCTAAGCATACATGCAAATAAAAGTGGATATTCTACCAGAAGAAATATACAAAACAAGAGACATAAATCAACACCAGATTTAATGTGGTTCACCCAGTGTGGGCTACGTCCACCAAGAAACAAGCCAATCTATTATCCAAAGCTTTGACAAGATATACAATGAAGATTTACAATCTTCCACACCTCTCAGATGTTCAGTACTTTCTTTCCATCAAGCTTTTGCTTCTTCACCAAGAATTCTCTCTCACATAATTATCTTGTAATTATGATCCATTCTTACTTCTAAACCCTATATTTTATGCTTATATAGTCGTTTATAGACTTAGGGCACTTAGCCATGTAATTACAATTAATAAATCTATTTTAATGCTAAAAATAGATATAATTCCCGAGAGTTAATTAAAACTTTGTCACACAGGTAACCAACGCTGGTTCTGCCTAACCGCTGCCGGTTCCTTACTTTCCTAACCGATGCAGTCATAACCGACCGATGCCGGTCTGCCCTTAACCAATGCAAGTTACTATATTTTCCAGAAAGTTCTAATTGCATGCTAAAATGAAGTAATTGAGCTCCATAACTCAACAATCTCTCACTTGGAGTTTAATTACTGCACCATACCTATACAACATCATTCTTGGATCCTTCCTTGGATTTGTTTCTTCCTCTTAAATTCTCAAACTCGAAGACCAATAGAAGTGGAGTGTAGCTCCAAATTGTCCTTTGCTAATGGCTTTGTTAGCATATGTGCAGGGTTCTTTCTCGTATGAATCTTTTCTAGATTCAACTATCCATCCTCTAATACTTTCCGTATGAAGTGATACCTCAACTAAATGTGTTTTATTCTCAAATGAAACAATGAGTTATTTTCCAAATGAATTACACTCTTACTGTCACTAAACAATTTACAATCACTTTGCTCCTTTCCCAACTCTTCCTTTAACCTACTCATCCATAACATATCCTTACTAGCCTCCTCGTGTAGGCTGCGTCATACTTTGCCTCGAAGTAGACAAAGCCACAACCTTTGCAATCTTGAAATCTAGCTAATTTCCGTTCCACCTACTATGAAAATATATCCGGTGAGTGCTCCTCCTACCATCCAGATCTCCGGCCATATCCGAATCAACATAGTCACGTAATGAAATATCCAAACCTCCATAGCATAAGCTGCATGTTAGATGTCCCTTTCAAATACCCACGAGTATCCATTGGACTGCTTTCAATTGATCTTTACCGGATTAGCTATATATCTACTCACAAATCCCACTTCTGTGCCTTTATGCTGGTTTGGTACAAACCATAACGTACATGAGACTTCCAACTGCTGAAGCATATGACACTCATGTCATGTATTTGACCTCCTCATGTGATGAAGGACATTGATCTTTACTCAATTTGAAGTGTCCAACCATAGGTGTGCTAACAGGTTTTGCATTCTGTATGTTGTACCTTTATAACACCTTATAGATATAATCCTCCTGAGACAAATACAATTTCTTGTTTTCCTGTCTCTATGTATTTGCATGCCAAGGATTCTTTTTGCAACTCCTAAATCCTTCATTACAAATGTGTGAGCTAGCTTTCTCTTAAGCTCACCAATGTCCTGCATACTAGATCCTGTAATAAGCATATCATCCACATACAGTAACAAAATAATATAGCTCCCATTTTCAAGCTTCTTGAAATAAACACAATGGTCATATTCACATCTCAAGTAACCATGCTCATGCATAAAACTATCAAACCTCATGTACCATTGCCTTGGAGCTTGCTTGAGCCCATATAGGCTCTTTTTCAACCTGCACACTAGTTTCTCCTTACCCTTGACTTCATACCCAAGCGACTACTACATATAAATATCTTCATCTAAATCACCATGAAGGAAAGCCATCTTCACATCTAGTTGCTCTAAATAAAAATATTCTACTACAACTAAACTCAATACAATACGAATAGAAGTCATTTTAACAACAGGAGAAAATATTTCACCAAAGTCAATACCTACTTTCTATGCAAATCCCTTTACTACAAGCCTTGCCTTGTACCTTTTCTATCCACCCTCTTCTTCCTTAATCCTGTAAACCCACTTGTTCTACAATGTCATCTTACATTGACAACTTAACCAAATCCCAAGTTTGGTTCTGTTCTAAGGAGTCCATCTCCTCATCCATGCCATGCTCCCACTAAACATGAGTCTTATCTTGCATTGCTTCTTCAAAGCTCTCTGGTTCACCACTATCAGTCAATAATAAATAAAATAGAGAAGGTGTAAATCTTTCTAGAAGTTTACTTACCCTTTGTGACCTTCTCACAGGAGTTTGGGGTATTGGAGACTTAATCTGGGCCTCTTGGACGTTAGTATCAACTTTTGACAATGACCGACACCGATCACCTCTAACCGACATCGGTGCTTCTAACCGATACTGGTTCTAATATTCTGTAACCATCGGTTCATCTGACCGATGTCGGTCAGGGACTAACCAACCACGGTTACTGTGTATTTCTGTAGGTGTTTCTTTAAAACCCGAGAGTTCATTTTCATCAATAAACTTCTCAATTTTCTCATCCTTGGGTACCAAAATTTTATCCTTGTACATTCTCTTTTCATTCCATTCAACATCATGAATCCTAACAATTTTAGAATTCTCTAAATCCCAAAAATGGAAACCGAAATCACCAGATCCATAACCAATGAAAGTGCACCTCTTGGATTTTGCATCCAACTTTTTCTATTTTCCCTATCAACATGCACAAAAGCTTCTGAACCAAAAACTTTAAGAAAAGAAAGATCTACCTCTTTTCGGTCCAAGCTTCTCCTCTGGTATTCCTCCATCTAGTGAAATTGTAAGGCCATTGTTAATCAAATAAAGCTGCGGTATCAACCGCTTGCCGCCAAAAGCTGCAAGGGCAATCCATAATGAATCATCATACTTCTAGCATGTTCCAAGATTGTCTGTTCATTCTTTCTTGCAACACCATTCTCTTATGGTGTTCTTGGAACATTTCTTTCTCTACGTATCCCATTCACTAAACAATAATCATTGAAATCCTTGCTACAATATTCACCACCATTGTCAGATCTAAGGCACTTTAACTTAGAATTTGATTCATTCTCAACAAGGGATTTCCATCTTTTAAAAGTCTCAAAAACATCATATTTATGTTTAATACAATAAACCCATACCTTTCTTGTAGCATCATCAATGAAAGTAACATAATATTGAGATCCTCCATGAGAAGCTACCTGAGCTGGTCCCCACACATCTGAGTGTACAAGCTCCAATTTCTGCTCCTTAGTTGCCCCAACTTTGAGAAATCTCACTCTCTTTTTCTTTCCAAAGATACAATACTCACAGAAATCAAGATCTAAATCTTTCAAATCTGATAACTTACCCTTAGCCTTTAAGATCTACATTCCTTTTTGACTCATATGACCCAACCGATTATGCCACATACATGCATATGAATCTGAAGTAGATAATGCAAAAAAGGAATCAATAATACAGGTAGATAAATATAACGTTCGTACCTTCTTACCTCTTGCCACAACAAAAGCACCCTTGGTGACTTTCCAAGAGTCTCTTATAAAAGTAAGCATGCAACCAGATTCACCTAGTTGCCCTACAAAAATAAGATTCCTCTCGAGGCTTGGCACATGCCTCACATCTTTCAATACCCATGTATTTCCATTCTGTAATTTTAGATGAACTTCCCCTTTACCAGTATCTGCAAGGTTCATCCTCACCTAAATAAACATGCCCAAAATTGCCGTGGACATAATTTCTGAAATAACCCTTATTAGGGGTTGCATGGAAAGAAGCTCCTGAATCTAAAACCCATGATTCAATTCTACTATCTAAAGAAAGAATAAGAGCATCTTGCATTACCTCACGATGTAGTAAGATTTTCCTCTTACCTTTGTTTGGGTGTCGGATCTCTTTATTCTTTAACCAACAATCTTTCTTTGCATGTCCTTTCTTTCCACATTTCCAATAAGTAATTCCCTTACTTACGGATTTAGATCTGCTATACGTTGACTTTGATTTCCCATTACTCTTACTCTTGGATCTCTCCTTCTTCCCCTTTGCTTTCTACATTCAAAGCATTTCCAGATGATGTTTCCTTTGTACTCTTCCTGTGAATTTCTTCATTCAATATTATACTAACCACATCATCAAACTTCAAAATATTATTAGCAGATGTTGTATTACTAATAGCCATTACCAAGTTGTCCCAACTATCAGGCAAATAACATAAGAATAAAAGTGCTTTTACTTCATCATCAAACGGTATAACAACCGATTTTAACTGATTTACAATAGATCAAAAATCATTCAAATGACTAGAGGCAAATTCACCTTCATGCATCTTAGAACTAAATAGTTTCTTCATCAAATAAACTTTATTTGAAGCACTAGGTTTTTCATATAAATTAGCAAGAGATTTCATTAAGTCTACCATAGAAGCCACTTCTATAATATTGGAAGCCATGGATGTTGCCAGGCTCAATCTTATAGATCCCAAAGCCTTTCTGTCAAGAATCTTCCATTCTTCATCAGTCATCTTCGTAGGTCTAGACTTCTCATCCAACGGTAAGTACAAATCTCTTTGATACAGATAATCCTCAATCTATATCTTCCATAATTGATAATTTCAGCCGTCAAATTTCTCTACCTTGTATTTATTATCTTCTGTCATTACTATAACTCCCAAATCAATCAAAAACCCTCTGTGAGTAAATCTATCAACACACAAAACCCTCAAACAAAGCTCTGATACTAGTTGTTAGGGTTAGCACACCGGTTGTATAGACAATATATCAGATCTAAACATACATGCAAATAAAAGTGGATATTATACCAGAAGAAATATACAAAACAAGAGACATAAATCAACACCAGATTTAACGTGGTTCACCCAATGTGAGCTATGCCCACCAAGAAACAAGCCAATCTATTATCCAAAGATTTGACAAGATATACAATCTTTCACACCTCTCAGATGTTCAGTACTTTCTTTCCATCAAGCTTTTTTTTCTTTTCCAAGAATTCTCTCTTAGATAATTATCTTGTAATTATGATCCATTCTTACTTCTAAACCCTAGATTTTATGCTTATAAATTTCTCTATAGACCTAGGGCACTTAGCCATGCAATTACAATTAATAAATCTATTTTAATGCTAAAAATAGATATAATTCCCAAGAGTTAATTAAAACTTCATCACACAGTAATCGACGCCTTGAGTTTTTCCTAACTCTTGCTGATTTCTTACTTGCCTAACCAATGCTGGTCATACCACGATCGATGCCGGTGCCCTTAAGCGATGCGGTTACTATATTTTCAAAGCAAGTTCCAATTACATGCTAAAATGAAGTAATTGAGCTCCACAAATCAACAATTCGTGCAGAGCTCATCATTTGGTGACAACTAAGAAGAAAAGGAATTTATTTTCATGTGAATTTGAGGTTTGGACAAGACCAAAGTGGATAAAACCCTTGTTCTCTTGTGAATGGCATGTTATTAGAGTTGGAGAACTCCGGTTGTGCATTGTGGTTAAGTTGGTCTATCTCCTCAATCCTAACTATTGAGTTGGTGTTGGAACCTTGAGGAGGAGGTGTGTAAGGAGATAGAAAATTCTATGAGTAATTATCATCCCACCTTGAAGAAGAGGCGATTGATGCATACCCGTTTGGTGGTAATAGGCTTCGAGACACAAGATGGGCCTATAGTATTCCGATGTGACATAGTCGGGGGTGTATAAACACCCACATAATAATGGGAGAGGAGAAGGATGGATGAAATAAAGGAAAGAAAAGAGGAAATGAAAAGGAACTAGTCCTTCATGTTGGGTTCACCAATTTTGTGCATATTAGAATCGACACGTTACTCCTTGACACACATGACCTCCCAAGGTTGTTCTAGAATAGCCGAGATGGAGCAGATGGGATGGTAGCAGGATGGGTAAATAGAATGTGGATGGAATAAGTGGAAGTGATGATAATGAATCAAGGCTACTTAATATTCTCAACTAGAAAAATGGTTATTTGTTTGTTGAGGGAAATAAATGCCTATCTCACTTGTTCGAGTGTAATGCTATGATCAAGTATGATTGTCATATGCAAGTTATGATCAATATCGGTAGAACCAAATAAGACCTTTCTTGGTTGTGGAAAAAAGGGGAAGCGTAGCTTCGTTGTCTCACGAATTTCTCTTTGAAGAGGGTTATGAATATATAACGAACGATTGAATAAGGATAAGTATAATCTCTACCTAGCTTTGGTTTCCTTAGAAATCTTCAATGATGTCTACCTCGTTGTTCAAAGTAATCATCGTATGATGATGGTAGGTGGGAATGGGGTGGTCTGAAAGATAAGCTGTCTAAGGCCTTGGTCAATATCAGTCAACAATGTGTTGATGTTTGGTTGTGGCATAGTTGAATCACAAACTTTTTGTCTTGGTTGACGTGGATCTGAATGTTCATGTGGGCACTAACCAAGGAATTACGTAAAGTAAACAAAACACACAAGAAACCAAATATGCCTAAAGTTAAGGCCGGGTAACCTAGCCTGCTATGGAAACATGGAGGTTTTTATTCATTCCCAATCTAATTAAATCTAGATTCCTATTTTAAATCAACAATGCAAGCAAATCTAAATTAAACAAAAGTTGATTACTCTCCTTTTAATTTAATTAAATTTGGGTGCAACTAATTAATTTAAACAAATGCAAAACAAATTAATCTACTTGTTTTTGGTATTTTAAATGCAAATGAATAAAATAAATCTAATTAATTCCTAATCTATGTTTTTATATTTTCTAGTTTAATGGAAATAAATAAACAAAAGCTACAGACAAGAGGAAATTGCTTCTAATTAAATAAAACTACTTCTATGCTAAAATAAAATAAAACAAACATGGAATAACCGGATGTGGCTATTCCTTTATTGTAGATTAATGAATCTAATCTAATTTAAATAGAGGTTCTTTCCAATTTGTAATTGTGGATTGTTTATTTCTTCTAATGCCTCACCTCAAAGTCATGGGAAGAAATGAAGCTTCTCAGAAGCAATTTATTTCCCTAAAACTTCCCCGGTGAAAACACTAAAATTCCACATAAGTTTTTAATGTGAAGAAATGCAATAAGACGCGTGAATTTACGAAGCTTTCTCGGGCTTCTTTCCCTTATAGATTGACAGGGATAAGCAGGGATGAAACTCTCAATGAAATATTTGTTCGTGTGTGTATCTAAATCTAATTAATGAATAAAATAAATCTACAAGTGCATTTAACTAAATACATGAAGAAATATGTGTGAAAGAACTTCCTCCAAATCCTTTCCCAGAAAAATCCATAGGGATAAGCTGAGAAGGAATTATCAATAGAAGCTACTTACAGTGAATAATTTCTAATTCTACCTTCTAAAAAATAGCTATTGATTTGATAAAGAAATCTAAAATCTAAATTAAAAGAAAGATTTAAAGAATTGAATTACACCCCAACCTAAAAATGTAGAATTGTGACAATATCTAGAGGTGGTTGTGTTTTCTTGATCCCCTCAACTTATTTTCCAGTGATGAATCCAAATAGTCCAGGGAGTTGTGCTGGTTGGTATGTAGAAGAAGTTGTGTAGGCATTATGCTGGAGTAGATTGGTTGTAGGTTAGATATGTTAGAATTGACAAGGGACTGAGAGGGGGTGAATCAGTCCTTTAATAAATATTTTCACTTTTCTATTTCAAAACATCAAACATATACTTTTATACATTAATGTTGGATCAAATAAAACTCATCAAGAGATGCATATATATCAAGAACACAAGAAACCTTCTTTATTGGAATACAAATCATATTACAACTCATCAAATCAGATTACAGCCAACAAAGATATCACCATTTTTCTTCATTCACATCCTCCTCATGAAACTCCAACCAACTACAAACCTAGAAGAGACTTCCAGGGATTTTGGGCTATGCCCAAGGGGTTTTTCTTTGCAGAAATTTTTTCTTCAAATGAAGAGAGAAAAGGGTTTTTCAAAATTTAATTCACAAATGAGCTTACATGAATAGATATACCTCTTAGACATGACCTTTGACCTTCCACTTGTCATGACTCTTCAAATCACTCATTTTTTTATTTTAGCTCATCAAACTTGTCCACAAGTATATCATCTTTGTATTCACATGGTGTATGGTCCCACCCAATTAAATAATGTACTTATACGCTTGGAAACTTGCCACATTATCTAAGATACTTATTTAGGCTCATAGGTGTGCCTAAATCATCTTCTACAAAAACAATCTGAAAAACCATCTAACTAGACCACTTCCACTTATCTTCATGACCCAAGTAATATATAAAAATGAATCTTATGATGTATAATTTCATTAAAATTTACAGAAAGATCCAACTCAAGGCTTTGTTAGAGATATTGTATAGTGTGAACATTAGATATTGTATAGTGTGAACATTAGATATTGCATATTGTTAGAGATAATATTATCATGGATAATATTATTATAATGTGAATGTAATATTACATATAGTAAATAGTATTTACTATATTGTAATTAGTAAATTAGTAAGTTAGTAAGTTAGATAATAAAACAATGAGATATTGTTTTATTATCAATGTTATTATTAATGGTTGAAACCATTCGGGTAGATTGGTTTCATATGCAACCAAATATTGTTGAGAAGGTTGCAGGTAAAGACAAAGACATTGTTATGAGAGTTGTTACTATGCAACTCCTATATAATGGAGTGCATAGCTATGGGAAATGTAGCAGAGTTAATAGAAAAGGATTAAAGCTAAATATATGCTCCTAAACCTATATTTATTTACAGGATTAACACATCAAGAAACACCATTTTGTAAGACTTTCTTGGCTAGTTTCAACATCTCTAAATTTGGTCTTCAAGAATTAAGCTAATACATAACTCAAATAGCTTCATCATGAGGCAAGTAACCTATAAATGAAAATATCATGAAGTATACTATATCATCCACCTATCATACTGCTCAAATTCATGGCATAATGCTTCCAAAAACTTGAATCTTTGTAACTGGTCTGGTTGGTCTTGAAAACACAAAAACTAGTCTTCCATACAATGTGGTCAAACACCTATAAAGAAATTTTTAGAGATCCATATCACCTTAAAAATTAAATTCAGATGTATAAAACATGTTCAATCATTCAGACCCATAATTCAAAATGAGAGAGTCTCATCTTCATGTCCATTTAGACATGCTCCTCGAAGAGGCCTAAAAGAGCAATTTTGGCTCAATCACCTTTAAGCAAGAAATGACTTATAAAAACTGAGCCAAAAATTATAAATACCATATGACACATGAAAATATGTATAAATACAAGAAAAAACATAAATTCAATGCAATTCAACATGGTTACCTTCATTCTTCTTCACTAGCTTCTCAAAACAAGCTTCTTTTGCCGGTATGCCCAAATATGCAACTATTACTTCAATTTTCTCCAAAAGAGTAACCCAAGTGACTTCATGAAGTTTAATAACACATTCCCAACATCATCCACCTCAAATTTGAGCATTTTTTCCTTTGTAATATTTTCTGTGCAATAAAATCTTCACAAAATACTATGTTTTTAGTGGGGCCCACCATGCGTCATGAAATCAAAATAGCATGAAAATGTGTACCAGGAGTCCTATTCATGTTAAAATAGGTTTCAAAGAAAAATAGTTGAGTTAAGACACCTATCCAACTCAATTTTCCAAAACTGGTCCAAATTGGGGTTTGGAGGGCTACAAACATGCTCACAAAAATGGATAGAACTTCTAAAATACTCAACCAATCACCAAAATAATTTTTGCACCATAATTTTATCCAAATTTAATCCATTTTTTATCTTATGAATTATCTAAGGAGGCTCCAAATTTTTCTTTACTGCTAATAAGTTTGGTGCTCAATTTGCATACTTTGAAAAACCGGTTTTGGAAATACTTGCATAACTTGCAAAATATTCATCCTCAACTTCTGAAAATTTTTCTCACACCTTAAGGAAACATCCCTCTAACACCTCCAAGTGATAGTTTTCTCTAGTTCATCCTAAATATTTCCATCCCATCTCATTTTGGTGCCCTTTGGTCTCTGATTCCCAGTTGTTGTATTATGTTGACCTTGTAGAAGTGCCTAAAACACCTCAATATCTACCTGTGAGGCCTTGTACACATCATATGTCATCATTACATGCTCATACCATGTTTGGTTTTCATCATCACACATTGGGTCAACATTTCACACCTTGCTTTGCTTGTGGATTGACTTAAGAAAACTCCATATTGACTGTTTCAATCTCATTTACCTAGTTTTTCTTTTTTTTTTTATTTCTTCACCTCCTATGCCACCTCATGATGATCAAAAATTTCTTTCCTACTTTGGTTTGAGTGAATTTCACACATTTTCTTGATTTACACCATATATTTGCATTAGGCCAAAGCCTAGAATGACTTGACTTGACCTAGACATTACATGACAAAACCATTTGGGCATGTTATTGACACATTGACACACCTCACTTACCTCATGGACCTTGTTTGACCTTCATACCACCTTTGAGAGACTCAAGCAACACATGTACACCTTTGGAGACCCCTAGATCACCTAGCCAACATACCTAGATCACCTAAACCACTTGACATCAATGGACTTGACATCAATGAAAACACAAGTGACACACACTTCCAAAAAATCCCCCTTTGTCATTGATGACAACCTTCCTAGAAACATTGATGGCAACTATGACTCACTTGGATGACCTCATTTGCATGTTTCTTGACACACTTCTCCCCCTTTGACATCTATGAAAAAGGATACATTGACTCCTAGGCATGAAAATGAAACACAAGACAAGAAACAAACAAAAATGCAAAAAAAAAACTTACTTGGTGAAGAAATTCTCCTCCCTTGGGACTTGTATTGTCTTTAGTTTGATTCCTTCAGCACATGAAGATCCTCTTGGACCTGAAAAGACTCCCCATGAGCATGATATCCTCCTTATATTTTATTTATTCATGGTTTACATCACTTTCTAAGCTTGATTCATGTTCAAGAACTCCAATTTTACCTCTAATACTGAACCTAGCTACCTTGTAGTTGCTCAAATCACTTTTCACAGTCCCTAGGACACTTCTTTAGTGTTCTTCACTCCTTTTGCATGATATTATACTTTTTGGATCATAAGCTTACTCACCGTTGGGATTTTCAAAGAAATCATCAATAATGCTACCTAGATTAGCCTTCTTAGAGCCTAGAATATCTGGAGGAGGATAAGTGCCAACTCACCCTACCTCAAAACACACCTATAGGCTTGTACATCTTCATTCTTGCTTGAATCTTTAGTGCTTTGAAAGAACACATACCATCTCAGATTGTAAAAGAGCCCATTCAAAGGCTTGATCTCTCATATCTCTACTTGTCAAAATACTTGTAGAAACTTCTTCATGTCTGTACCATGTCATAATAGTTCTTGGAATACACTATGCTATACCTTATCAAGCTACATAAACATAATATTCTAACTACAATCTTGCAAGTTCAATAATTTTCTACATCACATAGCTTTAACATTTCTTGTAATTTCTTGAGGTCTAGATACAATATACAAAGGCAAGTTTGTGCAAGGACTTCATGATTATAACCTAGAGGCACCTCTTATATCTTCCACACACACTTTCTTTGGTGAACCCTCAAGCCATTTTCAATGAGAAACAACACATGTTGGACTTTATACTAAAGCTTTAGGATCAACTTTCAAGGAAACTCATTTAGTATGCCAATTGATGGATCACATTATCTCTAAAACACTCACCATCAGATGATAATATAAGACCATCAACACCTTTTCATTTACCTACCTAGGTTACTTGACACATCATTCTTCTCTATAGCTTCTTCATTTTCAATCATTTTGGACCTTAGTATGATATATTTGATTATGATTTTCTTATGATATCTTTGATTATGAGTTTAGTACAAAAACTTCAATGACTTCGCTATTGAAGAAGATTTTCCCAACTAGTAAAGATAGATTTAGTTAATTATGTATTCTAGTGATTATTCTAAATATTTGAGAGAGAAATTTCTAGTTCTTGTTCTTTGTCTCAGATTGTTGTCAATTCACTACACCTTATACTATTTCTCATGCTCAAGTTTATAGTCATGCAAATATAGTGTTTCACACATTATTTTCTCTTTTGAGTATGTCATATCATTTCTTTCTTGCTTATATAGTCAATCAACACTATATTCTTTCTTTCTTTCACTACAATTTTACTACTATCTTAGTTTAAACTTTGAATTAATCCTCTATTTTAAAAATAGTTCACTTAACTTCACTACTTATTCTATCACTTTCCTAAGCACTGAATTATTTATACTTGTATATACTTTTAAAAAACATCTCACTCTACACATCAACTCGAGCACCTAAACTTACTTCCCATTCATTTCAACCCTTCAACTTCCTTTTTGTGAGAGCACAAGGCTCTTCAACTTACCCTTGGACCTTCAAGAGACAACCTTTCACAACTTGAAAAACTTTTGACTCTTGAACTACTCCTTTGAGATGTACCAAGTTCAAGAGGTGGTAGTCAATATTCTTATCTGATTTAGGAACTCATAAGTTTCATTTTGTTCAAAATAAGTTATTCTTTACTATAAACCACTATCCTTTGGTATTTACCCTTTCCTTCTTTTTGGTAACTTGAACAACTCCCATACAAGATTGACATTCAATCTCACTGTGCTTCAAAGACATGTTCATAGAGCTATTACCCTTTCATAAAAAAACATGGAATCCTGCTCTAACACACAAGATGATTGAACAACAATTTGATCATCAAAACATTGCCATTAATGTAACTATGCAAGTCCCTATTTCCTTGTCCTAAGAAAATTTTGAACTCCAAACATAATGAATCTTGTCTTAAAATTTCATGACTTGAATTCTCTAGATATCTATTCATGAATGCTTGTAGAGATTTATAATGCTTGGAGGAAGTAATACATTGTTGAAAATAAAGTACCTTCACTTTTTTAATGTGCACTAATATCATCTTTGTTGAAAAATATTTTCTATCAAAGAGAAACCATTCATTCTAAAACACTAAGAATTTTTTTCCAATTTTTTACCTCCATTAGATCGAGATTCAACCAAATATTTGACTTGAACACCAAGAATTTTGTGAAAATATGAAGGAGACATTGATTTACCAATCTAAGCACAACTTGAGAGTATTCTACTAAAAATTTCTCATCATACACTCCACCATTTGAGATGATTCCTTTTTCAATAGATTAGTAATGCCCTTGTAGAGGTTTATTCCAAATTGCATTAAATTTTCATTGATTAGTTTTGGAGAACCGATCAAAAATGTCTTTCCAAACCCTAGTTCGGGGTTGTGGATTATGTAAATCCCAAAAGCACATAAAATTTTATTTCTTCTTCTATAAGAAATGAAAGTTGAATCTTCAACCTTCTGAGGAATTTTAGGGTCTCTCCCAACCTTACCAAGTCAATGAGGCTGTCTAATTGAACTCAATTTTGTACATAAACTGGCATAGGGTAGAATACATTGTTTGTTTCTTGACTAAGAATTGTATCTAACTCTCTTGATTACGATTTGGAGACTCCTTATGCATTTATATTGAAGAAGAGAAATGTTGGCACTTTTTAAATCACAATTTAAATGCTCCAACATCACCTAAAAACACTACTTCAACTTCATTTGACATTGCTACCATATATAAAGAGGCATTACTCACATTGAATGACAATATGCAACCCTACATGCATTATTTTCATGTTGACTTTACCTCCTTATTTGGATTAATTAAATTGCTATCAAAGCTTCATCAGGGACATAATGAGAAATTTAGGGCCTTAAAAAAAAAATCTAAGGAGGACATATTTTAGAAACCAAGCTCTTGTGCATTACTTTCTTAGTATAATAACTCAATCAAAATCCCTTTTGTAAGAAGAACATCCTTTACCATTTTAACTTGGTGATTCCAACATGTATACTTCAACACTTACGACTTTCAAGTAGATTTTTACATGATTTTTTATGATTGTATTAACATAACATGCATGTTATTTTAGAGGAGGAAAATCACCCTTTCTATAGAAAGGACAATCACCCTTGCTATAGAAAGGACAATCACCCTTCTTTGTACCTAAGAAAAGTGAACATCATGCACACAAATTCTCAACTGTGATGATTAGATATTTTCTAGGCATATTTCAAGATGTTCAAGATGATTAGAGGCACAAAATTGATAAGAACAAGCTCATAGCAGTGGCTTCATGTGAATTTGACATGATTCTTGAGTTCCTTCTTTCAGGGCAACATGGAGGGGATAACTCTTGTTCAAGCCTTCACTTGGTGATTACCTTAGATGCACAAACACCTTGAAAGAGACATTTGGAAATATCTGAGCACTTTAGAAATGATTGAAACCAAAAATCACTTAACCATACCTTGAAGGTCAAAACACATGCCAAAATGAGGAAGAAACACCTCTAAAAAAATGCTCATATCTTTTTAAATACACCTCCTTTTGACAAACCAATTTTTGCACATGATTTCTAGGAAAATTTACTCCAAAAATTCATTCTATGATTTATTTGAAGGAGTCTTATATATTTTTTTGAGCTAAGAAGCCAGAAGCTCAAAATGAGATTTTCAATAGACCAATTTTACAAAAATTACACAACTTGCTTGAATGACCTCTTCGGACCTGAAATTTTGCATGAAGCACCAGGAAACCTTCCTCCATCATCTCCTTGATTTTTTGAAAATAATAACTCTAAAATTTTCCATCCCATATCATTTTCATATATAAAACAATGCCAATTCTCAAGACCAACTTTTGTGCAATATAGAAATCTGACTCTTGGGGCTGAGCTGAGCCTAGTCCTTGCTCACACATGTTGTAGATACTATACCAAGACTTCTCCCATGCTCACTTTACCTTTCTATGACCTCAACACCATGAAGAAGACTCATATAGACCAAGACAACTCCCCCTCACTCCAATGCTTCTTTTGCACCTAAATACCATGGAGGAGCTTGATGAGAGACCTAACAAGGTCTCAAGCTCTCTTTTTCTTCTTGAATAATTTTTATTTTTTGATTCTTCATTTGTCACAAAAATACTTATTCTTTTGATTAGTCACATTCTTGGAATCCTCTTTAACACCTTGACTAGCTTCTCCCTTCTTCTTGTATGTCTGAGTTTGATGCTTGAGTTTTAAACTCTTTCTTCAGCCTAACTTGCATCACAAAACCTTGCAATGTGCCCAACCTTGTGGCACCTAAAGCATTCAACCTACCTTCCTTTACACTCAAAATCCCCATGTGTCCAAATTCATTACAAGAATAGCAATAGCCATTGAATTTTCTTACATACCTTCTTGTGTTTGATGGCTCATTTTTGCAAAGTACTTTTCCAAATGTCCCTTCTCATGACAATGATAACATTCAGCTCCATATCTTTGTCCAACCTTTTTTTCTTCTTTCTTCTCTTTAAGAGTGATGTTCTTTAGTTTCTTCTTTAGAATCTTCTCTCATTTCAACCTGGGATTACACATACTAGCCATGTGTCCATAAGCACCACACTTGTAGCAATTACCATGAAAAATAACATGCTTAAATGCATTTGGCTGCCTAACAGGTGATATTTTATGAGATGAATACTTTAGAATATTTCCATTGCTTGACTGCATTTTTCTATTTGAACCTTGACTTGATTACCTTCATTTTCTCTAAACTACATGAATTTTCTATGAAACCTAGTCTTTTTCTATCACCATATGCCTTTTGTTTTCCTAACATTTAATCAAATTTTTGAGCTCTCTTGAAAATATGATACCTTACTTGTCATGATGCTTAGCTCTTTCTTCAGTTATTCATTCTCTTTCTTCAGTTCTTATTTCTCATTCTTCAGTTCTTCTTTCTTAGCTAGAGCTGCTTTGAGTTGAGTCTGTACACACTTGATAACTTCCTCATGAGATATACACAATTTTTCTAGCATAGTTCTTAACAATATTCTACATCCATTCTTATCCGATACAAATATCCCATCCTTGTCACCAAAGATCTCCCTTTAGCTTGTTAATACCACTTCCAAGGGCTTGCTTTGATACCAATTGTTAGAATTGACAAGGGACTGAGAGGGGGGGTGAATCAGTCCTTTAATAAAATTTTCACTTTTCTATTTCAAAACATCAAACATATACTTTTATACATTAATGTTGGATCAAATAAAACTCATCAAGAGATGCATATATATCAAGAACACAAGAAAACTTATTTATTGGAATACAAATCAGATTACAACTCATCAAATCAGATTACAACCAACAAATATATCACAAATTTTGCTTCATTCACATCATCCTCATGAAACTCCCACCAACTACAAACCTAAAAGAGACTTCTAGGGGTTTTGGGCTATACCCAAGGGGTTTTGATTTGTAGAAAATTTTTCTTCAAATGAAGAGAAAGGTTTTTCAAAATTCAATTAACAAATGAGCTTACATGAATAGATATACCTCTTAGGCATGACCTTTGACCTTCCACTTGCCATGACTCTTCAAATCACTCATTATTTTGTCTTCTAGCTCATCCAAAATATCAAATTTTTATTCACATGGTTCATGGTCCCACCAAGTCAAATAATGTTATTGTATGCTTGGAAACTCACCACATTAGCCAAGATACTTATTTAGGCTCATAAGTGTGCCTAAATCAACTTCTACAAAAATAATCCTGAAAAACCATCTAACTAGATCACTTAAAATTATCCTCATGACCCAATTAATATATAAAAATGAATATTATGATGTATTATTTCATTAAAATTTACCAGAAAAGAGCCAACTCAAGGCTTAACACATCAAGAAACACCATTTTACAAGACTTGCTTGGCTGGTTTCAGCATCTCTGAATTTGGTCTTCAAGAATTAAGTTGATACATACCTAAAATATATTCATCATGAGGAAAGTAACCTATAAATAGAAATATCATGAAGTCTACTATCTCATCCACCTATCATACTTCTCCAATTCATGGCATAAGGCTTCAAAAACTTGGATCTTTGCAACTAGTCTGGCTGGTCCTGAAAACACAAAAACTAGTCTTCCATACAATGTGGTCAAACACCTCAAAAGAAATTTTTAGAGCTCCCTATCACCTCCAAAAATTAAATTTGGATGTATAAACATGTTCAGGACATTCAGACCCATAGGTCAAATGGAGAGAGTCTCATCTTCATACCCATTCAGACATGCTCCTCAAAGAGGCCTAAAAGAGCAATTTTGGCTCAATCACCTTTAAGAAAGAAATGAATTATAAAAAATGAGAAAAAATTATAAATATCATATGACACATGAAAATATGGATCAAGGAAATAAAAAAATCAATTCAATGCAATTACAACATGGTTACCTTCATTCTTCTTCACTAGCTTCTCAAAACAAGCTTCTTTTGCCGGTATGCCCAAATATGCAACCATTACTCCAATTTTCTCCAAAATAGTAACAAAAGTTACTTCATGAAGTTGAATAACACATTCCCAAAATCATCCACCTCAAATTTGAGCATTTTTTCCTTTGCAATATTTGTCTGTGCATTGAAATCTTCACAAAATACCTATTTTTCAGTGGGGCCCACCATGCGTCATGAACTAAAAATAGCATGAAAATGTGCCCTAAGGAGTCCTATTAATTTTAAAATAGTTTTCAAGAAAAATAGTTGAGTTAAGACACCTATCCAACTCAATTTTCCAAAACTAGTCCAAACTAGGGTTTGGAGGGCTACAAACATGCTCACAAAAATGGATAGAACTTCTAAAATACTCAGCCAATCACAAAAATAATTTTTGCACAATAATTTTATCAAAATTTAATTATTTTTTTATCTTATGACTTATCTGAAGGAGGCTCCACAATTTCTCTTGATTGCTAAGAAGTTTGGTGCTCAATTTACATACTTTGAAAAACCCAGTTTTGGAAATACTTGCATACCTTGAAAAATATTCATCCTCAACTTCTAAATTTTTCTCACACCTTAATAACACATCCCTATAACACCTCAAAGTGATATTTTTCTCTGGTTCATCCTGAATATTTCCATCCCATCTCATTTAGGTGCCCTTTGGTCTCTGATTCCTAGTTGTTGTATTATGTTGACCTGTAGAAGTTCCTAAAACACCTCAATAGCTACATATGAGGCCTTGTACACATCATATGTCATCATTACATTCTCACACCATGTTTTGTTTTCATCATCACACATTGGGTCAACATTTCACACCTTTCTTGCTTGTGGATTGACTTAAGAAAACTCCATATTGACCTATTTCAGTCTCATTAACCTATTTTATCTCTTGTTTCTCTTTCTAAACCTCTTGTGCCACCTCATGATGATAAAAAATTATTTTATATGCTTTGGTTTGAGTTAATTCACACATTTTCTTGATTTACACCATATATTTACATTAGGCCAAAGCCTATAATGACTTGACTTGACCCAAACATTACATGATAGAACCATTTGGGCATGTTACTGACACATTGAAACACCTCACTTACCTCATGGACCTTGTTTGACCTTCATACCACCTTTGAGAGACTCAAGCAACACATGAAACACCTTTGGAGACCCCTAAATCACCTAGCCAACATACCTAGATCACCTAGACCACTTGACATCAATAGAATTGACATCAATGACAACACAAGTGACACACACTTCCAACAAGCTAGTCTCAAATGCAAGCAAGGAATTAACAAGGCAAAGCTCTGAGTTTCTTATATGCTTCATGGCAAGATTTTGGCAGAGTAACGGTGTAATCAAATTCAATGGACTCCAACCAATGCTTCGGGAAAAATCTTGATTTTAATATAAAATTGGTAGGGAAATGGTCCAACACACTTGGCAATCAAAAAGTGATAGATCACTTAAAGGAGGGGTAGTGACCTTACTAAGAATATAAAGTAAAAAAGAAAAATTTCATACACATTTATCAAGCTAAAAAACAAATGATTTGGTCAAGAAACGTGTGAGAAAATGACTTAGAAGCAAGCAACATGCGTACAAAACATGTTGTTTAAGTTTTAAGCACACAGAACTACCTTTTGGTCTACGTAGACCGGTGGTTACATAAGCTGTCATGATGGTTGCATAACCAACACTCTAGGAACACTTACGGTCACATAGCCGTCGGTGTTATGCAATGCCGTCGGGGTGGTTCCGTAGCTTTAAATAAAAACACCAAAGAAAGAAGGAAGAATTGTTTTTGCTAAAACAAGTAAAGTTGAGAAACCGATAAGCAAGGTAGAATCATATGTATGAACATGATGCAAGTGAGGAAATAGGACACGGACATCATCACTTGTTCTCGAAATGAAATTTATCATCATTGGGGATTTTACCACTCCAATAATATAACACCATGTAATTTTTTGATGCATACAGTTACCTCACCATCGTGAGCATCTCTTGACAACATTGTTAAACATAAACATTCTCTTTCCTCCCTCTTTGGGGAAAAGTTCCACATTGCATGGTTTAGAAGAAAGCATCCACTGATAATGTGAGGAACTCTCCATTCATACCGACCTTACCATAAATTCTCACTCTTGCATTCATTTTCCTATAGAATCAATGATCCCTGATGAGATCTTGCTCTACGTATATGATCCACCCCTTTTCATTTCAGTTCATATTGGTCACAATATGGTCAAGCATGCTCTCATTGACAAAGGAGTTGACACATGTGTGGCCTCATTAGATTTATTAAGGCTCTTTGTTATTCCATAGATAACTTAATATACACGCACTACTTGTTAAGGGTATGATTGCCGATAGATTCCTCCTATGGGGTGTATTTGGTTACCCATCATCTTCCCTCTAAGGACTATCCATGTAAAATTCATGGTATTCAATTTTCCTCTATCTTATAATATTATTCTCGGGTGACCTTGGACTCATCACATGCATGCATCACTTCTTCCACGTGTCGGTGTGTCAAGTTCACTCGCCAAGGATCTATTTATAAGATTCAAGGAGACTCTAATCCTTGGAACTATGATACGCTCCAACAAAAAGGGACATATAAGCTCCCAACGCTGGAAAAAATATATCCTATTCCCTTCGAGATAATATCAACGTTTTAACTATCCTATATATTCTCTTCGCGGAAATGCCGAGTTATCTTGAATTGGTCGATGTATTCTTCCCAATCTCTTGGAGTCTAATGATGACAAACCCGATGAATTCACACTTAGAATTAACACTTTTGATCTTCCCAAAGGATCATATCCTATTTGCTTCCTTCTTTTCCACCTCATTCTCACAAGGAGCCTTCAATTGTTGCAGTCATCTCATGTACACCACAACCCCCACTAGAACACATAGTCTAACTAGAGACCATAGTCAATTTGTGTGTGGTGGATGAATTCACATCATATTATGATGATTTTTATGCTTTATTTGATCCCCACATGGCTAGCTATGCCCAAATTCGGGATAGGGAAGTCTTGCATTACCAAGAGACTCAATTTAACTCACAACGTGGACGTCATCCTCTTAAAAGAGGAATCCTCAAGTATAGTTGCTACTTATTTCCAATCAGTTCTTGAACCTTAGAATTCTCCATAGGATACACCTCTACGTACTACCATCGACCTAGTAGACCCATTTTCCCGTATCAAGAGGATGATCAAGTTCTTGGTTTTGAATATGAAGTGATGATCTCAAGGGTAATGATCCTCTCTATTGTGCCAAGATGATGAACAACATGTTGCTCTATCGGCACCAAATCCACCCATTACATCACTACCTTCCTTAGATAGGCTTACTAGCCCTTTGTAACCTATGAGACTCCTCTCACTACCTCTTGCCCTTATGGTTCCTTAGTCCTCTACAACCAAGTTGTATTGTACATGGCATGAGGCCCTAAGACATGATGTTTCAAACTATAAAGCCTATCGACGTCACATGAAAAAAATCTAAGTTGAGTTTAAACCTGGTCCAAATAGAAAGGCTACACAACCTTCGCTCAGCTTCATGATTTTGATCTCATCACAGATATTACGCGCATACCTACGTTGAATTTCAGATTCTACATAGCAAACATCCGAGTTCTTGAAACTTCTTCCTACAATTGAAAGCATAGAGTTGATTCGTCTCAAGACCAACCACCTTCCCCTTGACAGATTAAACTACAACCTACTTATGGATCACCACCTTGCGCTACTGTTCCTTGTCCCACTATGGATGATTTTGGTGTGAAATTCTCACTCGGATGGAGGATAAAATCGATGACACCTTATTTTTCACGAGATCTAAAGTTCATTGGCAAGTCAATATTACACAACATGCCATAGAGGACCTCATGAATTACACTCAAAGTCACATCTTGAATCAAGTTGACAACATCATCACTGATACCTTGTGATCTTTTGCCCCTTGTGGCTAGTTATCTATAGTACCTTGATTACATTTTATCTTCCTTCTTTGGTCTGAACCCTCACTTTCACTTGGGATCTCGGCTCCCACTTGGTTTTTTACACACTACCTTCTACCTTTACTTGTGCTCTCGGTCCCCCACTTGTGTTTTTCACACACTTCCTTGTATCTTTCCACATCCTTACTTGGATTGTTTTCCCGCTTAGATTTATCATCACGTACAACCCGGATTCTCCTACCGTTAGAGCGCCTCGGTCCCATTCCGCTTATTTTGGATTTTTACATCCTAATCTTTCCCATCAGATCACCATGGTATTTAACATGTATTTTCTTAGGCCTATGGTATTGCTTGGAATTATTTACCTGATCATGCCAAGACATCCTACCATTGGATGTCTTGGCCTTGTTTCACCTCTTGGATGCTTCATATCACGTGGGTTGTGATATCCTATGAGTAGGTTGTAGTGCCAAGATGACATATAGAATCAATAAATCATGTCAAAAGTGGAGTCATTGTTATTAGTAAGTTGAGAAGGTGTGTTTTGGGCTTCATAGGTAGGATTAGGGTGTCAAGGGGAGTCAATTAGGTATGTTCCCAAAAAATGAAGTGCTAAAAGTTATGAAGCTCATGAAGATAAGGATGTAAGTTGAATAAAATGATGTTTGTGTATAATGTAAACAAGTTGTTCATTATTTATAGAATTTGGTTGTCATGAATTGGTATATTGGTTTCAGTTATGTGATGCTTGATCAATGTCTAAAGAAGATTGTTAAGCCATGCATCAACTAAGGGGAGCTATGTTTCTCTAGTGTTGCAAAGAGTCAAAATAGAGATGAAATGGACCTTATTAGGTTTGGTTGATGTTTCCAACCAAATGGCGAGACATATTATGATGAATGAATAATATATCTAAGTTGTTACAAGTATGATACTTTTTCATTAATGTCAAAAGGGTGAGAATGAGATGATGGCTTGAGAGAAAGAGCTTTATGTGTTTGCCATCAATGATAAAGGGGGAGATTGTTAGAAATTGGTGTTGTCATTGATGTCAATAGGTGTCATTGATGTCAAAATGAGTAAAAACATAAAATTTTATTGGTAGTGTCAGTCATTGATGTCATGTCATGGTGATTTGCTTAGTCTAGTTGTCATTGATGAGGTGGCATGGTGTTTTGAGTAGGTATAATTAATTACGAGAGGTATTTAAGTGCATGGTGATGTCATGAATCTTGTTGAAGGATATTGTAGGTGGGAAAGAGTGGAAAAGTCATGAGGTGGTCAACATGGAAGATGTAAGCATGATTAAGAAGCCTAGTTAGGAGGCCTAGTCATTAGGATGGTGTGTCATGGTGGTTCTTGAGTATGTATGAACTGGTTATGCATTGTGAGAGAATAGAGAACATGAGGATGAAGTGTAGAGACACTCACAATTGTCTCTACATGCATATATATATATATAGTTAAGTCATGTTTTCTAGGTCTTCACTAGACCTTGTATTAAGCTCTATGTGTCTAAATGAGGTGTGATCAATTTCTGAGCTAAGTATGCAAATATGATAATGAGAAAAGGTATGACAGGTTGTTTTAGAGGTTTGGGAAAAATTTCAGTCCCCTGGATTGGTTGTATGAGAAATATTTTGTGTTTTTCCTCTACCAAGTTCCTAGAAGTGAGAAACCCAGCTCAAGAAGGACTCTTTGATACTCATTTTCATGTGTGAAGTCTACATGGGAGGATAATATCTTCATGGTAGTTGGGGAAGGGTCCTAGATCAATTTTCCTAGCATTATTTTATGGATTAAGGCCCAAGCTTTATGAACAATCATTAAGAAGGTAAGGTTTCCTAAAAACCTCCTTAAACCCTAGTTAGATAACGATGGATAAGATCTTGTTCAAACATGACCATAATATATTGGATTGGATAGTATGATGATTGTAGGTTGTAGAGGACTCCTCTAGATTTATCTAGGTGGTAAGGTGTCCTGGACAATGAGTTGACCCCATAGTAATTTGCATGTTTATGAAGAATTTGATATTGATACCATGTTTTGTAATGAACCAGATGATTAAATTCATGTTTGAGGAAGTTGGGAATTCATACTACATGTTTGGAGTGGTTTTAGATCAATTCTAAGCCCTTAGTGGGAATGTGCAAGTCAATATAAGAAGATTAGTTTTGGGGTAGTTTTTGTGAGTTTGGTGGTCCTAGTTACTGAGAGGAGTTCTTGAGCCCCTAAGTCCTGCATTGTGGTGTCTCATGTAGTTAATGATTACCCTGAGGTCATGATATTTATATCCATTTGTCACACTTGGATGGTTAAGGTGTTTTTTTTTTTTGTGTTTGAGCTTCATCTTTGAAGACTAGTTTTGTAGGTCATTGACGTAGTGAGGATGGTTGTTCGTATTGATCGTTTCATGACATGATATGATGGTGTAGAGGTGTAAAATATTGTTATTGGTTTCTAGAAGAATTATAAAACATGTATAAGTGGTCCTTGATGTTTGGTGAAGGTCATGTTATCTCAAGAAGTCTTAGTTTTGGCGAGAGGGCAGTTTGAGTGCTTTAGGCCTAATTGGGTCCCAATGAAGGATTTGAATTTGTAGATGATATTTCTGACCTAATTGGTGTTTTGTATGGTTTTATTATGATTTTTTCATTGTTTAATATGTTATATGACCTATCATGGCTGACCTAGGTGTGTTATGATCTTAAGTCATGTATATAAGCATGTTCTTAGTGACTTATTTTGTAGTGGGGTGAGTATGAGAAAGAGCAAGCAAGAGGGAAAAGTATAGAGGTGAAGAAGGTATTTGTGACCATCAAGAGAGGTTATAGAATATGTTATGAAGGGATAAATATTGGTGAGATATGGTGTTCAAGATCAGATGAGCTAATCATCTTGGTGAAGAAGTTATTGAGCGAGTAAGGATAGAAGGTAATTTTGAAGGAGTCCGAATAAAGGAGAGCCTTATTGGTGTCTTCATCGGTTGTTATGGAAAAATTATATAGGTTAAAAAAAAATTAGGTGGTTGGGTTGGTGTCAAGTCATATAGGGGGTTGGTGCCTCCATGTAGGATTGGTGCTCTACTAAATCTAGGGGTTGGTGCTCCTTGTGGGGTTAGTGCCTCACTAAACTTAGGGGTTGGTGTTTCTTGTTGGATAGATTCTCAAATTAATTTGATTCATTTTTGTAATAAATATTTATTTCAGTGGGTTTTCTTCCCTTAAAGGGTTTCTCATTTCTTTATGGAGTTCACGTGTTCTCATTTTCTCATCTATGGTTATGTTTCTTAATGAATGCATGGTTAATGGTTAAGTTGAATTGGTAATTGATGAATGCTAAAGTGAATGTGAAAGAAATTTTTAATGCCCATTGACTAACCCCACATCTTAGTGGTTTGTCTTCCAACATTGCCATTATCAGTCACAATTTTGGAAGGAACCTCAAAGTGTGTAATAATATGTGTATTGAGAAACCCGTAGATATCCTCACCGGTGGTAGTGTCTAAAGGTGCAACCTTAACCCATTTGGTAAATTATTCAAGTAGTAGTGATGATAAGTTAATATCCTTCATCTAATTCATGATTTAATTTTCAAACGAGGTCAAATCCCCAAAAATAAAAAGGCCATGAGGATGCACGATAGGTTATAACTCATAAAATAGTGCAAAGTGTAGGTTATTATTGCGTTGGCATTTATCACATCATTTAGCATGTTCCAAGCAATATTGTTGCATTATAGGCCAATAGTAACCTTTTCACTAAATATTCCCCACATATATTTCCATGTACTTGAGATAAAGCAAGTGGGATATCGTCGAGCCCCAAATAAAGGAGGATGTTACCGTCGAAATCAAGTTTGAATAAAAATCTGCCAATGATGACATATCATGTGGCATCACGGTGTATCTGTCATGCCTCTTGCATGGATATATTATCAGAGTAAATCTTTCCATTAGAGGAATATATATATATATATATATATATATATATATATATATATCATTTAGGATTATCAACACTACGCATAACAATGAGAACTTTTACAACCTATATTATGCAATATTTGATAGAGGGGTGATGAAAATGATGAATTATAAATGTAGTATGGTCATTGGTAATATCTAGAGGAAGAAGAGAGGTAGCGTTGGACATGACATCAACATGCAAATTGTCCTTATGGGGATAATAATAATAGTGTAAGAATTGAATTTGGTGAGGGTATTTTTAAAAACAACATGATATGGAATGGGATTATCTATTTTTTTCGATATGTATCATTGACACGATTAACAATAAGCTAGGAGTTCCAAAAATTTGAATGTGACGTATGTAAAGAGTGTGAGAAATAAAAAGCCTAAAATGAGTTCTTCTTATTCAAAAATATTGTTCATGCAAGAGAATCCTAGTCGGTAAGAAAAGGTCGTATGTTCACCATTTGGTGAGATAAAAAAATGTTGGCCCCATCCTGTTGCAAAAAAAAGAGCATTAAAGTACATAGTTCAAATATCATGTTAATAGTATATGCTGGTGAATTTGTCATGAAAATCATCACAAATGGGGAAGGGATCATTAATAGGAGCCTCGACTAATTGGTCTGTGATAACTTGTACTTTAATGGATTTTGGTGGAAAAAACTTAAGATTAAATTCAGTAAGCAACATGACCTAATGAGATAAGCGACTAGATAAGTGGGTTCATGAAAGCATGTAACACAATGGATCAAATTTAGTGATGATATGAATTTCAATGTTGATCATATAATGATGTAACTTGTCGTGAAAAAGATAATACCAAGGCACTATTTCTCAATGTAACTATAATTCCATTCATAGGATAATAAGGTATGACTAATATAATAGATGGTATGTTCACATCGAGTATTATCATGTTTAACATATAAGGATCCTAAGGTATGAAATGTGGTGGAGATATACAAAAGTAATGGTCGATTAGAAATGGGAGGGGTTAAGACAGTGTATTGAGTAGATAAGCCTTGATATCATAAAAGACTATTGACAATTGTCATCCCATGCAAACGTATAATCCTTCTTCATTAGTCGTGTAAAGGGTTAGGTTTTGTTAGCTAACTGTGTAATGAATCATTAGATAGATTGGATTTTTATTTGTAGTGAACGTAGATGATGAAGGTTATAAGGAGGATACATGTCTATAATGGATCATATTTTCTATGGATTAATCTCAATACCTCATCGAGAAATAATGTAGCCTAATAACTTCCCCAGTAGTAACACCAAAACACATTTTGAGGATTGAATCATACATAATATTGTCTTAAGTGTGTAAAAAGCATATGAAGATCCTAAGCATGGTGGGCACAATGCTTTGACTTAGAAAAGATGATTTCAACATAATCCTGAATGATCGTATGAATATAATCATGGAATATGCGAGTCATAACGCACTAGTATGTAGCTCCAATGTTTTTAAGTCAAAAGGGAATGCCAATGTAATGAAGGTGTCCCATGGTGTGGTGAAAGAGGTATTTTTGATCAACAAGGTTAATTTTTATTTGATCATGACCAACAAAACTATCCACAAATGAAAGCATGTCATGACTAGCAATGGATTTGAAAATAGAACCAATAATTTGTAGTAGAAAACTATCTTTGAGGGAAGCTTTATTAAGGTCACGAAATTTAGTAAAAATGTATTTTCCCATTAGGTTTCATCACAAGGATAATATTAGAGACCCATTGTGGGGAATCCACAACATAGACAAATCTTTGAAACCAATAAATGTTGGATTTCTTCTTTGAATAACATGCCACTCATGGATGCATTTTACAAATTTTCTATTGCATGGGTTTAACACCCTCATGAAATACTATGTTGCACATAGCTACCGAGGAATTGATTTCAAACATGTCACTATAGATCCAAGAAAATGAATTAGGTAATTCCTTCAACACCTACTGAATATGAACTCACTCGGTATCACTAAGAGAGGATTCTAAAAGAACTAAACGTGGATTTTCATTTGTGCCCAAGTTGCATAGTTTAGTTTCTTCATTGAGTATGGTAGAATGATATTCATCATATAGTTGGGTGGGTGTAGTATCAAGAGTATCAATATTCATCTTTGGTAGGGTCACCTTTGTAACCAAAGTATGTAGTAACATGTAAGGAATGGGGGAACCTCTTCTTGTGATGATGTGAAGGGAAGTGGTCATAGGATCCAATGTACTATAGGAGTGCCTCATCATTATGAAATTCATCTAAGAGTGGTAGGTTAGGAGAGGCAAAGCAACATCAATGAGTCGTGGATGGAATAACCAAAGTGTATGTGAATGTGAAGTAGTGTAAACCTTAGATAGTGATTTATTTGGAATAAAGCGAGTTCCCTATAAAAGGGCCCTAGATGAACGTAGGGAAAATCCTATGCCAACATTATGAAATTGCTTAGGAAGATAAATGGGATTAGTAATACCTTGGCCCTTTCGCCAAGTCCCGATAAAAAAAAAAACACATTGTAGACATGAAAGTTAGAAAAAATGTATTTTCCCATTAGGTTTCATCATAGGAACAATATTAGAGACCCATCATGGGTAATCTACAACATAGATAAATACCGAAACCAATAAATGTTGGATTTATTCTTTGAATAACATGCCACTCATGGGTGCATTTTGCAAATTTTATATTGCATGGTTTTAACACCCTCATGAAATACTATGTTGTGCATAAAGCTACTAAGGAATTGATGTCGGGCATGTCACTATATATCCAAGCAAATAAATTAGGTAAGTCCTTCAACACCTACGAATATCAACTCACTCGGTATCACTAAGAGAGGCTTATAAAAGAACTAAACATGGATTTTCATTCATGCCCAAGTTGTATAATGTAGTTTCTTCATTGAGTATGGTAGAATGATATTCAACATATAGTTGGGTGGGTGTAGTATCGGGAGTATCAATATTCATATTGGTAGGGTTGCTCTCACCAAAGTATGTAGTAACATGTAAGGAATGGGGGAATTTATTCTTATGATGATGCGAAGGAAAGTGGTAATAGGATCCAATGTACTCTAAGAGTGCCTTATCATTATGAAATTCATATAAGAGTGGTAGGTTAGGAGAGGCAGTAACATCAATGAGTTGTGGATGGAATAACCAAAGTGTATGTGAATGTGAAGTAGTGTAAACCTTAGATAAGGATTTATCTAGGATAAAGCGGGTCCCCTATGAAAGGGCCCTAGATGAACATAGGGAAATTCCTATGCCATCATTATGAAATTTATTAGGAAGATAAATGGGATCATCAATATCTTGGCCCTTTCAAGTCCTAATGCAAAAAAACCACATCATAGAAAATACTTATAACCAATATCATAGGTGGTATAATCAAAAATAGGTTTGGTAGAGTGATCCCGAGGAGTGGGTGTGTGGTCATGCTAAATAGTTTTACAAAAGTTAAAGGGGGATTGATCAACCAAATATAATATACTATACCCTCATGTAATAATTTGACTCGGGCATGGAGGGTGGAAGGGACTACATGCATATAATGTAACTAGGGACATCCTAGAAGGAGATTATAATTGAGATTATCAGGAATAACATGACATAAAACAGTAAGGATGCATGGTCCTATAGTAATAGGTATATATATTACCCCCAATACTTGTTTAGGTGTATTATCAAAGCCACAAATACATAGAGTAGATGGAATTAGATAAAAAACAAAAATTGCTATATGATGTTAAAAAAATATGTCACATATATTAAGGTGAGATCCATTATAACCTAAAGCATGGTTAACAAACACATTATGAATATGAACTTGAATATATAATGGAGGTGCATTATCAAAAATTGTTTGGGAAGGGATATCAATTGGTGTAAAAGTAATATGTTCATTATTTATTGCCATAATGAGTTGATACTTGATGGTTGAAATAAACAGGGAATAATTTGAGTAGATGGGAGTATGATCCATGACATACCTTAAAGAATGTACACATTCAAGATGGGATTTATAAAATTCAGTCGTAGAGATATCCATTATAAATAAGAACAAGGAGTAAACAAAAGCATATACAAAATGTAATCACTATATGGATCCTATAGAAAACTAGGGTTTGATCAATAAGTGGGTTCACCAAATGATTTAATAGAATTAAATCTTAATCAAAGGACTGATATCAATCAAATAATATCATAAATACATAAGATCTAACATGCAATTACAATGAAGTACAAGTAACAAGGGGATAATATTGACTTAGATAATAACTTGTTGTATGCACTGGATTTGGGATGGAGAAATGATGGAACATGATAGACATAAGTTGTATAGGCTTCGTATGGATTACAAAGATCAAAATGTATGTTGCATGGTAGCACCCAAAAGGGGACAGTACTCACCTAGGGTGCTAGTCTCTATACTAGGTGCTAGTGTCATAGTAGTAAGTATGGATTTGGTACTCTTAGGGTCTGCTCATGTCACCTTTACTTCACTTTGTGTCACATCCATTCCTCTATAGGGTTCCTCTATCACACTTTTACATGTACAACAAAACCTAACCATCTACACAAGGCTAAAGCACAAATTATATAGAATACAAGATGCATATGATTGAGTCGACTAACCTTTGCGGTCTCCCCAATGTGATTGTCATCGAGCATTGCACTACATTTCAAAATTAATGTATTTATGGTGTATGTATGATAAAACTATGTCCCTTGAAGATAGGTTTCCCTTATGTTATCCGCACCAAGATAGAGGGATAAAAATACCTTCCCAATATGAATGTGAGTGATGGAATTCAAAATTTTCCCTTCCTATATGATGAATCATGTAGCACATATTTAGTCCTTGAATGTTGCTCTTTTCCCAAGTAGATAGATAGAAAATAATACCCCCTTTTGTCTAATTGTGTGATTTACCTTAGAATAGTTAGTAATTAATGTATAAATATGATTCCTTTACTTGAATTTCTTCATAATCAACCCTAAAATCTGACCCAAAGTGGTAATAAGAGTTTTAGAAAAGATAATGGTTGATGTGGAATTTTAAATATTAAAGAAGAGGGAATGTCGACATCAGAAGCGCCCAAAGGGGATAGTAATGCTAGGCGCTCATGTACCTACTAAGCACTAGTGTCCGAAAGGATCCGAGGATTAAATGTGAAATAATGAGTTGGGTCACATGTTGTGTAATGTCCAAAAGTAAAAGTGTAGTTCTAGAAAAGCAAAGGATGAAAGTATAAAAGGATAAAACAATGTAAAGCAAACAAGTGTTGTTAATGTCTAGTTTTCTTTCTTAAGAATCATGCATATAATGACATACTAGAGGTGTGATATAATAGTACTAAGTGCATAATTTCATGTCTACAAAAACTTTAAACAATGAAAACTAAATGGTTAAATAACATAATTTATTATAATTAAGATGAATGTAAATAGAGTGTATCCTTGGCGACCAATTTTTTTAATGAAATGGGAAACTTGCGAATTTTGAGATGAGAAAATATGTTCTTGGTGTACATCGATTGTTTTATGATCAAATATGTAAAAAAGGTAACCTTTTCCCTCCATCAAATAGTATCTAATAAGATGGATTCACAATGTAAAGTGAAATTGCCTCATCTCTTATGAAAGGTGGTCAACCTTAGATTGTTTAATAATAGTTAATTTCTCATTCCCATGTTGGGACATGTATCTTGGGAACATGAATTACCTACTCGTAATTTAGTGCTACACGACTCGTGAAAATTTTAAATGATATAAAAATGATTAAAATGGTTAACAAGGTTGTAATATAAATAAAATAAATGGAAATTAAACAATATGATGGAGTGAAAATCATAATTTGTAAATGATAACATATGATTTTAATAAGCATTACATGTGGGATAATACAATGATTTTAACACAAAGTAATTTAATAGTGATGAAAATGCAAATCATGGGACCTATGTACATGGTTGTTAAGGTCTTTATTTGTTACTCTTATAGTCTTATTATTATATTGTGCTACTCTTGTTTGAGGGAACATGTTGTTAATTATTGTTGTCTCATTCACGAGAATGTACACACTTATGAATATTGTTTATCATTAACCAATGCTTAATACAAAAGGAGTAAATTGTAATCATATATAAATTGAGAAATATATGTATATGATGAAAAAAGTCCTTATTTTACCTCTTGTGGTTTATGGTTATTGTTTTGTTTCTCTCTTTTGGAGCCAATGTGAAGCTGTTTTATTGTCATTTTTCTTGTGTGGATGAATGAAAATATGGGGGTGGGGTACATCATTGTTTATGGAGGGATAAATGTGATGTTAGTGAAAGGAGGAATAAAGAGTTATTTTTCCATATGGAAGAACCAAGGGATTTGTGGCCATATTTAGTGGAGTGATAAATGTATACTTATTATATTTTATTACATGTTTAATGAGAGGAACCAAAGGCTAGCCAAGAGTGGTAGTTTTTAATGATGATCCCTCCCTTTACAAGTCTCGTCAGAAGGATTGATAATGTGAATCATATTAATGATGAAATTTCATTTTCACACTCTCATTATTCTTAATATTTTGTTTACTTATCGGATAATGTGTTCATTTAGTTGATGGTAGTTATATCTTACATGTATGGGTATGTTTGTGTATGTGTGTATGTTGGGGAATTTTATTTCCATAGTGGAGGGATACATGTTTTTATGGTGTATGGGATTGGTTATTTTTAGGAGGAAACAAGGGTTGGAGAGGCTAGCCTTAATGAAGGGATACATGCGTTTTCATGCACGATTATATGAATGTTTTGGATAAATCAAAGGCTAGTATTCCTTCCTTAGTGAAGGGATAAGTGGAAGTAATGACATCATTTTCCCTTTGAAAATTTATTAGATGGCTTGGATATATTATAATTTTTCATTTTTGTTGATTTTTTGGCATCACCTTCTCCTTGTCTCGAGATATGCATGCGAAGTGATGCATATCATTTTATGGTTCATGAATTGAGTTGTTATGTGGGCTCGTGATTATTGTTGATTAAAAAAATTATCTGTGTTTTAGACATGTTTTTCTAGTGTGGGAATTACATTTGGTATTAGAACAGAGGTTCACACTCTCAAACATTTGGAATGGATTTGTGATGTGGCTATTGAATATGAGATGAACACATTATATTATGTTGTGTTGCATTGTTTTTAACTAGTGATTGTGATGTTGTGTATATGCCTCTAGTGGGTACCGCTTTTGGATTCATGGGTTAATAAAGTGTTTTGTGATGAAGATACCTTATTACGAATTTAACTTATAGTGTATGTGTGCTTTATCAACCTATTCACAAAAAACATGTTTTATCACGATTCATGAATGTATTATAAAGTGTTATTACCACATTTTTTCATATGTGTACCATCCATGTGTTGTACAAAAATGTGATCATCCATGAAATTTGTATGTATCATAATTGTATACAAACCACATTATACTTGTGTGGATTGTATGCATGTAGTAATGTGTTTTCTTCATGAATTGGGACATATGATGATCTTGTAACTCCTATTTTAGTGAACTTATACTATTAGTGCATTATTTGGAAGGTGTGCCATTATGTGAATCATGACTATCTATAATGTGCATCACCCTCTTATATGATACTTATGAGTATCACGTTATTGTTATAATGTCATTTTAATGATGTTGTATTGTGTTGTGTGGTGCTACCTTACACCGTCAATACCTACAGTAGTATCAAGGTATAAGTGGAAAGTGAGGATGGTAAATAGTTGGCCATGTTTCTCTAGTCGAGTACAATATATAAGGTGGAGTCTCTGTAGACCGAAAACCCACTTTCATTTTTTTGGTATGTATGTCATTATTCTACAAATGTCATGCATATTATGTAGCATGCACACGTCATGCTTGGTAAGTGGTGACCTATAAACTTCCATTATTTCTTCAATGGTCACATTAGATATGACCTTTGTATATGTTGATTATGTGAGCCTTTTGAGATTCGGAGACTAATTTTGGGTAAGAGGATAACGAGGATATTATGGTTATTTATTATTTTGATTTTGACTCGAGGAGTACACTAGTGATTTCCCTTTGAGGCTAATAAGTGATAGGATTTAGTTGAGGTGATGAGGTTCTATGTGTTCAGGTCCATAGAGTGACTCGACATGGCTAGTATTATGATTTACTTTGTTTGGGAGACATTTGGAGTTTTGGTACCTATGATGTACTTGTTATTTGATGAATTACTTATGTGATCCATTGGCTATGTATTTTAGTACTTGTGGCTTGATGCCCCTTACCATTGGATGTGATTTAATTTGATTCTCTCTATTGACAATGTGCCAAAGACGGAGATGAATTTGAGTCATGCACAAGTATGATTCCAACATATTGATTTTTTCCTTGTTACTATGTTAGGCACGTGTTGTTTATGTCTCTTATGTCTGAGACTTGTTGTGGAGTACTATGATTATGGAATTTAATTTTCCTTCCCTAGTTGGGATGGTGGATTTATTTTATGTTACAGTCATGAAAATTTGATAAATGTGAAGTTGGCATGTGTTATGGTTTTGGGTCATATATGAGCATGTGTGTCATGTATTATTGGTACCCTGTGAAATTAATGAAATTGAATTTCTTAACAATGAAAATTTTAAGAAACATAAATCAAAGAACTATATTATTGATAAAAATAATATTTTAGAGTTACTTTCAAGAAAATATTGGACATGAGTACCAAACTAAGGATTAATTAACCATGGTAAAGAGAACTACCAAGCTTCATAGAAAATTAATAATTTGGAAAAAATTATATTTTTTTTGTCCCCTTGTGGTCACACTTTAGTGACAAGATCCATTTCCCTAGTGTTATGAGTCATTATTGACTCTTGGTCTTCTCACATACATCTCCAACTAGCATTGAAATTGTATTACATTTGACATTGTGGTCACACTTTAGTGACAAGATCCATTTCCCTAGTATTATGAGTCATTATTGACTCTTAGTCTTCTCACGTACATATCCAGCTAGCATTGACATTGTATTACATTGAGGATGATGCTCTTATAAGGGGAGGTGTTGGCAACAAAATTTATCGTTGTGAAAAATTGGTGAATTTTTGCCAACTTTATAGGACCAGGTCCCTTTGTTTGAATGGGGTAGATCCATTATTGTGTGTGAACTAAAATGTAAATATGTTGCTGGCCTTGAGGTCCGGGGATCCATTAGGCATACTCCACTACACTTGTGGAAAATTCTTGAAATATTGTGTAAGGGAGGAATTTGCTAGGTAGGTGGGGAAGTAGGAGTGAGAAATTAGGAGAGGGATTAATATTGCAAGTAGGAAAAATCAGATTCTTACAAAGATTAATTAGAAATATCACATACACAATTTGAGAAGAATAACAAATTCACTAGCAATATCAAGACAAGATAAAACCATGAACACAAAGTATCATTTATTCACTCATCCAGAAAATTAGAAACTCCTTTCTTTATTGACATTCTCACAAATTTGTACAATGCAAGGGAAAGAGGAAAACATAGAGAGAAATAGAAGAACTTGCTATCTCTTTTCTTATTCTTGGTAGCTATCTACTTAGAACTCACAAAATTGACAACCCTTAAGAATGGGGAAGTCATTACATTATATAGACTTAGAAAAGACTCTTCACCTACCCCCATATGTCTTTTCACTTTCCTTTCCATCTTGTGACTCTTGACATTCCTAGGAAAATAAATTAAGTCCCCTTTTATTAATTAAGGGAAACTTATTACAATTTTAGACTATAGTCACATTAGTGAATAAGATGAAAATAAAAAGTGTAACCTCCCAACGAATAATTAGAACATGAAGGAAGAGAGGGAGGGGAGTGAAGAGGGGAAGAAGATAACTACTCAAACTACAGAAGAAGCTTCCATCGATGGAGACCTACTTGCCGATGGAAATTTGGAAATCCCTTCAAGACAAATATCAATGCCTTCAAACTTTTTTACTGTATCTTGTGACCGTAAGTGAAACTTTCTTAGCTTGCGAGAATGTGGATAAAAATCGGGGATTTTATCTAATTCTTAGAGAAAGTGTTGATGTTATTGCATTCTTCAAACCAAAATTTATGATCTCTTGTGGTGTTGGATATGAATGCTCTTATCTTGGCCAAGGACTCTAATGTGTCTTCATTAAATGAGAAAAAATTTCCAACATCCTTATTGACCAAATCTTCAAAAGGATTCAACAAATCATCTGTCAAAGTGTCTTTGTTCATCACTTTGGCACTCCAAGATTTTATACCTCAAAATTTACATCCCTCTACATATTTGAAATGTGTTCCTCGTATGAATAAATTTTTCCAATAGCGTGGTTTATCATTTCATAATGAGTGACCAAAGTTTGAGCCCATACTTGAGACAAGTCATCTGATGCTGAAGAGAATACACCTTTGCTTACCAAGAGGGATGAATGGATCTTTCCCATCTCAATGACCGATGGATACACTTGATCCCAATGATATTTATCTGCTTCAATATTCTCTCATTTCATGATTAATTTCATGGTTGTTGCACTCATGTACTTGAAAAATGTCAAGATTTTTAGAAGCAACACCTTCCCCTTTTCTAGGATCATGTTCACCCACTTGTCATTCGCTCTTCCCTGTATGGTGAAGCATTGTGTTTTTGATAGATTCATGGATGAAGTTACTAATGGGAGTAGATTATTCAATTGGGAGAGAAGTGGTAGCATTCAAATCCAAGAGTGATTACATGTATGAAGTGAGGGTCCTGATATGGTCTTCTACTTGGTCCAGTTTCTCCTTGTATTCTTGATTTCTCATGAGAAGGCGAGTGGAAGAATCCTAAAAAAATGGGCATCACCCTCATGTGTCATTAACTCGATTAGAATAGTGATGATTTCATAGTCCGATGGTGCCATCTCACTGAGAGACTTGATGACCTTAGGTTGAGCCACCTCCACACATTGGTTACCTGAAGTACCGTTGAAGAAATGGGAGGAAATATGAGTTTTCCATCCTTTATTTACCTTCACCATTACAGATATGACCTGTAAGTCCGAGACCACCACATTTTGGTTTGTACACATCTCTCCCCCAATCACGTCTCTCCCTTGATCAAGTCTTGTACCCATGAGAATGTTGTGCTAGTCCTGTGCTCAAGTGTTGGGTATGATAGAAGTTTCTTGCTCTGGATGAGGAGGCGGGTCTTGGACCGATTGGATAGAAATAACCATGAAAATGAAGTGATCTAAGTTCTCGAATGATAGGTGGTTGAGGAATTTCAATCTTACCTTTTCCAAGCCTTCTAAATTCTCTTGAGCTGATTTAGACTTCTTGTGAGTTATTTTGTGATGCGTGGGCTTAGATTCCATGGACTTTATCTTTTGCACCTTTTAAGAATGAGCTGAAATCAAAGCCTTCTTGAGAGTGTGAAGGCCTCCTGACTTGATGAATGCTTCGCTCTTCTTATTGAACCAATTTTTTTATCTTCAAATTAATACTCGATCCTTTCATTGATATCACTAGATTCCTTGATGCTCCAAGAAACCTAAGGAAGAGGCGAAGCTTTCATAGCATTTGGGTAATTTGGATCATACAACTCTATTCCATCATCCTCGATGCCTTCCTCAAACCATTCAAAGCCAAACTTCCTCATTTTATCTACTGTCATCCTCATGTGATCTCTTCTCCTAACTTCGTGATCATCGACACAGTTCACCCAATAGTCCTCAACTTGCGGCACATGGTGCAAGTCGAGGACGATATATTGGGGGAGCTCCGGTAGTCAAATTTATCCCTCAAAGTATAAGAAAATAGATTCATCTGAGAGAAAGAGGCCTCCAAATTGGATGCATCAATGAGATATTTGCAAGAAAATATTCCCAAGGAGATGGGGAAAGACACACCTTTCTTCTTCCTACTTTTGATCTTTCCATTAACATGAGCCGATTATCTATAGAGTTTAAGCATAAAAATCTTATCACTCAAGTACCGAGGAAGATTTCACAGAGTGAAGTCAAATCCAGCTACCATGATGTATGAGAAAGTTAAAAACTATGTGAAGAAGGATCCTTGTTTCTCGAATCAATGTGGCAACTTACGAGGACAACCTGAGCTTAGTGTTCCCTTTGATAAATCTCAGAACATACATGGTGAATGCATCATTCACCCTGTCAAGTGATGGTTAATCTCTTTCAAGATCAAATGTGGATATTTCTCATAGGAAAGTTCCTTCTAAGATATGTTTGGTGTGAGAGTCAAACCATTGTAAGGTCTCGTACTAGCAAGAGCATACACTAGATACGATGTCATGGAATTTTTTTGTGACTGGAAACTAGAGTAGTTAGAAATGGATGTTGTCATTGATGATTTGACCCTAATCAATATTTTTTTTTACCTTCAACGATGGTGAGGATGAACAATGCCATCTAATCATGGAACTCTTTGGTGCTTTCCTCTCCCATCACCCTCTGCTCAGAAGAATGATGGCATCTAAGAACCCTTCGTGAAATTCATGTTTGGACCAAGACTTTGACATGTAGGAAGGATTTCTCACTTGATTAAACCAAGACCCAAATAAAATGACTTGAAGGTATGAATCCATATTTGACCATTCACCTATTATAAACTCCTTTGGGATGATGACCATGTTGCTCCAAGTTGGAATTTGTATACTCTGTTATATCCCCTTGGGTGTGAGCACTACCAAGATGGAACCATCATCCGATCATATGATTCTTGTGTTTGGTTTGTAATGCTGAGCACAAGTCATGAATAATTTTGTGCTATGAATGGATAGAGGATGGCCACCTGCAGTGTACAAACCACTTGTGTAGATCTTGTCCGCCACAGCTCCCCTGGTCCGCATGAAGCATCCAATTTTTAGGTCTTCCAAAACCATATGAGCAACATAGCATTTGTCACCAAATTTTGGATACTAAAATGTGAGTGTTGAAATGGGATATAAACTAAATTTTTTTAACTTCATTGTAGAAAAAACCATTTAGATGAGAGAAAATGATGAATATATACCTTTTCTACACCTAAAACAGACACTTTCTATTTTTAGTAAGTAGGAATCTAGGTTTGCTTTTTTCCGATTTTCGATTTTTTATGTTTTTTTCTGCATCCCAAGACTCCTAGCATAACATGTACACATTTTTCGGGGTCATTTTGATGATCCTTTAAAATTTCTATTTTTAGAAGCTACTTTTTTTCTTTTTTCATTTTTTTGATTTTTTCCAAGTTTGTCTTCACCGTTGAAGTAGTAGTGTAAAGGAAGTAAAGAAACATACCTGTGAGAAGTCCAGAGAACTTTAATTGAAAAGGTGAGTGTAGAATGTAATAAATTATAATGTGGTGAATTATAGATCAACTTGTAGACCCATGTGGCGTAAATAGAGATAGGAAAATAGTTATAAGGAGAACTTGGAGAAAATACTTGAGAAGATTTGTAGAGTTTGGAGATTTTGATTTTTGTCAATGGAGATGGAAGAGGTAGGGAGTGATAAATTCCCAACCCGATTTTATATAATTGAAAATGGGAGGATTTGGGCATCTTTCCACTAGAGGAAGAGTGTTGGGGAGAGAGGTCTAGTTTTACTCTCCATCCATGACTACATTCTTAAAATGTCCAACCCCTACAGACATATAGAGACTAAATTTAATTTCGTGTTGTTTCGTATTGTAAAACCCATATAAGACCAAGTATAGGAAAGGCAATGATGTCTCATTGCCCCTACTCCTACGGGTGTCCCGATTTGTATAATACTAGATGGATTCCATGTTAGGTCATCTGGAAGCAATAGAAATGTAGAGTGACTCCCAAGTTAGGTCATCTGGGAGTGATAATAACTATGATATAGCTCCCAAGTTAGGTCATCTAGAGAGATAATAAAGTATGCTTGTTGTACCAATTGATTGATTTGATTTGAATGATATAAGATTTATTTGAGATTGTGTGCTTAATAAAATACTCACATATAGTTTTTTTGTGTTTTCCCCCAGATTAGCTCATTAGGGGTAATATATTTGAAATAACAGAAAGTATTTTAATGTTGAATATATTGATTTTTTCCTTCGTTTGAATAGAATCAGAGAATTATTGTGATAGTGATGTGTTAAGAGTATCGTTTGATTATATTGAAACTTGAGAGGGATCATAAGGTGATCCCGATTAGACGCCCTCTTTTGGAGAAAGGGAGAGGGGTGGAGATAATGAGCATTGAGCCAAAAGTAGAGGTGAAAATATGTAATAATGACCAAGAGGTAGTATAGAAGATGTTGTAATATTGTGTGTATGTTGATTTGTATATATTCCAGATTTGAATATGGCGTTGTCAAATGTGTATAATATAGTGGTAATAAAAATTATGAAGCAAATGATGTAAACGGGGAAGAAAATAGAGTAACGAGGCTTAAGATATGAGCAAAACCATGTGTCGTGTATTAGTTGGAAGAATGAGTGCAAATGGTAACTATAGTAAATGGAAAATTGAAAATTGCTATATATAGTAATAGTGAAAAGTGAATAGTAATTTCATTTTGTACTGAGATTAATTGAAATTTGAAGCTCGAGATGTGAGGATACAACATGTTAGGGAAAAAAGTTTGATGAGATTCAAGAGAGTAGCGGTGGCCGTTATTTTTGAAAATGGCTTTGCAGATGACCTGATGAGTTGGTGAGTAAGGTTATTTTTGAAAAATGTGGTGAAATTTGTCCATTTTTATTGAAATCTTATATCCTCAACACGCAATAATGGGATCTGTGAGTCTAAGGCAAAGAAAGCTCTCCTAACCTGAATTGGTGTAATGGATCATTTAGATATAATAGCTGCTCGGAGGCTCCAATCAATGTCGAGCTCTGCCGAGATCCTATCTATTGGCTGTTGGATATGTGGAAAGTGACTGTAGGTGCTTTGTGTATATTTCCAGACAAGGTCATGGAAAATGGTAAGTGAGAGGTGTAGTGGATTTGTAAGAAACTATGGGTGGTTTTCTAGTCTAGCCCAGAAAATATTAGCTTGATTGGCTTCTATGTTTAATGTGGAAAATTGTGTTATGATATCTGGTGGGAGTGGTGAGGATCTAAAATAGCGTGTATACGTAAACTGGTGTCAATATTTAACTGACTTATAGGCCCATTGGGTTGTGGGACCTGGGGATCACAACCATGAGTTCATGGTTGTTGTGGACCTGTTATGGTCATGTGAAGAATCAATCTCTTCTTCCGACTATCCAATGGTCATAAGCCTTTTCAGCTTCTATGTTTAATACCAGGAGTTGTGTGATCTTCTCAGAATACCTTACGGGTGTGTTCGGAAACTTGTATACGTAACCTTGTGTCTATGTCGATGAGAAGGTCTCTGTGTTTGGCTGCAGAACTAATGGATCACAACCAAATATTTGTTCTCTTTCGGGTTCTTGTATGGTCATGTGGATATCCTATCAAGGCAATCTATAGTTGGGTTGACTTGACCAGAATGTGTATGCTTTGTCGTCTTCAATATTCAATTGTCTCAATTGTTCACTAATTACTTGTGGGTTTATTGTCATTTGAAAGACCTGAATCCTAAGCCCTTGATCTATATCCATTAATGTTGTGAAGAGATTTGGCTGAGGTACTACCGGTTCGAATACGTAATCCCTGGGCTCTCTGGGTCCCGTAATTGTCATGCAAGAGATAATCAAACTTTAACTGAAATGAGTAAACTAACTATGAAAGATATATCTACACTATGCTTATATTCCTTTTATTTTTGTATTTTCAATGATGTATATTTGAATGAAATTAAAAGAGCAGCTATTCTAATATATTCAGATAATGAACAATTAATCTAATAACAGAATTAAAACAAGCAAGTTAGCCTGATATAGCTATTTTCCTGTGCACTTGTGAATTTATCCTAAATATTTAAATAACTAACTAATTTAATCGAAAGACCTTCAATCTTACCTCAGAAGTGAGGAATAAATCATAGCTTCTCAGAAGCTATCATTCCCCACAACTTCCCTAGTAATACTGAAAGCAAGCTTTAACTGAAATAAAATGATTTGCTACTCTATTTGATATATTGTAACTACAACTTTGATAGTTCAAACCTGGAGTTTTACAGAACAGTGGTAAATCTAGTTGTGTCGTGACTTGTCCCCTCAGTGTGATCTCTTTGTTCCTTCGTGTTCTCGTGAATCCAGAAAAGTGTGAATGTGATAGTGTCAGCAGAAGAAGATACTCGAACAATGGAAAGCTTTGGATATAAACCGAATAAAATGCAAGTAAGAGAGGGATAGTGCAAGTGAACAGAGCTTGACTATGTGATTCCTAGCAAGGATTTATTATGGGGATACAACACAAATATACCGAGAATTCTGGGATCTATTTCTTGTGACAAAACAACAACCTACAACTCTAAGATTATCAAATGAACTCTAATCTAGAACTGAAACTATCTTATGCTAAGTTGATATGTGTAGGATAACAATGGAGCAAAATGAAAGTGTGAAGATCAAATGATCTCTAAAGCAGAAAGGAGAGGCTGAGAATTCATGCAAAATCTAAACCTATTGAAACTTATGGAAGAACTTCAAAACACACTGAATAATAATTCATAGAGGGAGAGGGGCCATTTGCTTGTAAACAAGCTTGGGTATTTATAGCATTTGGATTTACCAGAGGGTAAGTTTGAATTGAACTCTTTATATAAACAAAGAGAAATCACTATTTACCAGGTGGCCAAAACATAAATGCAAGCAAGAGTGGTTGAGAAATGTGGATGAAAATTGAATTTTTACGTTTGATGAAATCATTGGAACATTCTGGAAAATGCACACAGGATTGCCACCCTAGCGTAGGGGTGGATTACAGGACCGCCACCCTATCTCTGGGTGGTGGTCATGGGACCACCACCCAGGTAGGGTGGTGGTCTCTATAACTTAAAGACTAAAATGCAAGGAAAAAGGGGGAAGAGGTTAGAACAAAACATGCAAAAGCTAGACAAGGCTTTTTAGGATGCAAATGTATACTTGGTGAGATTTTCTAGATTCGAACACCTTGCGAAGAGATCTGAATCATCATTGGGGTTTCGTAACCAATCTTCCAGTAGTACAATACCTACATTTTTGGGTACGTACATATTCCCCCTCGGAGAAGTTTTAGCCATGAAGAGGCATAAAATGGTGGGTCCGAGTATGGTGGTCCCAAAATGGGGAGTTAGAAGCTATACCTGACATGCCCATGTGCCAAAATGTCACCATCCAAATTCCCCTATATCTGTAAAATGAAAAAGGGACTCAAGTGTAGATAGATAAAATAAATCAAAAAATAAATACTAAATTAAAATGAAATGAGGACTTACCATTTTGTGAGGATAAGAACTTACCTCCGTCGGTGCTCCAACTCTGTGAAAAAACACTCAAAACAAGATTAGAATATATATATATATATATATATAATGAGCTCATTTTCCTATTCATTTTGCATGCATGTTGATTTGGTGGTTTTTGAGCTCTGGGACCCACGGTAACCATTTTTGATGAGAGTATAGTCAAAATGTTTGTTGTGAGATCGTGATCATGCCTCCGAGAGCAGGACATCGACCCAGTGAAGTCTCAGGTTAGTTCTTCTCAATTTATCATTTTTAAACCTAAAATATAGAAATGTTGAAAACTTTGTCTTGGGGGATTATTTTTGGAAATGTTAGTTTTAAATGAGTCTCTAGGGGGGTGCCCATAGGGTAGGTCTTTATTTTGTCAAAAATGATGTATTTTTGCTTTTTAAAGTGTTTTTAGGGCTTTTGGGGGTGTTCGCCGATTCGGGACAGGACCACCGCTGCCACAGGGCGGCGGTCATGGGACCACCGCCCTATGATGGTGGTGGTCATGGGACCGCCACCACCATAAGGTGGTGGTTATAGGACCGCCACCTCAGAAGGTGGTGGTTATGGAACCGCCACTCTGCACAGGGTGGCGGTTCAAAAAAAAAAAGATGTATTATTTAATTGTTTTTGCATTTTTGACATTTTTATATGTTTTGATGATTTTTCTAGTTGGATTATGTTACTAACTTACTTTTTCTCTATTTTGGGTGGATGCAGAAGGAGGAGGAGTATATCAGATGGAGTAGAGAGAGGGAGTGTGATTGGCTCCAGCAGTGTTAGAGGCACTGACCCAGACAGAGCGAGACACTCTGCAGAGGGCCGGTATTTGGAGGATCACACAGGTTCCTCATGTTGCACCTGCTAGTCACATATTGTGTGACTTATTTTCATACTGGGATGCAGACCGGAATACCTTCGGTTTCCAGGTGTTAGGGGTGAGTGGACTATCACCCTGGAGGATGTCTATCACATACTGGGGGTTCCGATTCTTGGGAGGTGGTTGTCTCTTAAGACAAGTAGTATCAAGTCTCAGATAGTTTAGTGGGCTACCTACATGGGAGATGTTGTCTCCATGGGCTCGAAGAAGGGGGTGAAGGTCCATTCCATTGTTGCTTCTCCTATCCCTGTGATCCACAAGGCTATTATGGGTATCTTGGCCTCATGGTTGATTGGGGACAAGGGAGGGGATACTCTCTTATATTGTTGGGCTCCCATTATTACATAGATTGAGGCCCATGGCCATGTTTATGCTTGGGGAGTAGACATTCTTGGGACCACCTACCATGATTTATATAGGGTGGTCAGATTATAGGGGTAGTCATTGAGTCACCCTACTCTAGTTATGAGTTGGGTGTATGAGCGCATCATTCCCTATGGGAGAGGTGTACAGGTAGAGGATCCGGGGGTTGTCAGGGTAGTGAGGTGGATAGGGATGACTATACTCAGGATGCCACACCAGCCAGTGGCTTCTCTGACTATTGCAGACATGGAGGCCACTCCTTATCAGGCCATGGCAGGGTTATGGGGAGAGGAGACACATACACTGATCACCTGCTATACTACAGGTCAGTGAGTAGACAGGATGGGGAAGTTGGAGACCCACCCCTTTGATAGAGTACCTCAATAGTTTGGCCTCCCCTACATTGATATGTTTCCTCCAAGTGGGGCTAGTATATAAGTCTATTCGTGAGGCCGGGGAGGTCCTAGAGGCCGAGGTTGGACCATGGTTACTCCTGGAGTTCCCATTGTAGCTAGGTGGGTGGTTCGTGCTCGAGGGGAAGCCTGGTGCTCCTCGAGCACCTTTACTTTATGATGATGGGGCTGCTCCTACTCATAGTGGAGAGGGAGATGAGCCCATTGATGTGGACTCAGACTGAGGAGTTCACAGGAGAGGAGACAGAGAGGAGGAGATGGTGGGGAGGTGAGACTGGAGGGGGGGTGGGACCATGAGGAGGATGAGAGTGATTCTGAGTGGCATGACACTCGGATATATCTTGAGGGCCGAGAGGGTGGAGGAGAGTGCAGAGAAGGTGACCCTGATCTCAGAGGAGTTGCCTTCTCAGGACATTTGGGGAGAGATGATGAGTCTGTGGTAGGGATGTCATTTCTTTAGATTTGGGGAGGTTCCACAGTCCGCAAATGTCATTAGTAGGTAGCGCAGATCCTAGAGACCCCACCTAGATGCCTGGAGATCCGAGTGAGTTACTACTCTTTTCTGATTTTTTTTAGCTAGAAATGTTTAGTTGATATTTCCCTTTTGTTGTTTTGTTTGTTTTTGACTTTATTTTTGGTGATTTTCTAACTTGTTATTTCTCTTTTTTTTTTTAATGATGATGTTGAGGGATGGCGAGACTTGATTCACCAAGTGTGTGTGGACACCCTGTTGCTCCCCTCAGAGAGTACTCGGGCCGAGCTTACTGAGGATGTTGGAGAGCCCTCAGCAGCTGGCCAGACATACTGATGTGTTTTCCCCTGTCTGGAAGGTGGTGAAGTTAGTGACCTCTCTTCGTACTGAGCTAGCTGGATATAGGACTGTTGAGCGCTTGATGAGGAGGAGTCATTCTCACAAAGTGAGACCACAACTACTGGCCATGATCGTGAGCCCTCAGTTCATTCAGAGCATCATCATCATAGTAGGAGTCCTAGATGCGTGGTGTGCCTCTGAGGGATCCCATAGGGATTGAGAGATCATGGTGTCTTTTTGTAGTGATTTTTAGATGTTTATATGAGTGTTTTTGTATTTTTTGGGCTCATTGAGCATTTTGACCATGCCTAGTGCATGATGGCATTGTATATAAAACATGATATATATATATATATATATATATATATATATATATATATATATATCTTTTTGGATCTAGATCTTCTTGTATCTAGAATTTTGTGATTCGTTTCCCATGTGTACACTAGATGTTTTTAGAATCTTTGTTTTTATATGCTTTTCAGAATGTATGCAATGGATGACAAGTGATAACAAATGTTGAACATAATGTTTCTCTTTTATTTGTTTTTGTAATGCTGATATGTGATGATGCAAACATATTGTAGTACTGAACTTTTGGCTTCTTTGGGAAATGTTTGTTGCTTCTTCTTGTTTTGGAAAAATGTGATGAATATATAGTGATAATGAGATGAACTTGCCCCACTCCTAACTCCACGCAACTAGTAAGATGAGGGCTCAACACCAAGAGTTGGGAAGGGCACAAATTATATGAGTTTGAATGAATGAAAATGATGAGAGAAAGACAAGGTTTTGACAGAAATCAAATTTAGACCTCCGTACTTACTCTTACTCAAAACTACTACATAGTTCAGAATGTAACTTATTTTCCAGTTTATCTAGACTTAGATCCATGGATGGCAACTTGGTTGAAAAATCTGGTTTTGAGGATTTGATCTCTTTGGAATTTGGATACTTAATTTCACTTAACACATTTTCTTTGCATTTTTAAAATATTAATATTCACTAATTTGTGTGAATGGACCCCCTACGCCTGTCTCATGCTACTGGTAGGAAGCATGGGCTCATCACCAAAGGTAGGACATAGGTGAGTAAGGGCACTTCTTTCCTTTCTCAACCTCGTATCACTAGTAAGAGATGTGGGCTCATCACCGAAGGTTGGTGGGGCAAAGAAGTGTGTAAAATAAAATATTCTATTTTGTTTAGTATTTTTGATTTAATTTGACATTTCTGATTTGTGATTTTGGAGTATCCTTGTTTCAAAGAGATGTAAGAAGGATAGATGTGACACCAAGAAGCTTCTAGAATAGACCGTAGGTAAGAACAACTTAACCAAGTAGAAAAGAATGAGTATGACCAAGTATGCAGGCCTTGGTATGGTTTTTGTCAAGACTTTGTTCTGTCGAATTGATGAAATGATTTGAAACTATTTGATGATATTATGAAAATTGAAGAGATATGATTTGAATGCTTTTGCCAATATTTTTCAGAAGCTTATAATGAATTGCTTAAGAATAAGTTCCTTGACCACAAAATTTATGAAACGAGTGAACAAAATGAAACAACTAAGTGACTAATGCAATGTAGGTAGATATAATATACAAATGGTGATGTTGATGACCTATGCGTAAAACCATTTAAGATGCAAGGAATTGATAGTTTCATTGAATTCCTCACCTTCTAGTGTACACAAGAGATACACACCATTTCGTAGTCTTTCATGACTCGATATGGGCCCAACCACTTGGGCTAGAATTTCCTTCCTTTCGCCGGTTTTCTTATCAATCCGGCTATCTAGTCTTAGAACTAGATCTCCCTCATATATTTCTCATTCGTAGACCTTTTTGTTATATTTCCGGCACATCCAGTCAAGCATAGGCTCTGTGCCATTGTTCGGCATTTAGCCTGGCCTCATCAAGGCTTTCTAGTTGAGAGAGGCATGCCTCTCTATAGGCTTCTTCTCCCAAAATCCCTTGTAATGAGATGCGGAGACTAGGTATTTTGACCTCAAGTGGGAGAACTACTTCTACCCCGAATACTAATGAGAAAGGGGTTGCCCCTGTTGGTGTTCTTATTGAGGTTGATGGGCCCACAAGGCTGGGTATAATTTTAAATGCCAATCCCATTTGTTCTCCTTAACTATTTTGAGGAGAATAGATTTTAATGTTTTGTTTGTGGCTTCAGCTTGTCCATTGGCTTGAGGGTAGTAAAGAGAGGCCGTATGATGGTTTATCTTGAATTTACTGCATAACTCATGGACCTCATCATTCTTAAAGGATGTGCCATTATCTGAGATAATGACTTGCGGGACACCGTACCTGTAAATGATTTGATTCAAAATGAACTTAGCGATTACAGAACCTAGTACGGTGGTGAGAGGCATGGCCTCTACCCATTTGGTAAAATATTTTATGTGGCCGTGATTATAAAGTTATGGCCATCTATTGATGAGGGAGAGAATTTCCCTATCAAATCTAGGCCCCACGTGGAAAAGGGCCATGGGGTTGCGATTGGTTGCAGAGCTTTTGGCATGTGAATCTCGTGGGAGAATTCTTGGCATTTATGGCACTTGCACACAAATTCTATTGCATCATGTTCCAGAGTGGGCCAAAAATAGCCCATCGATGTATTTTGTGAGTAGTGGCGTGACCACCAAAGTGGCCTCCACATATCCCACTATGGGATTCGTAAAGAATATTTTTGGATTCTTCCATGTCAACACATCTTAAAAGCATTCCATCGAAGGCTTTACGATAGAGCACTTGTTCTAAAATAACATATTTAGCAATGATAATGCATAACCACCTTCTTTGTTGTGATGTGGCACCTTCTGGGTATGTATGGTCCATGATAAAATTGATGATGTCAGTGTACCAAGGACATATAGAGATGGGGGTCTGGTTTTGACAAAATATATGCATTCATCGGGAAAGTCTAGATCTACTAGATCACCTCCATCTAATGGATTGTCAGCTAACCAGTCTGTAATGATTTGTCCCTTAATGGATTTCTGGTTTACAAATGTTAATTCAAACTCACCCATTAAGGTTATGAAATGTCCAACCTTTTTAGATAAAGACCCTTGCGTGAGGAATGTCCGTAAATGATCTGTCTTTACAATGACCCTTGTTTCTTGATTTAACATGTAATGTCTTAAATGTTTTTCATTGTGAAGACTATGGCAAGGCATTCTCTTTCTGCCTATGTATAACGTGTTTCATAATCAAGCAACGTTTGGCTAATGAAATAGACTACACGTTCTCATGTTTATCATTGTCTTCTTGAGCCAACATGCAAGCTAGTGAGACATCAATAGCCCGTGAATACAGGATCAAAGGATGATCTAGTCTAGGAGGCATTAGCGTGGGAGGAGACAACAAGAAGTGTTTAACTACTTGAAGGCCTCGTTGCATTCTTCTATCCAATCAATGCTATAATATTTCTTTAATAAATTGTTGATTGGATGAACAACAAAACTTAAGTCGAATGAACCTTCGAATTGCACCAAGTTTCCCAAGAAATGATCTGATACCAGACTCGTTTGATGGTGGAATCATTTCAAGAACAACCCAAATTTTGGCTGGATCAACATCAATCCCTCATGATGATATAATGTAACCCAGAAGTTTGCCTCCTGTCACACCAAATACACATTTCTCTGGGTTCAATGTGATGCCATATTCGATCAATCATGAGAGAATGATACAGAGTACTCTGGGTGATCACACATGCTTCTTGGCCTTGGCCAACAAGTCATCCACGTAGGATTCCACAATTTTATGAATAAGGTCATGGAATATGTATGTCATTTCCCATTGGTATGTAGCACCCGACATTCTTAAGACCGAATGGCATGACACGTAACAATAAGTTCCCCAAGGAGTTATAAATGTGGTCTTGGCTTGATCTTGTTTAGATATTTTGATTTGATTATATCCCGAGAATCCATCCATGAGAGACAAAAGCTCAAATCCAGCTATTGTTGCATCAACAATGACGTCAATGGATGGTAATGGGAAGTCATCTTTGGGGAAAGCTTTATTAATGTCCCGAAAGTCTATGCAAATGCGTATCTTCCCATTCTTTTTGAGAACAGGGATGATATTAGATACCCATTGTGAATAGTCAACTGGTTTGATGAATCCCACCTGGAGAAGTTTCATTACTTCTTCTTTCACCATGAGAGCCACTTTTGGTTTCATTGGTCTTGAATTTTGTTTAATTGGCTTTGCATCTGGTTTGGTGACAAGATTATGTACCATGATATGTGGTGTAATTCCCATCATTTCTTTGTAATTAAATGTGAAAGCCTTTTGATGTTCCTTGAGGATCTGAGTATGTATTTCTATCTCTCTAGAGTTAACGAGGATCCCAACTTCAAAATATTTGGTTCTTCCTCCATTCCAATATTTATGTCAATCATTCCTTCGATTAAGGAAGCGTTGCCTTCTTCAAATTCAGTGGGGCGGAGGTAGTTCCAAACTTTCTCCATTCTCTACCTCGTAGATATCGAGATCCTTTTGCATGGGGGAGATTCTATCATGGGATTTCCAAAATAGGAAGAGGAATGTGGGATTAGGGAAAAATCCACTATGTGATGAGTGAGATGTAGCTCCGCATAGGTGTTTAGATATCCAAGAGTGACTCTATCATTGTCAAAGTGATCTAGGATAGAAAACTCATTCTCAGCTTCTATACGTGTCAGGAGTGGGTTTGTTGGTATTTTACGCACCAATGGTTCAATATGAAGTGATACCATGAAACTTGTATTTTCCAACTCACTATGCTTGGAGTGAAACGAAGCTGAGGTTGCTATTGAATCCATGAGAAGGTTTGTTCTCGTGGGATTGCTTGATTGATATGAAGTTGAATCCTTTGGTTAGATCTAATACCACCATTTTATAGAGTTGTAAGTGTTCAACTCTAGTCTCATATACCTCAGAGACTTGGTTTGTGACTAGTGAGTCTCCTAGCACTCTAATGTTATCAACACCCATCCTTTTGGCTATGATGAGGCCAAGGAGGAGGGCTTCATACTCAGCCCCATTGTTTGTACATTCAAAGTTTAACTTAAAGGAAAAAGGTAGGATCTTTCCCTCGAGAGAAGTAAAGATCACACCTGCCCCAGCTCCAAAATGACATCTAGCTCCATCGAAGTGGAGAGTCCAATATTTTCTTGGAAAAATGGATGTTGGGACATTCTTCGCATCTATTTCTTTTGCCTCGGTTACTTCTACCATACAAACTTTTTATGATGGAAGGGAACCAATTCCTAGGGTGTATCCCATACCCATGGAATCAAATGGTAGGAGAATGGGTAGATATTTCTCTAGTAACTCGACAATTTTTGTGGTAGTCCCTAATGATACTATTTCTATGACGTTAGTCTCATTTTTGAGTGTTGGAATGCCTTGACTAGATTTGTAATTTCTAATTCTGTTGTAGGTATCAATTTTTCTTCTAGTTTTGAATTGATTGGTTTGTTAAGTTGATTCATTGGGAGTTCAAACTCAGAGTGAATGCCTGGTCTCTTCTTCAAAGTCTGCTAGGTGTATATCGAATGGTTTTGGGTCACCTTGTGCCACAAATATTTTCCCTAGGTGTAAAAAATCTTATTTCTGGAATAACGTGGAAGGGATTGCCTTCATGCGGTGTATCCATGGTCGACCGAGGATCATATTATAGTTGGTTTCCGATCTATAATATAAAATTTAGTGAGGACTGTCTTGGGTCCTAAGGTGACTGGTAAAACTATGGTCCCAATTGAAGTGGCCTTGAGGCTATCATAACCTCTTAGCGTATTTCATGTTGTGGAACAATTTGTTTCTCCATATCCTAGCTTTTGAAGAAAAGTGAAGGGGACTATGTTAACTGCTGCCCCATCATCAATCATTGTGCACTTAACATAATTATTGTAAACCCATACCTATAAATGTAAGGTTGGGTCACCTCTATGTGTAATTTCAGCATCTGTTGGCATTTTTCTTATATCAAATATAAACTCAGTATCCCTATCTGGCTTCCCTGGAGGGTAGACATCAAAGTCTACATGGTTTACTTGCATTTTAGGAGGAGGAGTGATGTTAATTAGATGACCAAGACCTAATGCTTCTAAGAGAGCAGCCCTATGGGTGGGAGAGTTCTTCAACAAATCCAAGAAGGAAATGTGAGAGAAGGTCTTTGTTAGGTCATTAATTAGATCGTAAGTGCCTATGGGTTTTACCAATGTTTGTTGAATGTTGTCTGGTTCTAATGGATAGTTTGGAACTGGTTGAGAAGAATAATCTCGTGTTCTTGTTATGGTTTCTACATGTGTAGCTCGGTATCTAACTCTACTAGACCAACTATCTTGGTTTGTGGTCGAGTTCCTAATTGGGGTGTGACCGGTGGATTTAATGAAGTTGAGGCTTCATGATCATTATTTCCTATCATAACACCCTTGTTCATCCCATTTGGATCTAACTTGTTATTGTTAGAGTGATTTGGGAGTGGATCGATTAAAAATCTTGAGGGGTGCATTTTGAGGGGAAACTGCCCGTATAAGTGTTTGGCATGGGTACTATAGAATTTGCTAAAAACATATCTATAAAGAGTTGTCTTTGGTCTTCTGGAAAATGTTGCATGAATTTATTGTAGTCATGGAAAGTCCTAGTATCATGGCCTTGAATCTTGTGGAAACCACAATACAAGTTGGGATTATAGTTTGAGGTTGTTGATTTGAAACCTGTTGTGGTCCAAAACTCTGATTAGGTTGTTGGTTGTTAGAGTTAAAATTTTGAGGTTGTTGCCTTTGGTTTTGATTTGATATCCAGTTGGGTTTTGATTTGGACCTTGTGTCTAGATTTTCCGTTGTTGTTGTTGTTGTTGTTGTTGTTGTCATGATGGATGATTAAAATCCACCGCGTTGATTGTTGGAGTAAAGTTGTTATTTCGTTGATTGTTAATGGGTGGTGAAATGTTTATGACGTTTTCCCTTTTAACCTGGTCTATTACTCCATCTGTTGTAACCCCATGGTTTTTGTTAAGGATCTTGGGTCCTTGATTGGTATTCTGGCATTAGGATAGGTCGTAGTGTTTTGATTGGGAGTGATTAATTTCTCATTTGTTCCATATGTCTTACGACCACTATCTATTTCCGCTTGATCTATTCGGAGAGCACTCTCGAGTACTTCATCATAAGTCCTTAGTGGGAACTTCTGGACTTCTTCCTTTATCTCTCTATTGAGGAATGAAGGAATAAGTCACATAGTTCCATTTGATCCATGTTTGGAGCACTTGTTGATGAGTAGAGGATTGTATGCCATCTTTGAATAAAATGAGCAAGTGGATTCATTGTGCTCTTGTTTAATATGTAAGAATTCCCGATTCTGTTCTTAACAATTTGTTCATATCAAAAGCTTTGATAAACTCTGACACAAGTTGTTTGAATGAGTGTATCGAGGCTTCAGGTATTCTGTAATACCAATCAAGGGCAATACCCTCTAAGGTTTTAGGGAATATCTTAGCAACAACCACATCCCAAGGGAGAAATTCTCGAATGGCCATGGCATAGGCCTTGATATGTGCATTTGGATCTCCCTCCCCTTTGTATTTGGGAAAATCGGAAGAGGTCTTGGAAGCATGACACTTCGTATGGTGAAATCTAGAGGCTCTTTTAAATATTTTGAGTAAGTCCCTACCGCATAGGTTTGACCATCGATGGTGCCTCTTTGAGGGGGTGGGGTGGAATGGGTTGTTGATATGGCATAGCATATGTATTTGTAGGGACATAAGGAAATCCCTGTGGTTGAGTGAACATCCGGGAGAGGAGAACATGTCTCCCTGTGGTGATTTTGAATAAATGTTTAAGTAGGGAGGAGCATTGCTCTGGTATGGGTTGTTTGGTGCTAAGCCGGGAGGTATCATACTTTCAACTGGAGTGGCATTTGAAAACATAGTTCTAGTTGGTGTTTGTTATGGATAGTTATATGAATGTTGAGGAGGCATGCCTAACATGCCTGTTCCTGTGAGGAGGTCAACTTGGCTGGGATGATGTGGAGGGTTGGGAATTCCTGCTTGCCCAAAATGTGAATTTTGATTTGCTTGAGCAAGTTCTAATCCTCTAACCTTCTCAACTAAGGCTGAGATGACCTCGATTGGTGAAGACACATAGTGTTTTCCTTAATGGTGGTTGTTGTACACCTTGAGGTTGTAAAGGGTATGGTACCCTGCTATGAATTGATCATTACCCTGCCAAGCTTCACCGAGAGTATTTCCCATAGGTGGAGGAATGGGGGTGTTTTCTTGGAGTAGGGTATCGGGTTGTGTTTGCAAACTTCCTATAGGTGGGTACATGTTTTGGAAGCATTGTTCACTTCTAGCGTAGTGCGCTAAATACTCCTCATCCAAAAATGGGAGTGGATCTAACTGTCTATTGATTTGTGGTCTGAACAAAACCCGAGGAGATGAAATGGATTCTCCAAGTAAACGTCATATTGTTAGAGCCTGAGGGCTCTGGTTGTTTGCATTTGTGTGAGCTGATCCAACTCCTCAATTCGGAATGAAGAACTAGAGCTAGTTCTTTGAGGAGGATTTTGTGATGACAAGTAGTTACTTGAATAGTTGTCAGCCCATGCAGAAAGCGAGGGTGATGGTTGTCTATTTGTTTGACCATAATATGCTTCGAGACCTGAGAGAGGTCTGCCATATGCATCGTATCCCGACATATTTGGGGGTATATAAATACCCAAAATAATGGGAAAGAGCGAAGATGGATGAAAGAAATGAAAATAAAAGGGGAATAGTTGTTTGTTTCACGTCGGGTTCACCAATTTTGTATGATAGAAAAGTGACATGCAAGCATGAGAATCTACAAGTAGCCTTCTTCGTACCCGACCTCCCGAGGTCATGCCGAGACAGCCGGTGGAAATGAAATGTATGTGGATATAGAAAAACTAGTTGGGCAATATTATATCCTCAACATGCAATAATGGGATCTGTGAGTCTAAGGCAAAGAAAGCTCTCCTAACTTGAATTGGTGTAATGGATCGTTCAAATATAATAGCTTCTCGGAGGCTCCAATCAATGTCGAGCTCTGTTGAGATCCTATTTATTGGCTATTGGATGTGTGGAAAGTGACTTGTAGGTGCTTCGTGTATATTTCTAGACAAGGTCATGGAAAATGGTAGTGAGAGGTGTAGTGGATTTGTAGAAACTATGGGTGGTTTTCTGGTCTAACCCAAAAAATGTTGGCTTGATTGGATTCTATGTTTAATGCAAAAATTGTGGCGGGAGTGGTAAGGATCTAAATACCAGCGTACGTAAACTGGTGTCAATATTTAACTGACTTGTAGGCCCATTGGGTTGTGGGATTTTGGGATAACAACCATGAGTTCGTGGTTGATGTACACCTATTATGGTCATGTGAAGAATCAATCTCTTCTTTTCGACTATCCAATGGTCATAAGCCTTTTCAGCTTCTATGTTTAATACCAGGAGTTGTGCGATCTTCTCGAATACCTTACGGGCACTCGACAACTTGTATACGTGAATCAAGTTAGAGTAGGTATTTACCTTAGCTCATGTTCACCTAGGTATATTATTTACCTTTATTGTATTTATCCTCACCCACTTATGTGTGTGGATATTTATTTTTATTTATTTAGATATTAGGAGATATTATCTAGTTGTTAGGTATAGTTCTTTCCTTGATCTTTGGTATTGACTAGTTCTTTCCTAGATCTATGATCTATGGTATCGACTAGATCCTTGATGTTTGGTTCCACACCCATTGAAATCCTTAGCCCCTGGTCATATGGTATGGTCATATGAGGGCTTAAAGCTTGTGATTCCTACTAGTAGGTGCTTAACTCTAGCCCCCTTTCATTTTATTTGTGTGGTGAAGGCAAGAGTATTTTATTCTATTTTAGTGGAAACTAAAATAAATAGTAGAGCATAATATTGAAAACCTTGTATCTTTTGATCGGTAACTTGGTTTTGAGTGCCGTTTTTTGCAAAAGTGCATAGTTTTTTATGCTCTTTCCATTGGAAATATTTATTTTGAGAATCTCACTATAATTATAAAGTTCCATATTGTAACACGCACTCATTATAAAGTGCCAAAATATGGGGGCTCTTGTTGCATTTCTTGGGGTCTTGTTCAATTACTTGGTTCTTCCATTTTTTTGGTGATTTTTTTAAGATGACATCTAATTCTACATTAACTCATGTTGAGCCATTAAAAACACATAATTACCACACATGGAAACCAAGAATGGAAACAATAATTAAGTGGAAAGGATTATGGGCTTTAACTTCTAAAGAACAACCAAGTGTTCACTAGAGAATATGAGAAATTTTAGATTAAGTGTAAATTTGATGAGTGTATGAGTTTGATAGGAACTTATGTAAGTGACAGTGTTTTATTTCATTTGGAAAAGTGTGACTCTCCTTTCAAAATATGGGAGAAATTGGAGGATTTATTTGGTAAGGTGGATCATATGAGAGCTATGCAACTTGAAATTGAGATCACCTCTCTTAATCCTGAAGATTTTCCAACAATTATAGACTATCTTACCAAGTTCAAGAATTTGTTGACACAGTTTAAGGGGAGTGGAAGAGATAAGAAAGATGAAGAGTGTGTTTACTTGATTCTATCCAAGTTGAGAGGACCATTCCAAATTTTTCTTCTACCTTTTTCTCTAGCATGGATGCCTTAGGTGACACCTTCAAAATGCCTAACTTAGAAATATTTTGTGAAAGACTTACTAGGGAAGAATCCAAATTATCTCACCTTGAGTCTTCCACCTCTCAAAAGGCATTAGTTGCATCTAATCCTAAGGGCAAGGGAAAACCAAATAGTAAAACCAAATCCACACCTTCTCCATCTCAAAATGCTCCTAAACCCAAAGAAAATAACTCAAAACCCAAGGAGTCTTCTAAATCCAAGAATAAGTCTAGCCGTTCATGCTCTTTTTGTGGGGGTAGTAATCATGAAGAAAATAGGTGTTATAAGCAAATGCAAGCCTTAGAGGATGCAGTCAAGAAACACAAAATTTCTATCTCCACTCCACCTCCTTCTAATCAGCATGGAAAAGCACTTAATGTTGTTGGAAGATCTTAGTCACCACTTGCAGATAATTGGGTTATAGATTTTGGTGCTTCTCATCACATGACTTCTTCCAAAGAGTCTTTTGTTTCTCTAGGTTTGAGTTCTACTTCCAAAATTGAGGTTGGAGATTCTTCCTTTCTTTCTGTTGAGGGAAAAGGTGATATACAACTTGATGGTGGCAATATCCAAGATGCACTATATGTTCCTAACATCACTACAAATTTGCTTTCTATATATCAAATTTGTCATTCTGGTCAAGGGAAAACAATGACTTTTACACCACATGGGGCAGAAGTAAGAACTTTGTTGGAGCCTTTTTCACTTGTTGCTCAGGGTATTGTTGATCATAGTTCAATACTATATCACTTTGAAGGTTTTGATGACACTTCTTCTATAGGGACAAGATTGGTTTCTCATTCAGATTCAGAAAGTAAGCTTTGGCATGAAAGATTTGGACATCTCAATTATAGATATTTGAAGGAGTTGAGCACTCATGGTATGGTAGATGGTCTTCCTAGAGTTTCTTGTCTTGAGGGAGTTTATTGTATTTATCCTTATCCACTTATGTGTGTGGATATTTCTTTTTATTTATTTAGATATTAGGAGATATTATCTAGTTGTTAGGTATAGTTCTTTCCTTGATCTATGGTATTGACTAGATCCTTGATGTCTAGTTCTCTCATAAATCTATGGACTTGACTAGTTCTTTGATGACTAGTTCTTTCCATGATTTATGGCTTGATCTACGACCTTGACCGGTTCTTGGGATTGTTATTCCTTGCCTATATACACCCCCTCAAGTGAAGCTAGGGGCCAAAATAGAAGTGGCATGTCCACAATATGAGTCCCAAAACTAGGCTTGATGAGGTACTCATGTACAATATATCCATGAAGAAATCTCAAACCAAAAGAAGGAAAGAATCCTGCTATAAGGAAAGAGAAAGAAGAAGAAGAAGGAAGATGTTCTCACGAACACCCCCAAGAACAACTTCAAACCCCAAGCATTCCACGCAACTCAAGGTAGCGAGGTGATGCAAAAGGCTTCGTAAAGATGTCTGCATAATTTGCTGCTGAGTCGAAGGTACTCCAAGAAAATAACTCCATCCTGAATGTGCTGCCGAATGAAGTGGATGTGTATCTCGATATGCTTGGTCCGTTGGTGCTCAACTAGGTTGTGAGAAATGTGAATTACACTTTGGTTGTCACACCAAAGTACATTCAATGAATCCTGTGGGAATCCAAACTTTTTCAATAATCAAAGCGAAGCCAAAGAATCTTCCGACTCACCGTAACCGTTTATAAGTACTCGCCTCGAAGATGAAAGTGAAACAGCTTTGTTGCTTTTTGCATGCCCAAGCAATTGGAGAAGAACCAAGACAAAAAGATATCCAGAAGTGGAACGCCTGTCATCAATAGAACCCCCAATCTGAATCTGTATACCCAACTAACTGAGTAGAGCCCCTAGTGTAGTGTAGGACAAAGTGGGAAGTGCCATGCAAATAGCGCAAAATCCTTTTAACACTGCCAGTGACTACTATGAGGAGAATGTGCAAACCGAGATAAAATCCCTACTGCAAATGAAATATCAGGGTGAGTATGGGTCAAGTACATGAGACTCCCAACCAACTACCTATACAATGTAGGATCACAAAGTGGTGTGGTACATGTGGATGTAAGAGTAACTCCAAACTAAAAAGGAGATGGACTTGGCTTGTAATTAGCCATATCAAAGTGCCTAAGAAGATCATGGGTGTACTTTTGCTGACTCAAATGAATCCCTGAATCTATCTGAGAAATCTACAAACCAAGGAAATAATGCAATAGCCCAAGATATGTCATGTCAAACTATGTAGAAAGAGCCCTCTAAATAGTCTGAATGTGGGAAGAAGAGCTGCCAGTAAGTAACAGATCATCAACATACAAGACAAGTATCACAATATCCTCACCGACATGCTGGAGATACACTGTATGATCGGAGTGGAAACGAACAAAACCAATAGATAGAAGAAAACAATCCATCTTCTCATACCAAGCCGAGGGGCTTGTTTGAGACCGTAGAGAGACCTTTGAGCCGACAAACAAGAGAAGAATCCTGAACAAATCCAACCGGCTGCTCCATATATATTTCCTCTTTTAGATCTCCATGTAAGAAGGCACTCTTCACATCCATCTGGTATACGGGCCACCCCTGTGATGCAGCAATAACAAGTACAAGGCATACAGAATCCATCTTGGCAACGGGTGCAAAAGTCTCAGAGTAATCAATACCTTCGACTTGTGAAAAACCCTTTGCAACAAGATGATCCTTATACTTGTCAATGGACCCATCAGCTGCATATTTGGTTCAGTATACCCACTTACACCTAACCATCTTTCTTCCTTTAGGAAGAGATACCAAATCCCAAGTATGATTCTTCATCAAAGAAGAATACTCAGCTATCATCGCATCATCCCACTCCTGTATCCCATGAGCCTTTGAAAAAGACTGTGGATCCTCATAAACTGCCTGACATAAAAGTCCAGAACTTGTAGAATGTGCGTGATGATGCCTAGTGGGTGGAAGATCCTCTATGAAAGGTGCTACCTCAGAAACTATAGTACGAGCCCACTTAGGCATAGTGACAACATTAGTGGGAATATGATCCTCAATGACATCTATAACCTCCTCATCAATCTCCTCAAAGAAAAGATCCTCAAGATGAGATGAAGAAGAATAAGGAATGGAAGAAGATGAAGAATCATGAGGAGTGAAACGCTCATCAAACTGAACATGTGTTCAAAAAATAACATCATGTGTATCAGGATCTAAAAGACGATAAGCTCTCATGTCCTCACAATACCCTACAAAGATCAAGGGTTTACTCTTCTTATCCAAATCTTTCCTTTTCTTCTTTGACACAAAGGCCCAAGCATGGCTCCTAAAGACTCGAAAAAATGAGACATCTGGCTTAGTGTTAGACCAAGCTTCCTTTGGAGTCAAATTCTCAAGTGCTCTGTGTGGTGTGTGATTCTGAATATAGTTAGCACAATTAACTGCTTCTACCCAATAGATAGGAGGTATATCTCTAGAATTCATCATACAGTTATCCATTTCCTTCAAAGTTCTATTCTTCCTTTTGCTAATCCATTATGTTGTGGAGTATGAGGAACAAAATGTTGGTGAATAATGCCTTGAGTTTCCAAAAATTTAGAAAACTCATTGTTGAAGTACTCCCCCATTATCAAGTGTGAAGGTTCTTTATGCTACTAGAAGATTGTTTCTTGACCAAAGCCTTGAAGACTTTGAAGTGTGAAAAAACATCACTTTTGTACTTGAGAAAATAAACCCAAGTACGCCTCGAGAAATTATCAATAAATGTAAGTGCATACTTAGCTCCATTGAAAGATGGGGTAGGAAAAACCATCATGTCACTATGCACAAGCTCAAGTGGTGAAGAAGCTCTCTTAGACAAATTCTTAGGAAAAAGGATCTTGGTGTTGTTTCCTAATGCACAACCATGACAAAATCCCTCAAGACAAGAAACTCTAGGAAGACCATCTACCATACCATGAGTGATCAACTCCTTCAAATATCCTGTAATTGAGATGTCCAAATATTTCATGCCAAAGCTTACTTTTCGAATCGAATGAGAAACAATCATGTCCCTATAGAAGAAGTGTCATCAAAACCTTCAAAGTGATATAGTCTTGTACTATAGCGGAAACCACATGTACTGTACTATTGAGTGAGTGTGATGGGTCTCATGCGAAGACCGAATGAGTGAGAGAGGACGTAGGAGGAGGAGACATAGCTTAGGATATATTCACAAGATATGTAGAGCTTCAGGTTGACTCACGAGCATTTGACTAAGGTTACCATACTACAAAGACATGTAGAGAGATATAGAGGCCACAAACAATGACGTAGATTGAGTGGTGAAGCATATAGTTCTAAAGTTCCCGTGATTGGATATAACGATAGTGAGGATGACATATGATGTATATAGTTATATTGATGGATGGGGGATTTCCCCAATGATTGTATTTTGAAACTATGATTTTGATATATATATATGGATTATTAGTATCATTGTGTTGTGTTGATGTGTAATGATGAATGATGTGATGATTGTTGTTTGCATTTTGAGTTATGATTTTTGATATGTATTGCATAAATGGTTGTTTGTATTTGCAATGGATAGATAAGTAATATATGCAAATATGATTAGTTAACTAATAATAAAGCATAGAATATATGATGAATATGATGAGATATATGTAATGTATCATGTAGATCACAACATTCATTGTCATGGTGGCCATTGATGCAATGAGAATTTCAATAAGGGAAATCATGTTGTTCATAAAAACGATGAGGAGGATGATGCTGATTAGAAGGAAAGTGGATTAAGCACTTATCAAGAAAAGTATGCCGGACATCACGAGGTTTAGAAACATATGGAAAACACAATGGTTCCCGAGGAAGAGATGGAAAAGGCTTAGGTGTAGTTTGATGAAGTGGAGGGGATGGAAGACACTTACGCAAAGGAGGAGATGGTGACCATGGAGGATACTCAATAGATGGAAGAGGAGATGAAGTAATAGGTAATGGAGTAGTAGAAGAAGTAGAAGTAGGAGGAGATGGAATAACATGTGTTGTAATTAAATATTGTTCTAGATCTATAAATTTATAGCAAAAAAGCGTACAAGATTCACATGTATCATATAATAATTTTTATTTTAATGTAGGAATTAAGCCATGACAAAAGATAAATTACTTTTCTAAATCAATTGGCTCAAATAATAATTGATGCATACAAGAATTAAAGTGTAAAATGTAATCTATAATGGGTTCTTTCTTTCCTTGATGCAAAGTAGGTAAATGATCATATGTAACTCTAGGACCATTATTAACCATAAACCACCTAAGAAAAGCATCCTCCATATCACAGTAAGTACTAATAGATCCATAAGGAAAATGAGTGTACCATTGAAGAGAATGATCAACAAGACTATGAAGAAAATATTTGAGGAGAAAGAGGTTATAGAATAAGAGGCCGTTACGAAAGAAAATTCTTGAGATGCAAATAGGGGTTGTCAGTGCCATCAAAACATGTAAATGTAGGCATGATGAAATCCTTAGGGAAAGTGGAATTGTGATTTTTTAAGGTATTGGATTTCCATGCAAATAATTATTATCAATCAAGCATAGTAGGATTTTCTTTCAAGAGTGAGAGTATGAACTTGAGCTTGCAAATTACTCGACAACATGCATGAGAGATAAAATATCATGTGAGGGGATGGTAGAAGAAGTGAGAGGCACATTGAGAGGTTGAATTTTTCCATTTTGAGTGATCATGGGAATGTGAGAAGAAGAAGCGGATGTGGAAGGAGGAGAAGAACATGAAGGCTTTATGGGAATGCTAGATGTAGGTGAAAAAGAAGTACTAGTAGGAATAATAGAAGCATCATGAATAATAATTGTATAAGAAGAAGAAAGAGGTGGAAGAGGAGAAGAACATGGAATATCAATGGAGATTCTAGAAGTATAATCAGAAGATATGATAAGAGGTGTACTAGTAGGAATAGTAGAATCAATATGAATAACATCTATAGAAGAAGAAGAAAGAGGTGGAAGAGGAGGAGAAGAACATGGAATGTCAATGGAAATTCTAGAAGTAGAATCAGAAGATATGATAAGAGGTGTATCATTATGTGAAATGATTTAAAGAGAAGAAAGAAGAGTACTAAATTCACATTTAATAGTTGGAAGAGAAAGAACATCATTACTAACAAGTTCATGATCAGAAGCATAGCCTACATCACTATCAAACATATTTTCACATGCTAGTAATTCATCAAAATATTCATTAGCATATATAGAAGTAGTAGGATAACTATCATGAGATTTATCATTGCATTTAGTGGACACATGCTAAGAAGTAGGAAGAGTAGACTATATAACTTTGCATTCATCTTGACTACTAGTACATATAACATCATGCACATGTACATTTTCATCAGTAGAAGTAACATTATTTTTACATACAATGTCACAAGCAAGACTAAGCATAGAATCTATAATAGTATTATCAATTACTATAATAGGAGTAGAAGAGGGTGGATCACCATGGGTGACTATGGAAGTACAATGGAAACATGAAGTGAAGTTTTGTTGGCGAGACTATGGAAATGCTAGAGTTGTGAAAACTAGTGGGAATGGTGCTTTCATGAGAAATAAGCTATTGGAGAATTTTACAATCATCGTGAGAATAATGATACAAATTACCAAGTTCAACTTGTATAACATCATCAAGGATAGGTTGCACACTAATATGCTCTATAACCCGCTTGGGAGAAGAGGATCTAATTTTATACATGAGGATGTTAGGATCCTAAGGAAAGGAGTTCGACCAAGAGAGGGGGTTCACCAAATGATTTAATAAAATCTGAATATTAAATTTAATTTTATAGTCACTACTATTGATGCAGCCAATACATCATACATTCACATAAATACATCAACAATTGAGAATTTATAGCATTTTCAACTCAACTTAGCTATGGAATTTGAGTATCCTTTATAATCCTATATGGCCAAAATTTCTCTTCTTGCTCAAATATTTCCTTACCTAAAAAATTTCACCTTCAATTTCCTATAAATTATTCTCCTTGATACTTAAGTATCACATCCATTTCAAGCTCAGTATGATCTTAAGTTTTTGAATCAAGAATTGTTCACCTTTCCCTTGGTTGCTCAACATAGTCTTGAAATTTTACTAGCTCCTTGGTGATTCAACAAATGTCTTATGGTTTTATCTCTTCTTAAACTTCTTGAGGTTTAGCCACTATTTCGCTATTCACACAAATGTTAGATCCATTATAAGAATGAATTCAAAACAATCTCAAAGCCCACCTTTTTCCCTTTTGTCAAACTATCATGTTCTTCTTTGTTAGATCTACTCCTTGTAAGCAAATTTGTCTTTTGAGGAATTCAAGGTAATCTACCAGTCATTCATCCTATAAAATCCTTTCCTTAGTGTTAGAACAACCATATAATGAATCAAAGCTGCAAGGAATCAACTTGCATTCCAAACATACCCAAAACTACTCTTTTCACCCTCAAGAACCTAGCTCATTCCAATACCCAAGTCTTTAAGTTTCAAGTCTATCTCTAATATACTATCACTTCCTTCAGATGATATTCATTTAGTATCAACTCATATGCAAAATTTTAGCCATCAATTCTTTGAACAAATCCTATCAAATCATTGTTTGCAAATTGACTCTCGATAACCTTCAATAGGTCTACTAGAGATAAGCTGTCAAGTGCAACTTTGTCTTTAGGAGGTTTCAGAGTAATGGAGAGGACTTTTTGAAAAATCATTAGGGCTTTATCAATATGTTATAAGTTTTAGGATGTAGCTCCCAACTTTAGCTCCCAATCTCTTCACAAAATAGCCCTTCTAACTAAGCTTTCCACTGTAGCACTCTTTCTTCCATAGGTCTTGGTAATAAAATAATAAGATTTCACCAATTACTTCAAAGATTATTCTTTCAATAGTTCATAGACTCGAGTAAAGATGATTCCTACCAGTTTTGGAAACCAAATTATTTGTTTAAGGGTTTATTTTACACCCTCCTTTATCAAAACAATAATTGTGTCTTCCATGCACTGAGAAGATTACGATTAGATAACACTTCAGACTGTTCTTCAATTAAAATCCTCAATTTTTGCATAACCATATGTATCATCAAAATAATAAGATTTCACCAATGTACTTCAAAGATTATTCTTTCAACAATTCATAGACTCAGTAAAGATGATTCCTACCAATTTTGGAAACCAAATTATTTGTTTAAGGGTTTATTTTACACCCTCCTTTATCAAAACCCTAATTGTGTCTTCCATAGACTCGAGAAGATTACAATTAGATAACACTGCACTGTACTTCAATTAAAATCCTCAATTTTTGCATAACCATCTGTATCATCAAAATAATAATATTTCACTAATGTACTTCAAATATTATTCTTTCAACAGTTCATAGACTCAATAAAGATTATTCCTACCAATTTTGGAAACCAAATTATTTGTTTAAGGGTTTATTTTACACCCTCCTTTATCAAAACCCTAATTGTGTCTTCCACAAACATGAGAAGATTATGATTAGATAATACTTGCCTGTACTTCAATTAAAATCCTCAATTTTTGCATAACCATATGTATCATAAACATGGAGGATATTACCTTACTAGTAGAGTGAATGAATCTCATAAAGATACCTTTTATTTGATATCTCCTCCTGTCTCGAACTGTAGGTTCTTATGGCTCTAGGTTATGGATGTCACTCACACTATTAGAGTAACACTTTTATATCCAACAAGATGCCCTGCCTCAATTCATGTTTTATGAACATTTAAATGTATCTAAACTCGTATGTAAGTATTCTTATTTCTAGGAACTTTAGAGTTATAAACCAAGGCACACTTTAAAAGGGATTCTTAGGAAAGGGTTATACTTTATAAGGTGCTTTCATCCACTAATGATCCTCTCTCCCACTGATTGATCTATTATAAAGTTATCAACTTATTCTTTCTTACATCCTTTAGGTTCAATTCCAACTTATTTCAATATCCTTTCATGCATTGAACTACCGGACCTATGTCACAACTTACACACTGACCTTGATAAGACATATAATTAATTTTCTCAGTAGAGATATAGTTTCTCTCCCTTATAGAAATCTCATGAATACACATAAGGTTTTTGGAGTAGAGTAGATAAGAAACTCACATTTACCCCGAGACTAGATGTTATCTACTTATGAAAGAATCCCTCAATCTAAATTATGTTATCTTCTGAACACAAATAACATGAACAAGACTCCTTATTTGCATGTACTAATTAATAAACCCCAAGTCAAATTCAACTTATAGAAACTTTTCAAGATTAGGATAAAAATTCTCACCACATGATATTTGTAGCACTCACGGTTTTTATCAACAAGCTTGCAAATGTCTCAATCAATTACCATTTAGTTATGAAATCAAGAATTCACTCTCATACATAATAAAAATACTATGAATATACAAGAATCCTCAAAGTAGAGTTGTTTTCTCCTTCAAAATCATACAATAACTATCAAAACTGAGCTTTTCCTCATTTTCCTTCAATATTTTCTGAAAACCTTTACACATTGAGACTCTATTAGGATAGAATGATGGTAGACAATTACATTTGATCAATATATAGCTATCTCTCATCTCCTAACTGAATGAACTCTTAGCTCCCTTGGTCACATGAGTGACTTCTAGGCTCAACATTAAGTTTCTTAACTTAAAGACTCAAAATCCTTAATTATTGACCCATATTATGACATTTTAACCCCTAAGAGACCTAAGACACTCCTCTTGACCTCTATACCTTCATTTTGCAAGTTTACAAGCTCAAGAGTTCATGGAAACAATCAAGACAAGCCAAAAATGGCCTCCACTTTCAAGTTTTACATTTTGGAGGGAAAGTGAATTTTCAAATTTTTGAATATCCTAGACTTGCATTAGCACACCTAACTACATATAATGACCTCAAAGATCTAGGACCACACCTAACAAGCCAAAATTGATACCTTCATGGCTTATTCATGTACATGGAGTGATTCTCCTGCATCATACTCGGAGGTAGGAAAATATTAGGCCTCATAACCTTGTCTTCTTCTTCTTCTTCCAATTTATTTGTTTATTATTCTTCACTTTGATCTTCTCTTTGTCTTCAATATGATCATCCTTAATTTTCTTAGTCCTATGCATTGTATGGATATCATTTGGTACTTGGTCTTCATAAAGGATGTATGGTTCTCCATATACTTCTTCTTCCCCATTCTCTTCTTCAGTATTCATATCTTCTTCTTTAGCTTGTAATATCTCTTCAAGCTCTTCTTTTTCTCTCTGGTAGTATTCATCATTCTCAAACAATTCTGAAGTTTCACGTCCTTGCATGATTTTCTACCATAAGGTCTCTTCCTTAACTTTCAATTCTTCTTCATCATTCTCCTTATCTTCATTTTCAGTTTCTTCATCCTTTTCATTAGCAAATTTCTTCATTTCTTGACTTTCATCTCTAACACCTGCATGCACACACTCAAAAGAAACATTAGAACAAAAACAAGGAGGCCTTTTAGCCTCATATGATGCTTCATCCATGAGCTCTTGCTCATCTTCACTCTGCTGCTCCATTTCATCTTCCTCTCTTTCATCATTTCCAAGGCAAGCCAAGAAGCTTGCAATTATTTCTTCCTCATCTAGATCTTGAACTTCTTCATAGACCACTTCTTTTTCAACCTCTCTCTCTTGTCTTCTCATTCTCTTTTCTTCTTGTCTCAACTTCCTCTCTTCTTTTCTTATCTCTCTTCTTAGCTTCTCTCTCTCTCTTTTATTAAAAATTATCTCTAATGGATATTTAACCTTCTTCTTCACTAATACTCCAACTAGTTCTTCCGACTCTATATCGTTTCCATCAACAGTACCACTTCCTTTTCAACTCTTCTATCTCATCTTGCATTTTCAACTATCATTCTTTTGACAACTTATTATTTCTTTCTTCTTTCCTTCTCTTCTCTCTCTCTCTTCTTGTTCTACTTTTCTGTGATTCATCAAATTGAAAAGTTATTTTACCAATTCCTCTTTATCCATCCATGCTACTATTTCTTCTTCATCTTCATCATCTTTCAAACCAGATCCATGAGGCTTAAAAGCCTTCAATCCTCTATCTCTACATGTTTCCCTTTGTTCCATCATCCTAACTATTCTTCTCTACTACTATAATTCTCTTATCCTCTCATGAAATTTCCTTTTCTTGACCTCTTCTTTTGCTGCTACTGATTCCTTCATCCAATCTAGCATCCTGTAACCATGGTCCATGAATGATTTCACATTCATATTTTCACTCCTTTCTTCACCAATCTTGACTTCACAATCACAAAACACTGTTAGCAACAATAACAACAATTTATCCAAACCTCAATGCTTACTTTGATACCAAATGATGCAACCGATGCATCATATATTCACATAAATACATCAATAATCAAGAATTTATAACATTTTCAACTCAACTTAGCTATGGAATTTGAGTATCCTTTATAATCCTATATTGTCAAAACTACTCTTCTTGCTCAAATTTTATCTTGACAAATTTCACCTTCAATGACCTATAAAGTCTTCTACCTGATTACTAAGCATCACATCCATTTCAAGCTCAAGTATGCTCTTAAGTTTTGAATCAAGAATTGTTCACCTTTCCCTTGGTTACTCAACCTAGTCCTTTTGCATTTTTACTAGTTCCTTGGTGATTCAATAAGTGTCTTATGGTTTTATCTCTTCTTAAAATTCTTGAGGTTTAGCCCCTGTTTCACTATTCACACAAATATTAGATCCATCATAAGAATGCACTCAAAACAATCTCAAAGCCCACTTTTTCCCCTTTTGTCAAACTATCATGTTCTTCTTTGTTAGATCTTCTCCTTGTAAGCACATTTGTCTTTTGAGGAATTCAAGGTAATCTACCACTCATTCATCCTATAAAATCCTTTCCTCGCTTTTAGAACAACCATATAATGACACAAAGTTCCAAGGAATAAACTTGTATTCCAAACATGCCCAAACTACTCTTTTCACCCTCAAGAACCTAGCTCATTCCAACCTAAGTTGTTAAGTTTCAAGCCTATCTCCAATATACTATCACTTCCATTAGATGCTATTCATTTAGTATCAACTCATATGCAAAACTTTAGCTATCAATTCTTTGAACAAATCCTATCAAATCATTGTTTGCAAATTGACCTAATAACCTTCAATAGGTATGCTAGAGCTATATGTCAAGTGCAACTTTGTCTTTAGGAGGTTTCAAAGTAATGGATATGAATTTTTGAAAAATCATTAGGGCTTTATCAATATGTTATAAGTTTCAGGATGTAGCTCCCAACGTAGCTCCCAATCTCTTCACAAAATAGCCCTTCTAACTAAGCTTTCTTTTGTATAACTCTTTCTTCGTAGGGACTGGTAAGAAAATAATAATATTTCACCAATGTAATTCAGATATTCTTCTTTCAACAGTTCATGGACTCAATAAAGATGATTCCTACCAGTTTTGGAAACCAAATTATTTTTTAAGGGTTTGTTTTGCACTCCTCATTTATCAAAACCCTAACCGTGTCTTCCTGACACTGAGAAGATTACAATTAGAAAACACTTTCACCGTACTTCAATTCAAATACTAAATTTTCACATAAACATCTATATCATCAACATGGAGGATATTACCTTACTAGTAGAGTGAAAGAAGCTCATAAAGATACCTTTTATCGATATCTCCTCTATCTTGATGTGTAGGTTCTTATGGCTCTAGGTTATGGATGTCACTCACACTATTAGAGTAACACTTTGATATCCAACAATATTCCCAACCTCAATTCATGCTTTATGAACATTCAAATGTCTATAAACTCATATTCAAGTCTTCTTCTTTCTAGGAACTTTATAGTTATAAACCAAGGCACGATTATAAAAGTATGCTTAGGAAAGGGTTATACTTTACAAGGTGCTTTCATCCACTAATGATCCTCTCTCCCACCGATTGAACTATTACAAAGTTATCAAATTATTATTTCTTACAACTTTCAGGTTAAATTTCAAATTATTTCAATCTCCTTGCATGCATTGAACTACCAAACCCATGTCACAATTTACACAACATTGATAAGACATACAATTAATTTTCTTAGGTAGAGATATGGTTTTTATACCTTATAGAAATCTCATAAATACACATCAAAGGTTGTTGGAGAAGATTGGAAAAGACACTCACAACTACTCCACGAGACTAGGTGTTATCTACTTAAGAAAGAAGTCCCTCTATCCAAATTATGTTATCTTCAGAACAAAAATAATAGTGAACAAGACTCCTTATTTTCATGTACTAATTGATCAACCCCAATTCAAATTCAACTTATAGAAACTTGTCAAGATTAAGATAAAAATGCTCACCACAAATCTTTGTAGCACTCATCGTTCGCTATCAACAAGCTTGCACAAGTCTCAATCAATTAAAATTTAGTTATGGAATCAAGAACTTACTCTCATGCACAATAAAAATACTATGAATTTACAATAATCCTCAAAGAAGAGTTGTTTTCTCCTTCAAAATCATACAAGAATTATCAAACCGAACTTTTCCTCCTTTTCCTTCAATATTTCTTGAAAACCCTTACACATGGAGACTCAATCTAGATAGAATGAGGCTAGAAAGTAACATTTGATCAATATATAGCTATCTCTCATCTCCTAATCAATGAACTCTTGGCTCCCTTGGTCGCATGAGTGACTTCCAGTGCTCAACATTAAGTTTCTTAACTTAATACTCAAAATCCTTAATTATTGTCCCATATTATGACATTTTAACCCCTAAGAGATCTAAAACACTCCAATTGACCTCTATAACTTCATTTTGAAAGTTTTCAAGCCCAATATTTCATGAAAACAACTAAGACAAGCCAAAATGGCCTCCACTTTTAAGTTTTACATTTTGGAGGGAAAGTCAATTTTCATTTTTTTGAATATCCTAGACTTGCATTAACACACCTAACTACATCTAATGACCCCAAAGGCCTAGGACCATGCCTAAAAATCCAAAATTGATACCTTCGTGGATTATTCATGTACATGGAGTGAAGATATTACATCAAATATGATAATATACAATAGAGTACAAATGCTAAAAACTCTACTGAGATGTAACTATGTAAGAAAATAGGAGAGATATGGAACTTATCTTGTTTACACTTATCCTAGAACAAATATGAACTAGAATAGCTAATGAATAGGCTGGGAAGGGTATCATAAATGTTCAATATTAATTTTGGTACTTGCAGATAGATCTCGGACATGCGAACTTAGGCTTTGCGAGGCGCGCTGGGCGCGCCTGACCGCACAAAGGGTCGAAACTGATTTTTCCCTGTGTCTTTAGGGGTTTGATATCACTTGTGGTTGATCACCTAATATTTTAACTTAGATCACCGGGGTATCTATAACCTACAACACAAACCCAAATACCTCTAAAAGCTCACAAATATATCAAATTGGAATTAAAAATGTAATATGTGAAGTCGATTGACTCCCAACCATCATCCAAAGGATGACACGATGAACAAGAATAACACTACATTCCATACTCCATGTAGTTCATTGTGCTTGTGTGTGAAATAATTCCTTAAGTTTCCCTCGCACCAATGATGCCAAGATAACAGGCTATGGTTAGATAAAATGTAAATGTGTGTGATAGAATTTAGAACTTCCCCTTCCTATGCAGTGTATGCAGAGTAAGAAGCCCAAAATGTAGTCCATTTTAATAGTATGTAGATATGATTGCCTTTTTATAATTTCCCTCCCCTATAATAGAGTGTATGTTGTGTATATATATGGATCTCTTGTTTGAATTTTGACACTAGTGACATGACATGTCGACTATGACCTTGGGATAAGGATAAGAAAACTAAAAAGGCCAACCACAAATGTCAAAATAAGTGAAAAGAATAAAGAGAACAGAAGTTCCCATAATGGATAGGAGCGTCGAGCGTTACTTTCCAGAATGGGAGTTGGTGTTTTGGGATAAATGACAAAAATGTGAAAAGAAAGATAGACAGGATCCCGTGACTTGACCAGAATTGGGTACAAAAATGATAGATGTGAGAGAGAAAGATAATAGAAACAATCAAAGCAAGTGGATGGACTAGGGAGTGTGTCACCAGTGAATACTTTTCTTACTTAAGATCCATGCATATAACAACATACTTGGCGGTTTAGTAAAATAATACATGTGGGTGATTTTGTGTCTACACTTTAGAGGATTTACTTTTTTCATAGGGTTTCTATTTATAGTAAGTATAAAGACTAGATACTTACTATTTTTAGAAGTGCCACTTCCCCTGTCGGTTGACAACAAAACAACTTTATGGGATATGTCCACTTTCCGGATCACGTGGTTGAAATTTTGTCACAATCTACTTGCCGGAATGATGGGAACTCAAAAATCATGAACCTAGGGCATCAAATGAGGGTTTTATACTATAAAAATATAGAGCATGAGATATTTTTCTATTTCAAAGTTCTTGAAGGTGCCTAGATCATGGAGTTGCTAAGAAAATTTCGTGCAAAATGAACCACTGGTTTGAAAGTTATGAAGATTTCTTCATTTTGGCTATCATGGCTGCCCCGAAAGAATTTGCAGGTTTGTATAATGAATTTTAGGTATTTTAGAGCTTCAAGATGTCTTTAATGGATGCTTGGGTTGACCTAGAAAAATAATGAGGTGAAAAATATAAACAATGCTCTTTATAAGTTAAAAACGAGTTATTTTTAACTCATGAAAACATGCTTTTATTTTCAATTTTTGAGAAAAGAGGGGGTAGGGAAAGTTTTTATGTCCCAAATATCCTGAATATCCTAGGACAATTGGGATAGTATGGGAAATAAAATGCACCCTCTTCCTAGGCTTGACATGTGGTGGAAATTGATTAGCGAGCATGGGGAATGAAGGAGAAAGGATTTAGCTCCCGATGAGCAAGTTTGGTGGTCACATGCAAAAGAAGAGAGAGGGATAGGGGTGGGGTGGATATTATTGTCCCAAATTTCCTAATTTTCTTGGATAGTTGGGACAATAGGGGTAGAAAAATGTGCCCTAGGCTTAGGAGGTTCCATACTTAGCCAAAATTGTAATTTTGTCATCTAACACCTTACCGAAGAGGAATAGGGTCACATGAGGGTCCAGGGGCTTAATTTGGGGGTAGGGAACATTTTATTGTACACAATGTCCCAAATTTACTATAAATTTGGGATAATTAGAATAGTTTGGACAGTTGGGGCACCAAAATGCGCCATGCCCCAAACTGTAAAATTTTCTAAGCTGTCGAGAATCTTGAAACGAACTTTCTTGGAGTTGTAGGAGGTATTTTAGGTGAAATTTTATATCAATTTGAATCTAAATACAATTTTTATAAAAATTTGAGGGTCTTAAAGACATGATTTTCCTCCTCAATTTCTTTTTCTTTTCATTCGGGACCACCGGGTGAGTCCACTAAGATTGATCTGCGCACAAAGGATCTCTTAGGTGTTGTGAAATATTTCAAAAGTAAATAATGTAAAGGATTATATTATATTTAAAATGGTATCTTGTTTTCCTATTAACTCATATTGTAGCTCTCAAAATCTTCAATTGAAGGTCAGGTGTTTTTTTGCACTACAAGCTCCTCAAGCCTCTAAGACTCACTTTCACTGTTATGATCCCAAAACCTCTAAAACTTTCCAAAAATTCCCTAAACCTATTCCATTGCACTTTAGGCTCTTCAATAACATCCTTAGATGAATTTAGGCCTCTTGATCAGCTCCAGAGGATGTGTACCTGGTTTGGAAAGGCTAAGGAATAGCCTTTGTAGGCCTAGTGTAAATTTCCACTCTTGATGACATTTCACCGAAAGGACCAGGGTGACCTTATAAAAAAATTGTATGAGCTTGGGAAGGATGAATATCACATTATGATGTTCCTAAAGGAATGAGGGGTCATGACACATAAGGTTGGATGATCCGAATTGTGACTCGGGAGGGTTTTGGATAATTTTTGACATTGGGATATAGTTGTCATGCTTTCACCTTGAATTTTGACATTGCAAAATGCATGACAAAAGCTGGATCTCACTTGGGGACTTATTCCGATCAAATGAAGTGAGGAAATGACAAGAATGAACTATAGAATATCAATTCAATACAAATCACACACCAATGCCTTATCCATTGGGATTTACATAGTCACATTTCAAGTAAGAGATAGAATGAAAGAAAGGACACACACACACAACGAAAAGGGAAACACACCACATTAGAAAGGAAAAAAAAACACAACGGGAAAGGGAAACACAAACCTAAATCACCTATGGTACAATATTGGGGACAACCCACTTTCACTACTTGTACAATTTCAAGTATTACCCGCTGCGAGGCAATTCCAGATATGTTCCATCTAGATATAAGAGATAGAATGTGTTCTCATCGGAATTTTATCAAATATGGAATGGACAAGGCCATAAGGAATCAAAATTCCCATGAATTCCCTTAGGTTCTCTTCTTTTGTCCCATAATAAGACAGATCTCCAACTTTGAAATCCTTGGCTTTTGCTTTCTTGTCGAACAAATTCTTCACCTTCAACTGATGTTCTTTTATCTAATCCACAACCTTGGACTTGTCTTCATCGATATTTTCAAGGAAAAAAATTATCTTGTCAATGGAATCATGATACTAGCCATATTTAAGTGCTTTTAACAATTAGAGTGTTGGAAAATTGATGGCGATTGGAATTTTTGCATTAATTCCGTAGAGAAATTGGAATGGTGACATACCAATTGCTTTCTTAGGAGTTATCGGCATGCCCACTATGCATGCATCAGAGAGCTTCTTGTGCCAATTCCTCTAGTTCTCATCAACTAGCTCGTGGATAATGGTCACAATGTTTTTGTTTCTTGACTTGTCTTGACCATTCCCTTGTGGGTAATAGTTTGATGCATGAGATAATGAGATTCCATAACTATAGTATAATTTTATCAACTCCATGGAGGAAAAGTATGTGGCATTATCAACCAAAATATTTTGAGGGATCCCAAAATTGATGATAATGTTCTCCTTGATGAAATTTGCATCTTGTTTAATTTTATTGTTTGTTCAAAATTGCCTCCACCCACTTTGTGACATAGTCGGTTGTGTCGCGAGCACGTAGGTATGCCTTGAATTTCAGTAAGGATTGAGAATTATCACTCCTAATTCACCATAATTCTCAATTCTCAATGTAACTTGGTGCACTTCCCCTTTAGCTAGTATGCATTTCCTTGGGCTAGAATGAATTGAGTTCATCATACCTAAATATGCAAAAACATCAAAGTAATTCCTCAACAATGAGATAAAACTTCTCTTCTCCTCGGGTAAACAACACTTTCCAATGTTTACCATCCTTTCATGCTCTGGTACCAATGTTTTATTTTTCAAAATCAGTTAGGCACCGTGAAGACCGCTTAACTTTCTCCTTCATGAACCTACCGTGTTTATCAAACAAATCCTTGAGAGATATAAGGCCTTTCAAAGCATCTTGTTTCCTTTCAACTTGATGACACCTTCGAACCCACGCCGTCTATACCTACTTTTTCTTCATCTGTCACCAAATCCCAATTGGAAATATCACTTCCCTCATAAAAAAGACTACTGAAGTTTTCTCTTTTCTCCAAGAAAGAGAGAAGTTAGTTGTCATCATTGAATACCCGCGGTGATACACATTGTATGCGGCATGCTCGGCCTAAACACCATTCCAATAGTTACTTTATCCTTATTGAATGATGGGTGTAGATTCATCAAAGAAGATGAAACTACAAGAGAGTAGGATTTTTCATTCGCTCATGGGGGATGGCTTGGATGGAAAAAAAAATCAAAAGATTCAATGCATTCATATACCTTATTCCTACAAGGTGCTTGAGTCCGGTGTTCTTGACTGGTATTGATCCCCTAATTATTTTACAATCACCTCAACATCATCGAGACATTTGAGTTTATTGATGCCCATGGATTCAATAACATCCATTCCAAGAAGTAGGGCCTCATACTCTACAATATTGTTGGTATTATCAAATTGCAGTTTGTAAGCAAATGGAAACAACTCACCTGAGGGAGAAATTAGGAAAGTTCTAGATCCGCATCTCGCACTAGAATGGATTCTGTCAAATTCCATCATCCATAGTTGATCTCTTCATATTTCATGATGAGAGGCAAGTTCTCGTCTCTTTCAAATGTGAGGAAGTAGTTACCTAGTCCACTGTCTTGGAACAAGATATCAACTTTTGGATCCTCAAAATTTTTAAACATCGTAATTCATTTTCTACATTGAAAACAACTTATTCATTTCACCCTTCACTGGAATGATCACAAAAGACCAATCCATTTGTATTTCTTCACGCAAATCTCGTGAGAAGATTCTTCTCAACAACATGCCAAAATATGTTGGGATATCTACCACCAAAATAGTTAGCAAAACCTTCTTCTCTGGGAAATCTACTAGGGCCACTTGAGCATCTTTGATTCTTCCTACTAGTGGCACCTCTTTAGAATCCATAGAGTAGCAAGAGCTAGTTTCTTGTGTCAAGGTAAGTCCTAGGGCATTAGAAAATTTGATTGGCATCACATTATCTGAGGCACTGAGTTTATGATGTAATTATTCAATTGGTGTCCTTTAATCAAGAGGGAGAGGTAGAAGGGTTATAATTTTTGGTTTTTGATGCGCTTAGTGCAAGTATGTTTTTGAATGGCAGAGTGGGCGTGTTGGCGGTAACCCTTTGGAATTGAAACTTACGGTGTTGGGTTTTGAGTTACCACCCTTGATATAACTGACAAGCCTCTCAAATTTCTCAGGGTGCATTTGTAAAAATTTAGATTCTGAAATATGAACTTTAGACTTGTTTACATTCTCAATTATATCAAATGGAGACTTTAAAGAAAACTTAAGTGACATATGTAAAGATATATTTCCACAACCTTTTTAGTGCTCTCTAGGCTACACCACAATGGGAAGTTTAACAAAGGGTGTAAACATTCACCAAACCTAACAAAAATTAGGTTTTTATCAAATGTTGTTACTACAAATCCTTTGGTAGATATGCATGCAAAATATGGAGGTGCACAACATGCATGTGGATTGTATCAAAAATGTCTCGAAGAGATGTGGGTGCATGGAACATACTCAACCATGTAAGCTTCATTTTTGTTTTTATTAGTTGGCATCTTGTAGATCCGATGGAGAAGGGTATGTTAATATTTAATTGACGCAAGTGACATTCTTGGTTGCACCAAATATCTTGAGAAAACCCTAAAATCTATCATCAACATACAAATAATACCCGAGGTGGCTTTGTGGATGTGTTTTCTTGGTTCAAAAGTACATATGAATATGGATGCAATATTATTTACAATGTTTCTTTTGAATTGGATATTATTTCTACCTAGGTAGACCTGTGTGAAAATTATGGAGGCATGCTTAAGGGGTGTGAACTATTTGAAAAATTCCAAAAAGAGTGCGAGTCACATGGAATATGATTTTTGTAAGAACTTATAAAAATGGATTTTTGAAAGGATCATAGAGGTATTTTAAGAAAATTTCATTGGCAAGTTTAAAACCCAACTCCGCAAAATTTATTATCATACTACATGTGCCTGAATGGAAGCATGGGAGATATATATGGGAAGCCAAAAAGCACCTTGGAAGGTGGATATTGTGGTGTGAGTTCCTAGATAGACATATATGTATTTTTGAAAGTGTTTTCAATGCAAACAAACTAGTTAACAATCACCTCTTGTTGTGAAGAACTTGCGAGATAGATCAAGGGCACTCACATGCACCTTTCTTCATCCTCCATGCATGGATATTCTTCTCCCTTATTAATCCATTTATAGAATATCACACTTTTAATTTAAGGAAAGAAAAATACTAGAGCCTAGATCAAACTTAAAATTATAGTATTGTTTTTAATGTTATATCAATACCCCTCTTTTAAACAATTGCATTGAGATAAACCAACCACGAGAATAACCGCTATGAGCGATGTGATAAAACAAGCAATCATGAATTCCCCCTAAACAAACTGAAAACATGCTCAACATAGACAAAACGGAATGTAAAACATGTTTTAAAACCTAAAATGGAAATTTTAAATAACCCTCCAATTATCTCAAACACCTCTCAAAATTGACAAGAAAGAAGCGTCTCTAAACCTCATTTATACTTTTAGACTATTGTAACATCTTCCTTTTCATATGGTGACCTCATTCCAACATGGAAACATCACCAAAAACTTGATGATCATGTTTGGGAAGTGGGTTTCCGACCTAATTTGAAAAATAGGTTGCTGGGAGTAATCGTCACTACGACTGAGCCCTCTAGAATCAACTCAAATTTCGTGCCTAAGGATTCCAAAATAAACCATGACCCTGTAAACCTCTTCATTTCTATATATAGAATAAATTAATGTATTTATTTTTACCCGTTCCATCCAAAAAGTGAAATTTATGTACTGTATCGAGCCAACTTGGTTTAGTTTGTTGAAGGGCAAACAATCAAATTCAACCAACCAACTTTAGAAAGTTATTCCAATTTTATCTTTGGTTACTAGTTTACAACTTGTTAGTTTATTATTATTATTTTTATAGTAGAGAACGCGTTAGGACTATTAAACAATCCATCGGGATGTTCCAAACCCTTTTTTGTGGGCCCATTCCATGGCCACTTGGGCTAGTTTTCACAACAACGCAACAACGACCCGTGGACCCGTATCAACCCTCCAAAGTTAATTTGATGGGTAAAAATAATTATGATTCTTGGAATCATGTAAGATGAAGGTAAATACATTGTATAATAGACTTAAAAAATATGGTTAATGAAAATTTGGAATAACGTAATTTGACACTTTTGCCTAGACCACTGTAGCAACAATGGGAACGAGAACTGTGTTAGAGGTCGTAAATCTCATAACAATATGAAAAGTTTTGGAATTTTAATGTTATGAATAATTTTTTTTATTTCATATATCACCCTCTCTGATCATGGAAATGTATTGGTTTACTTGTGTAAAAGAAAATGAGTGTTTTCTCTCTCTAATCTCTCTCTAAATCTTGAAAAGTTGTCTTGGTTTGAAAAATATGGAAAGTAAATATTTTGTTATCTCTATCTAACCATGAATTGATGTTTTGAGTTTTAATTGCATGTTAGATATGAGAGGTGGGTATATGCCAAATCTTTCATTGACCATGTTTACATATTCGATAGGTTGCGAGTAGCGTGGCGGGATTAAGATGATTGATGAATTCTAAGTTTAAAGTTGTCTATAGCTTGTAAAATGTGTGATCTTGATGGAATAAGAAATGTATTTTATTTAATCCATTGTACCTATTGTATATTTTAAGGAATAAATGTTAGTTACATCATGTATGTGTGATAATTAATGAGATTATGTAATTATACGTTGTAATTTATAGTTTAGTTGTATCGAGAATTTGTACTTTACTTATGGTGTTTTCTTGTACATTGCACAATGTATTTTAGTCAACTTAAAAACTTAAAATATTGAATTCTACATGATTTATCTTAACCTATCCATAATTTTTCTAATCTCATTCAACCTTGATGTATGAGGAAATAGTTTGAAATAATCCCCTTTGTAACAAATTCGACCCCACAATATGTCTAGTACTCAGAATCTCTTGCGTGTGATCTTACTAAACCCTTTTGGTAAGAGTATGTATCTTGAAAAAGGTAAGGAGTATTTTTATTCAAGAAAAGGTTTTTGTGAGATAGGAATTCCTAATTGTTCCCTACTATTTTCCCTAGGGTTGGTTGTGGACCTTGTTGACTGGAATAAACTAGTCCCTAGACCCTATAAGTACAATTTTGAATAAACTACACCTAAGGCATCTTAAGGGGTCATTTATGGTTGGAATTATGGAAATCGCATTCGATTCCAATCTCCAAAATTGTGTCCCTTGTGCCAATTTTGGAAATGGAAAGTGATTTGGACTTGCAACAAGGAATGTCGTTAGTCGTGCAAAGTACTTGTGATATGGGTATATTTTATGTGTCTGTATTTGATCCTAGGTCGAGTTTTAGATGTTGTGAATAATGAGTGAATGGTCATTTATTTATGTATTGCATGAAAATTGAGGAGAAGTATGATAAATATATAGTGTTCTTGCCTTTCTTTTTAATTAATAAAAAGGTAATCTTAATGTGTAAAGTTTTGGTGGAATGAGAATAGTGTGGTAACATTGATTTTTATCTCAAGGTGATGTCCAAGAGATGTGAGTGGAAAACAACTCAATCCTAAGACCTATTAAGAGGTTAATTATGGATAAAACCTAGTATGTGAATCCAACTACTGGTTTATGTTTAACAAGATGTTGTGGAGGTGTTCATAGTAAACTTAAATTTGTACCTTTAACTTGATATTTAAACCCCTTGTTATCAATAAAGAATAAAGAATGTTTCATGTGGGAGGACACATCTTTCTAACATAAATCCCAACTCGAAACAAATGGTATGTGACATATGTGTACCTTAAAAAAATGAAAAGTAAATGGTTAAATAACATAATTTATTGTAACAAAGATGAAAGTAAATAGATTTTATCATTGGTGAATGTACGCTCCAAAAAATTACACGGTGCAACATGAAAAATGTGACACGTATCTAGTGATGAAAAAATCCTTCCAAGGTAAAAATGAGATCTAGATCCCTCCCTCTTACCTTTCCATCCCCCTTGTGACTGAGTTCAAATTGTTACTCCATGTTTTGCATCTCATTTTAGTTTTGAGCCTCTTTCTATCCCCTTTTATCCTTTTTCACCAATGACAATTACACAACCGCCATTGTTTCAGATCGGGTGGTTATGCAACCATCACAATGGTTGTGAAACTACCCCTATGACAATAGGGGTGGTCCTAACATTGACTGACATTGAATTAAAAAACACATTTTTGAACGCGTGTTTGATTTCGACGTGATTTTATCTTGCATTTCTAGGTAAATTTGGCTAAATTTAAACTTTTTGGATTGGTCTTGAGTTCCTCTTCCTCTTTTGGTAAACTAATATGTTGATTTATTCTCCTCAAGTTGAGTCACCATTTATTGATAGACATGTTTTCTTGAAATTTTATCCCCCAACAACTTATAAAAATGAGACTTTTATCTGTATCACGAGGTTGAGCAATTTTTAATTTTGAGAAGTGTTATGCTATCAAATTTGGGAGAGGGTTTACATAGATATCGAGTTATCTACTATGTTTCTCCCTTCTACTCACATTCTAGTTATCTTACTTACACAAATCCAACCATCTTGTTTCTTGTTCTTTGTTGATATTCACTAATTTGCATTCCTAGAGAAATTTGAGCTCATAATTTGGAAGGATATTAAAGCTAAGGAGACATTGGATGTGCCTTACCACTAGAATAAGCTTCCACAAGACTATAGTGACCAAGTTGGAGTTGTATTCAATTCTTTAAAGTTTTGAGTTTAGCATTGTTTGTTACAAATAGAAGAAATAGTTTGTTCAAATTGTTAAGAGAGGAAGATCCCATCACTTCCTATAGATCACAATATTTCTTTTCAAAATATTACATGTGTAGAACTTCTTCCCTTGATATCCTACTCCTAGCTCATCCCTATGGATCTCGCACGAGAAGTTGGTTGGAGGAAGAAGTGGTAATATCCGCATTGTTTTTATTTCTTCATTGTTTATTTCTTCCATTCAATTTAAAATCAATTTTCCTAGAGAACTTGAGGTAGAATTTGTATTAGAAGAAGTTGTGTTTTAATAGATAATATCTTTTGAATATTTTCCCATTAGAGTAGTATTTACATAGAAACCCGCAACAAAAGAATAACTATACTTTTTGTTTTTTTGTTTTAGTATTTTATTTCATTAGAAACAATCATAAAATTTATTTTTAATTCTTTATGTCTAAAGAAGTAACTTTATCTCTTTTAATTATTCCCAAAAATACAAAACACTAGGAATTTAATTTTTTTAATTATTTTTTTTTCAAAAAGCTTTGTTAAAAAACATTAAAAATAGAATCGAATAAGTAGATGTGTTTATTTTTTATATGGTGATAAATGTGATCTAGTTAATTAAAATGAGAAAATAATTGTATTTTATTTAAATTAGATTTATTTTACGCTACTTATTTAAAATCAGATCTTAGAGTAGCTTAGAGAGTTAAAACATAGCAAAAAACTTAGTTGTTCAAGGCTCATACTACTAGTTCATAGTCCTTATCCATTCGTTGACTAGTTTCTCATCCTTTATTTTCTTTTCTCACAAGTTGAGGCCTTCACATGACTATTCCCGGTCCGGCCTAACCTCGTAGGAGGATATTTGAGCCAATTATTCACCCACAAGACATCGATCGATATCAAGGATGCATATATCTAGGTTTATGAGCATTAATTTTCCAATCTAATCCTTTTCCACTCAAATTATCAGCCAACTCGATGCCTTAAATGAAAAATTAAATATAGCTAAGCAACTCTGGGCTGATTAAGAAAATCAAAGAAATTGATCTAGTCACCCAAATCCTAAGTTTACTCTTTGCATCCTTAATTCTCATTCTCACATGACCCTCTCTAGAGATGATTATTTAAAGAGGAACGAGAAATTTCCATGAGTCTCGCAACCAAAGGTTGAAGCATATTTGGTCTAGTAGACATAGATCAGGAGTTGCACACAACAATCATCCTTAATCGCAACATCACACCACAAAGGTTAGACAATCCTTTTTTTCCCTTAACGAACAATTTTTTTACTTGCAAGTCGATCGATCGGGATTATCTTGACCTTGAAACCTCGATCCATAATCATCCCTAATCTATTTCATATATATTGACTTACATCTATTCCACTCCCATCTAATCTTCCATATTTCATCTATCTTGGCACAACCTCAAGGAGTTGAGTGCACTAGGGATCCCATGTCATTTTTCCTATGTACAATGACCCAAAATTTTTAATGAAATGGGAAACTTGCAAATTTTGAGATGAGAACATATGTTCTTGGTGTATGTCAATTGTTATATGATAAACTATATAAAACAAGTAAACTTTTTCCACTATCAAATAATACCTAATAAGATGGATTCACAATGTAAAGTAAAATTGCTTTATCTCTTATGAAAGGTGGTTAATACATATTGTTTAATAATAGTTAAATGACTCATTCCCATGTTGGGACATGTCTCTTGGGAACATGAATTCCCTACTCATAATGAGTGCTACATGACTCGTGTGAAATTTAAGTGATCAAAATGATTAAAATTTTTAACATGATTTTAATATAAATGGAAGAAAATGAGTGTATACGTAGAAATTAAACATTATGATGGAGTGAAAATTTTAATTTGTAAATGATAACACATGTTTATAATAAGCATTACATGTGGGATAATACAATGATTTTAACATAAAGGTAATTTAATAGCGATGGAAATGCAAATTATGGGACCTACGTACATGGTTGTTAAGGTCTTTATTTTTTCCTTTTATAATCATATTATTGTATTGTGCTACGCTTCTTTGAGTGAATGTGATGCTAGTTGTTGTTGTCTCATTTGTGAGAATGTACATGATTATAAATATTGTTTATTATTAACCAATGCTTAATACAAAAGGAGTAAATTTTAATAAGATGTAAATCAAGAAATATATGTATATGGTGGATAAATTCCTTATTCTACCTCTCCCTTGTGGTTTATGGTTATTGTTTCATTTCGCTCTTTTGGAGCCAATGTGAAATTGTTTTATTTTCATTTTTCTTGTGTGGATGTATGAAAGTATGGGGGTGGGGTACATCATTGTTTATGGAGGGATAAGTGTGATGTTAGTGAAGGGAGGAATAAGGAGTTGTTTGTTCATATGGAGGAACCAAGGGGATTGAGACTAGCCTTAGTGGAGTGATAAGTGTTGTCTCAAGTGGAGGGATAAGTTTATATTTGTTGTATTTTATTGCATGTTTAATGGGAGGAACCAAAGGCTATCCAAGATTTCCTAGTGGAGAGATAAGTGGTAGTTTGTAATGATGATCCCTCCCCTTTGTAAGTCTCATAAGAAGGCTTGATAATGTGACTCATATTGATGAAATGTCGTTTTCACACTCTCATTATTATTAATATTTTGTTTCTTATTGGTTTCTCATTAGAGAATGTGTTCATTTATTTGATGGTAGTTGTATCTTGCATGCATGGGTATTTTTATGTATGTGTGTATGTTGGGGACTTGTATTTCCATAGTGGAGGGATAAGTGTTATTATGGTGTATGAGTTTGCTTATTTTTAGGAGGAAACAAAGGTTGGAGATACTAGCCTTAGTGGAGGGATAAGTGCGAAGAGATAAGGGTGTTTTTCATGTGTGATTACATGACTATTTTAGGGGAACCAAAGGCTAGTCTTCCTTTGTTAGTGGAGGGATAAGTGGAAGTAATGACATAGTTTTCCCTTCATAAGCTATTGGATGGATTGAATGTATTATAATTTTTCATTTTTGTTGATTTGTTGGCTTCATCTTCTCCTTGTCTTGGAGATCCATCCAAAGTGATGCATGTCATGTTAAGGTTTAGGAATTGATTTGTTATGTGGGCCCAATTATTGTTGTCGATTCAAAAAAATTTCTGTGTTTTGGTTGTGTGTTTCTAGTGTGGTCATTATGGTTATGAAGTGCAATTGACTTGCTTATATAGGATTCCATAGGTTAAACATTCAAATTAAGGCTAAAATAGGAAGATGAAACACCACACATAAGATATTCCAACTGGAAAAAGAGTCGTTAATGAAAGGGTGTAAGGCCATGTATGTCATTTAAGAATGTAGTCAACTATTGACTGATCCGTATGGTCTTACCTAAGAAGAAAGTGATACAAAAGCTAAAGTTTGAGAATGATGCACGAGGTTGAATTATTTCTTCATTGATTAATATTCTCTTGATGAAGGAAAAATAGAGTGCGAGGATGAAAAAGTAAAGAGAGAGAAAAAGATAAATATGTACATATTGGGCTTAAAATGTGAGAATTTATTTTAGCATGGGAAAAAATCCAAACTTGTCATTTCCAAAGGACAAGTTACCAAATTAGAGTATCTATAACACTACCCAAATTTTTATAAACTACTAAATTCAGGAAAGAAACATATATGTAATGCTTATATTAAAACAACTAGTAGATTTAATGTCAATTTATTTGGAAGTTTGCCTACTTCTACACTATCGCATGTTCTTATATTCAAACACCAATTTTGATCAAATTAATTGATTTTCCACACAACCAATGCTACTCTTGAAGCATCTATAGATAAATTATATCAAAATTTGTATAAGCTATATGATTGAGAACAAAATTTAGAAATGGAGAATAAGAGTGAATGATAAGAAAAAATGAACAAGTCTCGTGCTCAATACCAATGTCAAGCTACAACTATGAATGACAATGAACAATATTTAGGGAAAACCAAAATTATATTCACATTAATTCAAATGAAGAAAGATTATAAATATATTATACTTAGGATTAATCAATATTATGTCAAATAAACAAGTCCATGGTTAGTTCTTGGGTGACATGAATTAAATAAACTCTAGTCATTGTTGCTTCACCGAGGAAATCACTAGTTTAGATGTACACTTACTCAACATTATAACTCGCTATATGTTAATTATATAATATGAACCAAGATACCTACATTATAGGTAATATTAATGGATCCCAATAAAAATATTAGGTACAATAATAGTATAAATCTTTAAGTATAAAAATGTTAAGATATATTTAAATTAGGAGATTATACACTTTATATTACCTTAAAGTATAATTAATTATAACCTATGGTTACACTTATTTGATATAACATATTGAAAATTTTGTCATTTATATGAATTAATGTAATTCTCCCTAAGTTGTAATTACAATTTATTAACCAAAGATTCGTAACATTCAAAAAGATTAGACCTATTGTTGAAATCTCAAAATGTAAACATTCCATAAAGTGTGAGGCAGAAGAAGTTTCCAGGAAAGGTTAACAATTTGATGCCGAAAAAGAGGCACCCATTGATAGAGAGCTTCTAAAATGGACTTAGGAAAAACCCAAGAAACTCCAAAAATGTTAAATAGGAGGCTCTAGATTAAAAGGAAAAGTTACAATGAAAGAGCAAGTGAGCAGAAGTTTTAAGAGCCTTAAAAAAAACACACCTGCTAGGAAGGGAGTAACCTCGCCGCTTGAGATTCTTTCTAGAGAGAAAGGAATCTCTAGAAGTAAGCCAAGTATAAAATCCCACTTTTGGAATAACCTGTGGCAACCAAATTTGAGAAAGAGAAAGGCCCTCCAAGCGGTGTGGCAGGGAAAGATAAGTGGCCTTGACGAAAAGGAACCAGAAGTGGAAAGTGGCAGATCCTTGCGTCCTCCATAGAAGAAATGAGAAAATATTGTGTCAAAAACAAGAGCTTTAGTTTTTCAATCAGTTGAATATGGATATAGCTAGCCCATTCCCAGCCAGAATGAACCAATGTGGGTAAGAGGAGGAATGATCAATGTAGTTATAAACATAAATCCCACATATTCTAGTAAGCCTAGATCTTATTGGATCCCAGGATGGGTCAATAGATAAGGAATTATCTCCAATCCATCTATTAGTCTAGAAAGAAATCATCTTACCATTCCCAATTTTCCATCTGGTGCCTGATTGTATCAATTTTCTAGTGCTTTTGATGGAGTTCCAAATAGCCGAACCATTTGGGATGTCTTCAGCATAGAAGTATTCCACTAAGGAAAGATATTTTGAGATCATCATCTATGTCTAGGAAGCCTTTCCATTAGTTGCAATTTCCCAACCTAGTTTTGCAAGCATGGAGGAATTCATATCAACAATTCTGCATAGGCCCAACCCTCCAAGAGTAGTCGGTTTACAAACCACATTCCATGAGACTAAGTGAATTATTTTTTGTTCTTCTAACCCTGACCAAAGAATTTTTTTGAATTTTTTCAAAAGTTGAAGCAACAGAGGTATTCATTTTTCAACAAAGATATAAATTATATCGGTATATTCTAAAAAAATGGCCTTAACTAGTTACTGATTTCCACCCTAAGCGTGAAGGGAACCTTTCCACCAACAAGTTTCCTTTTGAATCTGTCAATAATCGGGTTCCATAGACTCTTGATTTGTCTTCCCAGGAAGAGGGGAAGACCCAAAAAGAGGAGGGGAGATCCATAATAATGCAGCCAAAGATGTCAAAAATATTTTGCTATTTCTTTGGCAGGAGTGTTGATAAAAGTAATACTACTCTTATTAAAATTAATCTTTTTCCTAGAAGCTGATTGATAACAATCCAAAATTCATTTCAAAAATTTAGCTTCCAAAATTGAAGCGATACCTAGTAGTAAAGTGTCATCATCGAATTGACTGTGAGTGGTTATAGGTATCCTAGAGGTAGTAGTAATGCCAGTAATGTTGCCAAATCTTTTAGCGGATTCTAAAGCTCTACTGAGAGTGTCTACCATAAGAATAAATAGGAAGGGTGAAAGGGGATCCCTTTTCCGATTCCACGAATGGAGGGAAAATAACCTTTCGAATGCCATTAATGAGGATGGAGAATTTGGGAGTTGAGATGTAATTGTAAATCCAAGATCTCCATTTCTCCCCAAAACTATATTTCTCCAGTACCCTAAGTAAGAAGGGCAAACTAACTCTGTCAAACACTTTTTACATATCAAGTTTGATAATCATACTAGCCGATTTTTTGAGAGAATCTGAATGCAACGCTTCATGAACATTAATAATGCCACCTTGGATCAATCTACCACCAATGAACCCATTTTGTTGTTCGAAATTAAGCTATTCATAAAAGGTTTAAGCCTGGAAGCCAACATTTTGGTTATAATCTTGTAGGAAGTGTTGCAGAGACTAATAGGCCTATAGTTAGAAATCAACTTTGAGCCCATAGATTTAGGAGCAAGGGCTACAAAGGTATTATTCCACTCCCTTAAAAGAAGGTCATTTTGCTGAAACTCCAAAATAACAAAGCATGTAGATTAGGCTCCACAATATGCCAATAGGTTTGAAAAAATACTGTAGGGAAACGATTAGGGCATGGTGATTTATCTCCTTTCATTTCAAAAACAACTCTCTGAAATTCCTCCACCGAGAAAAGTTGGGTGAGTTTGGCATTAATGTCCTCGTGATCAAATTGGGTATGTGTTGAAGCATTTCCTGACAATCCTCTTCACATGGGGGTGTCCTCATGGAGGAGGATTGCATGGTAATTGATTAATTCAACAACAATCACATCATCTTTATTTAGATAAGTTCCCTCCATAGTGACCAGCTCTTTAATTTTATCCCTACTCTTGTGCTTCGTAGCAATCATATGAAAAAAATTCGTATTTCAATCGCCCTGTTGAAGCCAGATCGCTCTAGATCTCTGACACCAATAGACTTCTTCCTCAACAAGTGTATTGTGATAATCACTAAGAAGGGATAGTTCTTGTTGATGGAGTTGAGGAGATATTCCTTTCAAATCAATCTCCACCGAGATAGAGGCTAATTTCAAAGTGAGCAAATCCTTCCTTCTATGGATATCCCCAAAAACCTAAATTTTCCAATTCTTGAGTCTTTTTAACAAAACTTAGCTTCTTAGAGAACCTGTACATAGTCGAGCCATGAATATTAGTCATCCACTAGTCCTTGATAAGATTTTCTAAATCATGATTTTGTAACCAAGCAAGCTCAAAGCAAAAAGGAGGATGTTTCAAGCTCTGGGTTTGCAAAGCCATGAGGAGCAAGGGGCAAAGTGATCAGAGGCTATCTTAGGAAGATCCTGTAGGTAGAAATCATTATAGAGAGCAATCCAATCCATAGAGACAAGGAATATATCCAATTTTATTTGAATATGGTTGATTTTGATTCTTCTGTAAGACTAGGTGTAGGAAGCTCCATGAAGATCAATGTCAAAAAATTCACCCAATCTGATAAAGTCAGCTAAGGCTTCCAAGCTATTAGTGCTGACACTAGTTCCTCCTTGCTTCTCAGATAAGTACAGTGGAGTATTGAAATCACCGGCTGCAAGCCACGGAGGTGCATGCAAGTATTATGAAATTCCAACAACTCCTTCCAAAATTTTTCTCTCTAGTTTTCAAGATTCGGAGCATAAATATTTATAGCAATCCAATCCACATTAGAACCAATTTATTGGAAAAACATTCCCGATAATGGGGGGTTTTAATAATACATTCCCAAAGAGAACCTTTGGGTTCCAAAAAGTGCACAAACCACCAGAGTTACTAGCAGACTCTATGAAACAACAGAGGCATTAGGCAAAAACTTATGAAGAGTATCCTCCTCTTTCAGTTTGGTTTCTTGCAACATCAAGATATCAAGACAATGTTTGACTCTAAAATATTTGTGTATTTTTTTTTTCTGGCATGCATTAATCTCTGTGCATTTCAAGAGAAAATCTTCATTTCTTTGATTTGGGCTTACCTCCAATTGGAATGATAAGTAGTCATGTGTGCCTTGAGTTATATTTAGAAATGATTCCTCCTAAAGCTTTGCTTGATTTATGTGTCTCGCTTTGTATTTCTTGAGGCCCACACCTATATAATGTTTTATTTACCACAACCAATCATAAAAATAACATTTATTACATTATTAAATAAGAATATGATCTTATTTATTAAATAGAGATGAATTCTAAAGTGTATTTGGGGAAGATGTGTCACTATTGGTTACCTCTAAGTTTGTGGGTTCACATAGCCATGTAGGTATTATGTAAGAATGTAAAATTTAATTCATTTGAAATTTTAACTTTATCTACTTTGTATGTTGTTTAGATAGTGAAATGAAAAAAGTCACAATTTAAACTAATTTAAAATAAGATTTTCAAAATGCACACAAATATATTATACATTGGTACACTAATTGATATATTAATGACATGTCATGATGTGATTAGTTGTTGTAAGGTAAAAACTGAATAATATTAGAGATTACAAAATCCGCTTATAAAACATTGTGCATTCAAAATACATTTCAATTATTAATGCACCAACCACTAGTAAAACAATTAACATAAATAAAATTATATTGATGAAAATCAATAATGAAACAAATGAGAATCCATGAAAATATAAATATGAAAACAATAAAGGAAAATAGAATTTGAAGTTAGGAATCAATTGCTCCAAATCCATGAAATCATTCAAGCATAAACATAAATGAATTAGATGAGATCTAGAATAACCTCTTTTGGAAGAAAAATTTGGTCCTCATATGCTTTAAAACTTGAACTCATCATCACCGGAGAAGGGTTTTAAGAGAGGACAAGAGAAGAATTATAATAAATAAAGATGATATGATATGGATGCATTAAGCTTACAAAAACATCATCAAATTAACCAAAGTTTATTGTTGAGAGGAAATAAACTCAAAAGATAAGTTTAGGGCCCAAAAATAATGAAATTTGAAGAATTCAATAGGTGAAAACTAGGTGGATAGTGATTTAGAATGGATGCAACCACATTAGAAACTCATTTGGATGGTTAAAAACAAGTTTTGGAAACTTTAAAATCAAAGCACTAAAGATGTAGTCAAAGCTTTAGTGGACCTTTCCAAAGTGTTAGAGGCACCTAAATTTATGTTATAGAGGTCAAAAATTAAGAATAAAATGACCAATTCTTGGAGAAATTTAGACTAATACATCCCTCATTTGATTTTTTGATTATCAAGCCAAATGATAAGGATCTGCTCCCTCATATTTTTTTTTATGGTTGATTGATTTTCTTATTAATTTTTCCTTTAGTCCATGTTTAGATCTCGTTTTAGACTTTATTCCTAGTCCCTTCATTGGCCTAGTGTGGCATTTGACGTGTCGTGCTCTCATAATACCAACTTATTTTGTGAATAATCTATAAAAACATTCTATAAAATAATATATCTCTATTTTTAATCTTAAAAATAAATAAATAAATTCATAACTACAATCACCCCAAAGGAACAAAAGATTAGGGATCTTTGGAAACACATAAAAAGAGTAACTAAGTTGTTCACTTGAGTTCCCGGGTCAAGTTGCGAAGGAATATGCATGTTTAGCTTGAAACATCATGTGCCTCTTCCGACAAATTGGTATTGGAAATTTCAATCTCTATATCTTATGTTAGATTGAATCTTTTCATTCCATCACTATGATTGCCACTCTTTACATTATATTCTAATTTTATCCATTACCATTTGTATATCATTGTCAATTATATTTTCTTCTAGTCATCTACGCATCACGCAAACACCATAATACATTTGAAGAGCCTATCTCTCACAAAAATTCACACAAGTTATGTTGAATAGGTAAACATTATTTTCCGCTACGTCACCATTAGTTTTGACGGAAAAATGTAACAACACATTACGTTGTTGTTACTTTTTTCATCAAATTACCATTAGTGCTTTTAAAAAATTACATGTGTCATATTCAATTAAAAGTGAATGTGTGGTGGGATGGTCGGGCATAAGGATTGGGATGTGAAGGCCATGTGTTTGAAAATGAGTTCCAAGATGACCTGATACAATCAATGTTTTGTGCAGAGTTCACGTTGATTGCGAGCTTGCATGATGGATAAGCACCATGAAAGGCATGTAGTGTTTTCAACTTAACATTTGTGACTCACTTCTTGAGCTTAATTTGATTGTGTCCAACATTGTCATCTATGAATCTACCATGGTGTTACATAGATCCCCAATAAAATTTATTTTTCCAATTGTTTGCTTCAACGAGTCTCGATTGTTTGCACTCAACTCCAATATTTGTGCATTAAATTCTGCACATTTCATTTTATAAGTTATTTCGTTTGTTCTCTTCAAAACATCTATGGATCGAGGACTCAACCCAAGTGAGAATCCTCATTTATACCATGAAATTATAGTAATTGAACTAGATAACTCACAATAAGTATTTGTTGTAATTTTTAAGAATAGTGTTATGGATTATAGTTAAAATAGTTGTGTGTAATTATTTCAATAGGTATTTATTTCCATAGTCAATTGAGTCACAACAAAAGGGTTAGAAGAAATTTTTCATATAATATTTTAGGGTTTTCAATTATATGAATTTATGTCACTATCATCTATAAGATTCAAATTTTAATGATATTACTTGTATAAATATGATTATCAGCAGTAATAGAACACTAAATAACACAAGATTACAGATAAATGATCACAATATGCAAGTAGAATAGCTTAGCCACTTCAAGGGGGAAACCTCCAAACCATACAATAAGACTCAAATGCTTAATATGATGATTAACTACTCCTCACTACCACCTATATATACCAATCCTATGTTATGGCCAACACCAAGGATAACCTATTAAACATATGAAAACATAAATGAATAACATATGACAAGAAGAGAGATTATGTAAGCCACAAGTCAACACTACATATCCAATATAAGTTATAGGACTAAGGGCATAACATGCCCCTCCCCTTCAAAGCAACATTGTCCCCAATGTTAGGAATCCCTAGATGTTGCTACACAAATGCTTCATCCTCTAATGATGCATCCTCAATATTAATATTCTTCCACTTGATCAGGTACTGTAATGAATCGGTCCTCAATATTTTGGTGCGTGTCTGAAGAATACCTTCAGGTTCCAATATGATCCTTCCTTCCTCATCTAGTTCAGAAGAAATGATTGGGTGGAAATGTGCTACCCAATAACTTTCTTCAAGAAAGAAACATGGAAGATTAGATGTATTTTACTTCCTAGAGGGAGCTCTAACTTATATGCCACACTACCAATTTTTGCAACACTCGGTAAGGACCATAGTATTTAGGAGCAAGATTATTATCCTTCTTCTATTATTTTAATGATAACTTCTTATATGGCTGCAACCGTACAAAAATAAAGTCACCCTCTTCAAAGTTACTCACTACGATGTTGATCAACCTATTGTTTCATGCAGTTTTGTTCCCTTGCCAAATTATCTCTAAGAATAGAGAGTACCTTGTGCTGGTGCTGAATGTGATCTTTGATTTCTCTCACCTTTGGTTTGAACTTTAAGCTAGAGATGAGTGATGGAGGATGGTACCCGTAAAGTTCCAGAAATGGAGACATTTTGGAGGAGGTATGAAATGAAGTATTATACCACCATTCCACAAGTGGAAACCATTTCCCCAACGTTCTTGTTTATCTGAAGTAAAAAATCAAAGATATCCTTCCAAAAACTTAATTTACCAACTCTGTTTTCCAAACTGATTGAGGATGATAAGATGAAATATGGGCCAGTTGGGTACCCAAACAAGAGAAAAATAAGTCAAAAAATTGCTTGTAAATATTGGATCATGATCACTTACTATAATTTTGGGCATGCCATGGAGCTTTTGAACTGTTTCCATAAATGAGATGACAACTGTACTAGTTGTGAAAGGATGAGCCATGGCAAAAAAATGAGCATACTTGGTAATTCTATCCACCACGACCATGATGACACTTTTCCCTTCTGATTTAGGAAATCTTGTGATGAAATCCATCGATACCTCTTCCCATCTCTTGCTAGGAATAGAAAAAGGTTGGAGGAGACTTGGTGTCTTAATGGTCTTGCCCTTATTACATTGACACACCAAACATTCTACCACAAATTTTTGAACATCTCCTTTCAACCCCTCCCAAAATAAATCCTTCTTAACTCTATGATAAGTTTTCAAGAACCTAGAATGGCCACCTAGTGGAGAAGAATGGAGCTCTGAAAGAACATGGTGTTTAAGTGTAGAGTTCTTACAAAAATATAACCTATATTTATACCACAATGTATCCCCCTTCCATATAAATTTTTCTGATATAGTTGGATATGTCTAGAGATTCTAAATGAGAGTATGGGTTGTTACATATTCTATCATTCTTCCCTTGCTTGATCCACCCAATCTACCTTTAGTATAGAGATGGCACATAACAATGATTTTGGACTCATCCCTCCTAGATAGAGCATCAGTGACCACATTTTCCTTCCCTTTCTTATAAATAATCTCAAATTCATACCCCAACATCTTAGTGACCCATTTTTGTTGCTCTTCTAAAGATATTCATTTCTCCAAGAAGTATTTCAAACTATCATGATCAGTTTTTACCTTGAAGTGTCTACCCATCAAGTATGGTCTCCATTGTTTAATTGCATGTAATATTGCCATCATTTCCTTCTCATAGGTGGGATTCAACAAATTATTTCCTTTTAGTTTCTGGCTCTCAAATTTTATGGGATGTCCTTCTTGCATGAGTACTTCTCGATCCCATTTCTTGAAGCATCACATTCAACTATGAAGGTCTTGGAGAAATTTGGAGTTTCCAATACTGGAGTGGTGCACATTTCCACCTTCAATTTTTCAAATGCCCTAACAATTTCATTATTCCAATGAAAGGATTCTTTCTTCAATAATTTTGTAAGTGGTTTTGCTATACCGCCATAGTTTTTACAAACCCGTGATAGTACCCTTTGAGATCTAAAACCTCATAAATTCTCGAGGGTTACCGGGACTTCCCATTCCACCATGGCCTAGATCTTTTGAAGGTCCACCTTAACACCTTTATGAGAGACAATATGACCCAAGTATTCCACTTCCTATACCCCAAAAGAACACTTTGAAGGCTTGACATATAGTTGATGTTTCTCTAGGGCTTCCAATATTGTATTGACATGATGTAAATGTTTCTCCCAGGATTTGTTGTAGATGAGGATATCATCAAAAAATACCAAGAAAAACTTCTATAGGAATGGTCTAAATATTGAATTCATCAAACTCTAAAATGTGGATGGTGTATTAGTAAGACCAAAAGGCATCACTAAGAATTTATAATGCCCTTGATGAGTTTTGAAGGTTGTCTTATGAATATATTATTTCTTTACTCTAATTTGATGATACCCATAATGCATATATAGTTTTGTAAAATAAATTACACCATGCAACTCATTTAATAAATAAATAATGACAATGTTTTCACTTACCCAAAAAATGTGTATTTTGGGTAAGTGAAATAAGTCTCAACAGTTAGACAATTTTCAAAAACTTGAGTTTTGACTCTTTCTTTGACTTACGGGCATTTCGGGTTACGATGTCCCGCATGTCCCATGTTCCTCCAGCCCCTTATTTTACGATCCCGCACCTTTCCCGCAATAAATTAGTATTCTTGGTTTTACGGAGTATTGGAATTTTTATGAACTCGTGGCCATTGTGCTTCCCAACCATATATTCCCGCATCCCCACGGTACTGCAAGTTTTTTCGACCCACAACCTATTCTTCAAATTTTTCTAAGTTCCCTTCATGTTGTGGATTTCCGGGCCAACGGGAACTTACGTCCTTGTGCCCCATGGACCGTTTATGTGACTTTCACCCAAATTACCCACTTTCCATGCGTGTCAATGTAGTATGAAACTTTTGGCTTCTTATGTCCCGGATGTCCTGTGTGGTCTCGAACATCCATTCTCTAAAACCCACATTTTTGCATTATATCCATTTCCTTTGCGTTGCGAAACTTTGGCCTTTTGTATCATGAGTGTCCCATATAGTTTTGGGTCTTACGTGCTTCATTCCTACAACATATCTCGCACTATATATACATAGGTCTACATCCAAGTGTTCCAAGAGCTCCATTTCCCTTTATCCATTAAAATCCTTCATTAATACCCCCACCGAGCTTCTCCAAATGAGGTAATATAAAACAGAGAGATAATTAATCTTACCAATATAACTACATTCCAAGCCTCACGCATTCCATTACAAAGCTTTCATAGCCGTAGTAGCGAGCCTCCTTGGTCATTTTAACAAAAATTAAAGAGAATTTTGTTCTTGAAAAGGTCTACATCCTTCAAGTGATCAAAGATCGGGTTTTCCATAACCTTCTGCAAGAATTCTGAGCTGATTTGGTCTTGTGCCCTACCACATTGCCCTTCTCAGAATGATCATTCTCCCCACTAAATCATTGTTTCTCATCCCCTTTTTTCCATAATGAAGATTCATTTCAAAGGCCACGAGCATCTTTCCTCTCTCAAGACTTCTATACCCAACATAAGGGACATTGATGTGTAACATCTAGATTTTAATGATTTCTAGGAATGAATTAATGATGCCGATACTTCACATGTGACTCAACTCATCAAGGACTACGGGATAGCTTATACTGGAGGATTTATGGTATCGATTCAAAGTGTAGATATAGTTCTGGCCTGCTGCTCCCACCTCAACCCTAGCATGAAAGAAATCACAGACCCCCAAGTCCAAGCAATTTCCAAGTTGGATGTAAGATGTATCAATGTTGCCCTTGGGATTCTAGTATTTTAAGATTCAAATGTTCTCACTATGGCACAAGCCCAACAACTATTTGATCAAGAACCTGAAAAGTATAAACACATGGTGGCTAAGTCCGGTTCAAGGTCCCAAAGAAAGGAGCTTCCAGGTTGCCCAAGGCTTTATATAGAAGTGATTTCAAGGAAGAAATTTCATACATCATCACTCTTTTGGCCAAAATTATGGGGCTTCCTACAAGTAATGAGTTCCATTTTTGATGTGCCCATACATAAATATCATATGTGAAGGAAAGTAGAGTTTGAATTGGGGAAATCATTTGTAATAATCTTAGTGAACAATTGGCCAATATACAAAGAACCAAGGTCTTCCACATGACCTCCTACTTGATGTATACTATTAGGGCATACAGAGAATGGTTAGGTATCTCTCTAGAAGATAATAAGAAGAATTCCCTAGTATATGAATACTACCATTAGAAGTTATATTTCCTTCCTTGAACTCCAAGATAGTTTCGATCGGTTGTATTTTGAAGGAAGTGAAGTTGTTCCTCATGAGTCTATTTCATATTTAGTCTCGAAAAATGAGTAGAGGAAGAATTTGATAAAGATGGCTGCATAAGATTGAAAGGTAATAAGATACCTAGAGGAATGGTAAGCTTAGAAGATTTATTTGACAAACATGACAGATATATCAAGTCCAAGGTATCACATGGGGCTCATCAATCAGCTGAATATGAAAAAATCAATATAGGGAGTGAAGAAAATCCTAAATTGGTCAATATTGGTAAATGTTATACTAAGGAGGAAAAGAAGAAAATGATTTAATTTTTAAGGAAATATATTGATGTGTTGGCCTACTCCTGCGATGATATAAAATCATTCAAGCCAAGGAAATGTAGCACTACATTCCTTTAAAACTAGGGATCAAACCATTCCACCAGAAGCAAAGGCAATATAATCCCAAGATTGCAGATACAATTCATCAAGAGATTCAAAAGTTGCTAAATGCTAGAATAATATTTCCGATTCACCATTTTTCTTGGGTAGCCAATATCGTTCCTATAAGAAAAAGGAGCATGGAGATCTGGATTTGTGTGGATTTTAAAAATTTAAATCAGGCCTCTCTCAAGGATAATTATCCACTCCCTATGATGGACCAAATCTTGCAAGCTGTCACCAGTTTAGAGATGTTATCCATGCTTGACATGATTCTTAGGGTATAATCAGATCAAGGTATATGTCCAAGACCAACACAAGACAACCTTCACAACCCCTTGGGAACCTTTTCTTATAGAAGGATGCCATTTGGTCTCATCAATGTTGGTGTAAATTTTTAGAGGGAAATGGATTTGGATTTTGGTAATTTAAAGGGAAAGTGCATTGTGATTTACCTGGATGATTTGAATTTTTCTATAAGAAAAGAGAGGACCATTTTCAACATATTGAGATTGTCCTTCAAAAGTGTAGGGAACATGGGATCTCTTTAAATCCGAAAAAATCTATCTTCGATGTCACAGAAGGAAAATTGCTCGGGCACATTGTTTCCAAGGAAGGAACCAAGATTGATCTAGATAGGGTCCAGGATATTCAGAAAATTCCTCTTCCAATGAGAAAGAAAGGTGTGCATTCTTTCTTTGGCAAAATCAATTTTCTAAGAAGATTCATCCCTGATTTTGCAGAATTAACTAGGAGCATAGCTCAAATGATGAAAGAGAAAATCCTTTTGTTGGACTTCCAAAGGAAAGAATGATTTTGAAAACATCAAGAAGACCATTTCCAACACACCTATTCTTGCATGTCTTGATTTTGAGAAAGATTTCATAATCTATTACTATGCCAATGACAATACCCGGGAAGCCATTTTGGTGCAAAAGAATTCCGAGAAGTTGTGAACTCCCATAATTTTTATGAGTTATATCTTGAAGGCTCATGAGTTGAAATACACACAAATGGAGAAGCATGATTTTTTTGTTGTAAAGGTAGTTAAGAAATTACGTTTCTATATTCTCAATTCTCACTCAATTGTCTTTGTGCCCAAAAAATTTGTTAAGTCCATCCTTACACAACAAGAGTTTGGGTCAAAAAGAGGAAACTGGGTGGCAAAGGTCCAAGAATATGACCTAGATATCAAGCCAACTAAGTTGGTTTGAGGTAGAGGCCTCTGTGAACTAATTGCTAATAGTGCTCAGAGTGAGTCATCTAAAGAAGTAGATGTTGATACCCCAATTGTCCTTTTCCTAAGTTCAAAAGATGAATGGTATGCTGACATTGCTCACTTTCTAACTTATGGATACTATCTAATACATCCGAATGCTGAAGAAAAGAGGGTTGTTAAATTATGATCTACACAATATGTACTTTAGGACAATTCATTGTTCAAGAGGGAATTGATGAAATATTTTTGAGGTGTGTAGATAAGAGAACAATAGAAAAGGTTGTTGAGAGATTTCCATGATCAGGCCTATGGAGGTCATTTTTCATCTGTTGTAACAACTCACAAGATCCTCCGTGTAGGTTATTATTGGCCAACATTGTTCAAGGATGCAAAAAAATGGGTCACAAAATGTGAGGCATGTCAAACCTTTATGGGCAGACCCAAATTGGCCACCCTACCTCTCAAACTAGTAGTAATTGAGGAGCCTTTTCAATAATGGGGGCTAGAATTTATAGGCACTCTTAATCCTAATTCCAATTTTGGACACACACATGTCTTGACAGCTACTGACTACTTCACCAAGTGGGTAGAAGTTATTCTAGTTAAAAGAACCACTTCGAAGTAGTATGTAACTTCATCAAGGAGAACATTCTAGTCAAGTTTGGAGTCCCAAATAAAATTGTTACTGATAATGCCCCAAATTTCTCCTCTTATGAGCTGATTGATTTTTTCTATGGTTATGGAATCTCCCTAGTACACTCTTCTAATTATTATCCTCAAGGGAACGGGAAAGAAAAATCAACTAACAAAAATTTGGTAACAATCATCATAAAACTTGTTGATGAGTCCTAAAGAAACCGCACAAGAAGCCTTATGATGCTCTTTGGGAAGACAAGATCACACCCAAAAGAGCAATTGGGATGTCCCCATTTCAATTTGTTTATGGAATAGAAGCCCAACTACCAAAGAATAAAGTGGAGTTTCCAACATTGCAACTAATGAAAGCCATTGAAGATGCCAATTTCACCAGCTCTATGGAGAAGAGGATTATGTCTATGCAAAAACTGGATGAATACCGATTATAGGTGGTAGATAGGATTATTGCACACCAATAGAAAATAAAGAAACTCTTTGATAAGAAATCCATAACTAGAGACTTCCAGGTTGGAGACATTGTCCTACTGGGAAAAACAACATGAACCTCGAGGAAGTCATGGTAAGTTTGATTCTCTCTGGCTTGGTCCTTTTAAGATCAGGCATTTTTTGGTGAAAAATCATTTTACTTAAGCTATATGGATGGAACTTCCCTTCCATTTCCATATAGTGGTCAATATTTGAAGTTGTTCTAGTCCTAGGTGAATAGGCAGTCCCTTGTACAGTCTTTTATAGTTCTTGTTTTTGGCTTGTGTTGTTCTCCCTTTATTCTAGTTTTCTTCGTATTGTCTTGTTCTGGACTCTATTTCCCAATGGAATCTATACTTGTCTTTTGCTAGAGACTCTAAGGTCATTTTGTCCTACCTTGTGTCAATTAATCCTAATCCCTAAAAAAGAGTTGGTTGTTGTCACTTACCCAAAATATGTGTATTTTGGGTAAGTGAAACAAGTCTCAACAGAAAAAAGTTAACCGATTTTCAAAAACTCGAGTTTTGACTCTTTCTTTGAATTGGGTATTTTGGGTTACGATGTCCCATGTGTCCCATGTTCCTCTGGGCCCCTTATTCCCCAATCCCCCACCTTTCCCATAGTGAACTAGGCTTCTTGGTTTTGAGTATTGGAATTTTTATGAACTCTTGACCCTTGTGCTTCCCAACTATTTGTTCCCTACATCCCCACGATACCACAAGTCTTGTCGAACCATAACCTATTCTTCAAATTTTTCTAAGTCCCCTTCATGTTGCATATTTTTGAGCCAACAGGGAACTTACGTCCTTGTGTCCTATGGACCGTTTGTGTGAATTTTTCCCAACTTACCCACTTTCCATTGCATGCCAATGTAGTGTAGAAATTTTGGCTTCTCATGTCATGGATGTCCTAGGTGTGGTATGGCCCTATGTTCTCCACAAACCCGCATTTTCCACATTGTAGCCACTTACTTTGTGTTACAAAAACTTTGGCCTTTTGTGTCCCGAGAATCCCATATAGTTTTGGGCCTTGTTCTTCATTTCTCCGCCACATTGATACTATATATTCATAGGTCTACATCTAATGTTCTAAGTGCTCCATTTCATGTTATCCATTAAAATCCTTCATTAATACTCCCCACCGACCTTCTCCGAATGGTGTAATATAAAACGAGATAGATAGTCATTCTTACTATTACAACTATGGTTCAAGCCTCACGCATTATGTTCCAAAGTTTTCCTAGCCATAGCTCGAGCCTCCTTGGTCATTTTCAAAAAAATTTAAAGTGCATTTTGTTTCGAAAAGATCATGATCCTTCCAAGTGATCAAAGATTGAGTTTTTCATAACCTTCAAGAAGAATTCTAAGCTGATTTGTTCATGTGCCCTACCACATTGCCTTTATCGAGAATGATCATTCTACCCTCTTGAATCATTGTTTCTCATCCCCTTTTTCCATAAATGAATATTCATTTCAAAGGTCACAAGCATCTTCCTCTCTCGAGACTTCTATACCCAACATAGGGGACACCGATGTGCAACATATGGATTTTAATGATTTCTGGGCACAAATTAATGATGCCAATCCTTCACCTGTGGCTCAACTCATCAAGGATTATGGGATAGCTTACGCTGGAGGATTTATGGTCTCACCCAATGTGTAGATATAGTTCAGCCTGCGGCTTTCACTTCGACCCTAGCACGAAAGAGATCACAGACCCCAAGGCTAAGTGATTGCCAAGTTGGATGTAGGATGTATCAATACTACCCTTGGGATTCCAATATTTGAATATTAAAATGTTCTCACTATGGCACAAGCCCAACAATTGTTTAATCAAGAGCCTAAAAAGTACAAACAAATGGTGGCTGAGTCTTGGTTTAAGGTCCTAAAGAAAAGAGCTTCCAGGTTTCCCAAGGATTTAAAAGTGATTTCAAGGAAGAACTTTTAGACATCATCACTCTTTTGGCCAGAATAATGGGGCTTCCTACAAGTAATGAGTTCCATTTTTGGATGTGCCCATACATAAATATCATATGTGAAGGAAAGAAAAATTTGAATTGGGGAGAAATCATTTGTAATAATATTAATGAATAATGGCCAATGTATAGAGAACCAAGGTCTTCCACATGACCTCCTACTTGATGTATACTATTGGGGCATACAGAGAATGGTTAGGTATCTCTCTAGAAGAAAATAAGAAGAATGCCCCAGTATATGAATACTACTCAAAATTAACTCTGAAGAATAGTAATCATCATTTTAGGAGAGTTAATGATGCCTTCACTATGTACATTATTAGGATTTTGGAGGGAAATATAGCTGAAAGGTTCTCTGTTGAAGCTAAACAATTGATTTCCATCTATGGTAGCTTCTACATTCAGTTCAAGAAGTTCTCCTATATCAGGTTAGTAGGTTTTGAAGGGGGCCCCCTTTAAGCTCCCAATGTTTTGTAGTGACAAGATTTCCCTAGTGGAAATTTGTAGGCAACTTGATAAATTGCATAGAACCTACAAAGAGAAGAAGATAGTTGGTGTTCAATTTCCAATCACTTTGGGTAATTATACTTGCAAGACTTCCTTGGATGCACAAAATGTTGAAAGGACAAATTGCTGCTTTCAATTTTCATTTCTTTCATAAAAGAACTTGCTTTGATCTTAAAGGATTCATCACCAATAATTTTAGAATGTCCTTCCATCACCTCTCGATGTAGAAGACTATTGGGCAGATTTCTTAGATGATTATGAGGCAAGAAGAAGGTACTATGGCCAAATCTCTTTGCAAAAATCAAAGAATTGGAATCTATAAAGTACCAGATGAATTACAAGATGATGATGAAGATTTACTGATCATTGGAATTCAAAAAATCTATAAGGCACACTCCTCTTGACACCATTGACTGGTTCAAGAAGGAAAAGGATAACTTGCAAGAAATTATCAACCCAGTCTTGGTCAGAACTAAGGTTTGGTTTGATAGGAAAATGAAAACATATAAAGTGGGTAGATTGTGGTCTCCTTCTCAGAAGTTTCCACATCCCACAAAGAAGTTCCTACTTCAACACCTGAAGCATGTACTCAATCAACTCCTTCTCCTCTCGAGTCTTAAACCCTGGTGTATACCAAGAAAGGAAAATCTAAAAGGTTGAGAAGGAAGAATAATTGATTGAAGAATAAAACACTCGGCTTCTTTCTCCTAAATAAACAGAGATAGCCATGGTGGTTAAACAAATAATTGATCTTTCGAGGAGGAAGGAAAGAATCGAATGTCAAGAGGAAGAAAGGAGTAGTCCAGAAGGAGGAAGCACTACAAAGGAGGAAGAGGTCGAAGACAAGCAAGAGAATGTGAAATCAAAAGCTAAAACAACAAGTACTCCAAAGAATACTACCAATGATATGCTAGTTTATAGCATTGGGCTGCATGAAAAGAAAATCAACACGTGACCTTCTTTGTACATGACTTCCCGAGGTCAGCAGGAAAACCGATGTATAATAGAAATGAATTTGTATGTGTGGTGATGGTGGACAAGCTAATGAGGTAACCTTGTATCTACGACACAAAATAATGGGATCTATGAATCTAAGGCAAATAATGCTCTCCTAACCTAAAGTGGCATGATGGATCGATCTGATATGATAGCTACTTGGAGACTCCAGTCAATATCGATCTCGAGATTATACTCACCGGCTATTGAACACGTGGAAATTGACTTGTGCACACCTCGTATAGATTTTCAGACAAGGTCATAGAAGTAAGAATGAGAGGCATAATGAATCCACATGGACTATGGATGATTTTTTGGTCTAGTCAAGAAGGTCTTAGCCTAATCGGCTGCTATGTTCAATAATGAAAGTTGTGCAACAATATCGGGTTATCCGTTGATGATCTAAACATTAATGCAAAGTAAACCAATGTCGATATCTAATTGGTTAGCAGGCCCATTGGGTTGTGGGACCTGAGGATCACAACCAAAAACTCGTGGAGGTTGTGGTCCTATTATGGTCATGCACACAATCAAACCATGTTTCCAGGAGTAGTCCAATAATTACAGGATTGATTCACATCAATGTTTAGCATGTTTAGTTGTTCTATTTTCTCATAGAATGTAGCAGTGTGTCGTAATATTGTCAAATGTAAACTTGTATCAATATCTATTATCAACTCGCCCATTGGGTTGTGGGACCAAAGGATCACTGTTTCACCTGATTCTAGATCATTTCTTCAAATGTTGATGAAACAAATAAGGGTAGTGGGCTAGGAGGAATACCTGTTGAGATGATGGTTGTAGGTTTTGCGCACGTATGACTTCTTGATACACAACTGATCATGAGAGATTATTTTTGGCTTGGAGGAACTACTTGAAATGGAAAACAAGACCACCAAATAATAGTTAAGTAGTATATACGATTGGGTGCCTAGCGTATGCTAGATTTGGGAAGTGTGATACTTCCTAGACAACTGTCAATCCACTGTTTAAAACAACTTAATGTTAACAATAAAGGAAATCCTATTGTAGTTAAAATGATTTAGGTATCTCATTTGTCTAAAATAAGAAAATTCATTCACAATAGGCTAAGCTATGATTGAATCTGAAGGTCAAGGTCACTGTCAAGGTACTAGTACTGGTCAGGGTAAGGTTCTAGGCTATTTTGGGTATTGGGTAGAGGTTTTGAGCTATGTTCTTGGTATCTGGTCAAAAACATAGAGACCGACATCGGTCTAGTATGATCGATGTCGATTTAAGTTAACTGGCGGTGGTTGTGGGTAATCGGCGTTGGTATGGTCGGGGTATAGGAAACTCAATAAGAACTCGAGATGAGGGTAGATCTGAGGCTAAATGAAAATGGAAGGGCAATGGCAAGGTTCATGTGGGTCTTAGGTATGCACAGGAATGATTAAAATCTAGGTATGGGCAGTTCAAGGGTGTGGGTGAAGGGATGGTCAAGTTTGCATGGAGGTAAATGGTGGGGGAATGGAAATGGGAGTAGAAACTAATAACAAAAGTAAAAGAATCTACCAAATGATAAATGGACAATTTTTGGTTAACAAAGCACTTACTGTTTTTATGAGCTTAATGTCTGGTTGGCAATGGTGGGTGATGAAATGGAAGGAACTTGATGTGGTGTTGGCACTTCCCCTATGCTCCCGTGAAGGCTAGATGGCTCTGTGGGTGTATCTGATTCTAGCTATGGGTGCTCTGATGCATGTACAAATGTTGGTTCTGCTTACATGCAGCTCTAGTTTCATCTCTTGCCCTCAGAAGATGTGCCAACCTCAAAATAAGGTTGTTTTGGGGTTAAATGGTAACCAACGATGGTTCTGGTTAATCAGCGATGGTTTAGGGTAACCGGCGTCGATTAGGGTAGGATTTACTAGGTTTACTAAACTAGGCAGATCCTCTTGATTTTCTGGGATCTCGTTTGTTTGCTCCATGGATTAGAATGGAAGCTTCCTTTCTAATGGATGGGAATGTGGTTAGAGGGAATGTAGGCTTTGATTTTTAGGGTTTGGGTAGGTCTTAGTTAGTTATGGCAACATACTAAGAATAGGTCTTAGGGTGAGGTGGCTAGATGAGGTGTATAGGTGAGGTGGATGTGTGGGCATTATCTCAATTAAGATATTTAAATAATAAATATTGTGAGATAATGAATTAATTAAATTAAATTAATTAAATTAATATTAGAGTGGGGTGAAAGGGGCCATGGTTAGGTGAATGTGTTTAAGGTGTTTATTTGACGAGGGACCAAGGGGAGTGTGACCCAATTTTGGTGTCTACATTTTGCCCCTTTTTTGCGTAGCTTGTATTGGTAAGTGACATTGACAAAAATAAGATGTGGTTTCCCCATGTGTGGGTGAAGGTGATCCCCTCAAACTAGGAACCGCGAGGCGAAGGTAATCAATGAGTGGTTTGATAAAAGGTGAATGTGATGAAGAGGAAGGTGGGTAACGGAGAAAAAAAGGAAAAAGGTCTACTCGGGTAATCTAGGTAATGGGTCAGGGTCAAAGGTAAGTGATTAAACACACGCACATGTATAAAGCTGTAGCACGATACCGAGGTTTAAGAGTAGGAAAACTCTACATTGTCTAAGGTCATTAGGTTTATCCAAACAAGGTTGAGGTGATTCTAGTATCCAAGTTATAGGATATGGTCCGGAGACACGATGTAGGTCGGAGTGCAGTGCGGGAATGTTTAGGTATGTTCTGTACACTAAAGGGTTTGGTCAGGATAAACAGTCATGACAAGAGGAAAGGTAAGGTTAGTATGTCCATCAAAGCAGTAATTGATGCCGTAAGGTATAACAAACACATGAGGTCACAAGTCACTAGCGATGTTCCTGGTCCAAGTATCTAGGTCACGACATGGGTAAGGCCAAGGTATTGGTAAAATAACGAGTCCCAAAATGAGGACGAGGTGAGGGGGTAAATGATAAGGTCAAGAGGGTCAAGTGAAGTGGCCAATTGAGGTGTGGGTAAGATAAAAAGGATTCAGGTCAAAAATTGGGGGTAGGGGTAGAAAAAAGACTAAGCAGGTAAACCGATGACGGTTGAAAGGAACCAATGCCGGTCAAGCTGGACTGACCATGGTAAGCTAGGGCACATGACCGATGTCAATTAAGGTAAAACCATTGCCGGTCAAGTCGGGTAGGTTATAAAAAGAAAAATTGTCATATTTTTCAAATCATTTATCTTTTATCGAATTGGGGAAAACGACAAGAGAGAGAGGAAAAGGTGGAAAGTGACAGAGTGAGACTGAGGATTGAGTTGGCAAGCCATGTGGCAAGTGATAGTTGGTCAATAGGTGGATCCACAGTGGGTGGGATCGATTTGATTAGATTGATTGGTTGGATAGCGAGAGGTCATTTGGTGATGGTAGAGGCTAGGAGAGGGATCGGGGGACCATGACTGCGGTAGCAAAGGTGCCACCATGCAGATGGCAGCTGATGAGGTAAGATTCAATCCTACACTTTGTTTTGTTTATTAGAATGAATTAGAGGTCGGGTGGGTGAAAACGGGTTTTGGGGAAATGAATTTTAAATTATGGGAGGGAAATCAATTAAAATAGGAATGGGGAGGGAGGGGATTGGGTGAAGAAGGGGTGGGGAAGGGTGTAGGGGGAATTTGGGTAGGATTGGGTGGGTAGAAGGGAGAAAAAAGGGGATTTTGAGGAAAAATGGGGTTGGGCATCACTTTGTTTTGGCATGGCTTGAAGGTGACCGCGTCGGTTAAAGGTTAGTCGATGTCAATGTTAGTGCGCTACTGTATCGGTCACAAAGCAGGTGACCGATGCCGGTTGAAGGGGCCCCTGGGGTTGGTTAGGGATAACCAATACCGGTCATGGTTTTGGGGAAAAGGGGCCAAAGGTGTCTAAGGTTGGGTGGGTGAGGTAAGTAGGGGTAAGAGAAGTGGTTCGGGTGAAAATCATGACATAGGTAAGGGGTAAAAAATAGGTAAGGGTGGAGTTATTAGGGAAAAATGTATAGATGTGTGGGAAAATAGGTAAGGTTAGGGAGTGGGTCAAAATTGAAGTAGGTGAGGGTCGGGGTGGAGGGTAGGCCATGGAATAAATGAGTAAGTAGTGAAGTAAAAGAGGTAGGGTAATGGGAATGGGTATGGGTGAATGTAGATATGGTTGTGTTTTAATAATGTGATTATTTTGTTGGATGCAGGTGAGAGATTAGTTAAGGATGCGAGACAGGGTGCCACCCCTGCTCGTGACAGTTTGTGGGGTGGCGACAGTTGAGGAGTGGAGACATGTCACAAATGTTGGCCTGAGTGGGGTCAAGCACTACCGGCATGTAGTCCGACAACCGAAGTCTGATGGTCACTCTCATCAATAGATGAGATTCCACGACCAACATGTTCCACCTACCAATGGGGAGATAACGATCACCCCTGGGAGGACATGTACATGATCTGTGCTACCCATATTGGGGAGGTAGGTATATTTGATCTCCTCGAGGCGTCTCGGAGTTAATGCTAATGGTTTTGGTGAAGGACTCGGTAGAGATGACATTCTACGCCCAATATGAGCTATGGAGAGATGCACCTAGCTTTGTCAGAGGAGACAAGGCTAGTAGTATTACTAATGGAGGTAGTTTGCTATTTTATCTGCTGGATGTAGAGGGTGGGAGATTCTCATGATCACTGATGGGGTTCTTACATGATATGGTGATAGACCAGACCCGTTTTGCATGGACGCTAGCATTCCTAGTGCAGCTATACATGGAGCTATGGGCGTATGGGCGGCTTCGGAGGTTAAGTTTGTGCTACACTTTCTAATTACATTGTTGGGATTATGAGCACATTGTGTGTGTGCGCCCAGTTGGGATGCCCCAAGCTAACGCATTTGAGCCCAAGTTTGTTAGAGTGGGCTATAGGCGATGGGTGCCAGTTATTTGAGAGCGTCAAACGAGCAACTTTACACATGATGTAGCCTATTACAGGTGGTTAATGGAGGGATTGTCTGGTGTGGACATTATTTTGATACCGTGTGTGGGCCATCCCTCATACAGACAGATGGTTAATGAGTTAGATGGTTTATAGATAGTCAGATGAATTGAGGGGCGTCTTGTAGGGGAGCACAAGATGATCCCAGTTGATAGGGTCAGACGAAAGTTTGGGCTTCCAAAGGATATACCCCCACCCTTCCCACAAGTATAGGAGGGATGACATGGAGAGGCCGTTGCCTCTACCACAACCGACAAGGCCCACAAGGCAGAGGAGCGAGTGGCGGACCGATGGATTGATGATGTTAGAGTGACAAATAGGTATATACAGTGGTGGGTGCCCTATCTACGAGCAAGTACCTCCCAAGCCTGGGGCAGCTAGATTTAGCCACCATCATTGTGTAGAGAGACACCCTACAGGGGCAGGTGGCGACCTTGATTACAGTTGGGGATGGTACAGGGCGGTAAGCAGCGGCTTCAGAGGCAGAGGTGGTCATGTTGTATGAATAGGTGGTCATTTTACATGCCCATATGGCCCAGGGTAGAGATGGAGAGGGTGATGATGAGTAGGTGGCCGCCCTATAGGCGTAGGTTACATGTTTATAGGGCTAGTTGGCCACTGCACATGCACAAATTCAAGCACTACAAGCTCAGGCACATGCACAGGGTGTGAGGCCGATGACACCTCCTGAGCACCGAGACATGGTCCCGATTCACGGGAAAGGGCGGGATAGGGTCCCAAAGGATAGGTACAAGGGCCGAGGCTAATGGGGCCACCACAGATGGTACCCATATCTAGCTTACGGGACACCTGAGGGGAGGCCACATATTATCAGGATCAGTTGATGGCGGCCGAGATAGATTTTCTATCTTATGGAGAGTACAGGGCACAGTAGGCCTCGAGTGATAGGACTAGATCCCAAACTCACAAAGCATGGAGAGCATAGGGGGCCATCGAGCCCCGAGACAGGATCAAGGTGATGCCACCAATTTACAGAGGCCAGCTCTAGGTGATGTACTAGCAGGGACCCAACCACAACTCATGGCGGGTGGTGAGATGTTATCAGACCGTCGGACAGGAGCCAAGGAGGAGACAGGAGAGACTGATATGGAGGATATCCGATAGGGTGATGCTTGATGCACATCCCTCTATGTTGATCTATTTGATTCATTTTTGATATATGCCGACTGCGTCTTTGAAGAGAGTGAAGATGTATGAGAGTTTTGTATATTTTTGATTATATACACCAGCCTCGTGTACAAATATATTTGAGATTTATGTATATGGAGACACATGTTTGGATATTTTTATTTATAGAGATGATGATGATTATGGTCATTATGTGTTTGTGTTGATAACATTTTATTATTATGCATAGATGGATTCATGATAGGTGTGTTAGGCATGGATTGAGTCAGGTTACGGTTTAGGCATGGATCGAGTAAGGTTATAAGCATGGATAGAGTCGGGTCATAGGCATGGTTGAGTTAGGTTTATAGGCATGGATTGAGTCGGGTCATATGCATGGTTGAGTCAGGTCATAGGTATGGTTGATTCTAGGTCATGTAGGCATGGTTGAGTCTAGGTCGTGTAGGTATGGGTGGAGTTAGGTTTGTGGTCTAGACATGGATTGAGTCAAAATTGGTTGAGTTTGGAATTCATTTATGTGTGAAATTAATGATGATATGGACCATGTTTAAGATGTTTTATAGTACATGCATGATAATGGTAGACATAATGAGTGTATGTTTGATGATGATAAAGGCAGAATTTTTTTGTTTGTTTGTGGGTTTTAATTTCCAAGTATCGATATAAAAGGAAACTAACTAGGGTAGAATGTGATTTAGGAAAATGAAAGATGAATTGGTTAGGGTAGAGAGTGGCCGAGCTAACCTCCAAGGGCTCCATGCCCTTGGAGTGTTGCCTACATAGTCTCAATGAAAAGGGATCTTAGGCCGATGTATTTCTCCCATAAGCTAGGGAAGAATGTGAGGAGGTATGAGAATGAGTTGGTAGGTTATAGGCATGATTTAGTTTAGGTCTATTATGTATAGGTGAATTTTGGGCACATTGGTATAGGTGATTTTGATTTGATTGTGGCGAAAGAGGAAAATTACCCAAAGATAAGCGTCGAGGATCGAGTCTTGTATAAGGTAATCAATACGTAATGAAGAATGTTTAAAAGATAAGAGGAGGCAAAAAAATCCACCGATTGATAAGGATCGTAATGGGCGGATCATACCTTAGATGGGTGATGAACATAAGACCCTAAAGACATTGCATGATTGATTATTCTAAAGGTGAAAAGTAGTCACATGTTCTGGTTCCAGTAGGGTCTCTTGAGGCGGTAGGAGGTGAAAATCTGAATGGTGAGAGGGTGAAAGGTGGTAGTTTATATGGTATTAGGTAGCATGCCTTGTGGCAAGAGATCCAAGGTCACAATGGGCAAGTCCATGATGATTTTTTTTTTTTGACTGATATTTTGAGATAGATTGATCAATGCGGGAAGTCTATATGGAATGAGGAAATTAACTCCTTGAGGTCTTTGTGAAGCTGATCGATGTCGAAAACTTCAGATTCTCTCTCTCTTTTTTTGAAAGAGCTTTACATAGCTATCCTTCAAGGTAGCAGTCTATTTATAGCAGCGATGTAGAGAGAAAGATGTCCTTTTGAGGGAGTCATATTTTGTTGGAAGTTTGACTCAAGGAGTTGAATCCCATGTGAGGTATTTTAGGTCATGGACCAAACTAAGGTGAAGAATTGGATTCTTGTTTAGAAAGCAGGTGAAATGACCATGGGATATCATCTAAAAGAAGACAAAAAGTATCCATAAGAATCATGCCATGTGCAGTGCCATGGTACACATATTTAAGAGAGGATAAAAGAGTGACAGATACACACATGATTCTTGTTTAATCATTGGTGATGGCATAGGAAGTGGATAGCACTCAAGGGATAAGCATGGAAAGAGGTAGAAGGTGAGGTAGGAATAACGAATAACAAAGTAGAATGGCGAAGATGTAAGGCATTAAGGGGCTCGGAGTTACGGCCACCGTCTAGTGAAGATAAATGATAAGCACCTAATCCATAAGTATGAGTCATGATGTATGGTCTAAGCCAATTAGGAGAAAATTTTCCCGTTTACTTTTTTCTACTTTGGTTACATGTTGATTTTCTTTCAGGACAAGGTCACTAACTTGGAAGGTTTGTTCATGGACACATTTGTCGTAGGCACGTTTGATACATTTTTGGTAAACTTGAAGATGGTCAAGAGCATTAAGACAACATTTGTCTAATAACTCAAGTTGTGCTAAATGGTCTTGACGAAAGTCATCATCATTGAGCATGTCATGGAGAGAAATGTGGAGTGAGGGAATCTAGAATTCGAGAGGTAGAACAACCTCTATACCGTTGACCAGAGAAAAAGGTGTGGCAATGGTGGAAGTAAAAATACTAGTGTGGTATGCCCATAGGGTGATAGGAATGTGTGTATGCCAGTCCTTCCTAGTATTGTTAACCACTTTCATAAGAATTTTTAGGGTTTTATTAGTGGATTTAGCTTGGCCATTGGTTTGTGGGTAATAAGGTGATGAGAAAGCGAGATGAATGCCAAAGGTGTTGTAAAGTTTCTGCAAGGTTTTATTTTTAAATTGTTTTCCGTTATTAGTGATGAGGTGATATGGGACACCAAAGTGACAGATGATGTGATGATTTGATGAAATCACATATTTTCTCGGCTTTTTCGTGGAGATGAGCGGTGTGGATTCAACCCATTTTGTGTAGCACTTGGTAGCAGTGATGTTCCATTGATGTCGTTGGGAAGAATAGGGATTGATTTCTCTAACAAGATCCAAACCCCATTGAGAGAAGGGGCAAAGGTCACGAGTGACTTGTAAGGCATAAATGGGTGTATGATGAAGGTTGGCATGTTGTTGGCATTTTACACAATGCTTAATGTAGCGAAACAATCATGGTTGAGATTCACCCAAGTAATAGCCTAGGCGAAGAATATGCTTAGTAACAACAAGGCCAATGAAGTGGCCGCCACATATTCCATCATGAACTTCCTTAATGGTATAATGAATTTTAGAACTCGTAAGGCATCGTAAGAGAATACCATCAAAGCTGTGCTTATAGAGGAGGCCACCCATGATGACATAATGAGAGACCTTTTTAAGAAAGGCACGTTGTCCATTATGGGTGAGGTCGGGAGGCAAGATGGAGAGGGAAAGATAGTTTGAGTATTGTTTATACCAAAGGTCACTTGGGTTGGGGGCAGTGGTTATGATAGAGTAAAATTCATGAGGTAAATAAGATGGTTATTGGAGTATTTATATGGTGACAAAGATTTCAGAGTCGCTAGTTAAGCGGTATTTGAGAAGCCAAGCAGGCCATGGTATCTACAAATTTGTTGGTTGAGCGTGGGACAGTTTGAAGGTCATAGCGGTTAAAGGTGGTCAAAATTATGTCCACATGATGCTTATACTTTTGAAGTGTCTCATTACGACATTGGTATATACCATTGACTTGGTTTATGACCAATTGAGAATCACCAAAGATATTGATGGACTTGACATCTAAGGCATAGGCAGCTGGAGACCTAATACGAGTGCTTCGTATTCAGCAATATTGTTTGTACAATCAAAATTGAGTTTGAAAGACAAAGGCATGGGTTCACCATCAAGTGGAATGAGGATAACACTAGCCCCACCCCCATGCTGACACTTGGAACCATCGAAGAAGAGTGTCATTTGGTAAGCGGGTTCATCCAGGGAAAGGGTAACAATAGACTCATCTGGGAAGTCAAAGTTAGAGGGTTGATCCCTGGAAATAGGTGCATCGGCCAATTGGTCGGTGATAGCTTGGCCCTTGATGGACTTTTGATGGATGAATTTGAGGTCGAGGTTGGCCAAAAGCATAAGCTAGCATGCGGCATGTTGATTTTGGTAAGGTTTGGCGCGACGAGGAAGTGTAAGGGGTCGGTGTTGGCACAACATAGATTTTGTGGTTGAGTAGGTAATGATGGAGTTTTATGGCAATGAAAACTAAGGAAAAGCAAAGTTTTTCAAAGTGTGAGTGTATCGGGTTTCATATTCCACAAGAGTACGGCTTATGTAATAAACCATATGCTCCTATGTTGCTCATCACGATGAGCGAGCATGGCCCCCAAGGAGTGATCGGTAGGCTTGAGATGTATAGGTAGAAGGGTTGATCGTCTTTAGGTGGAATGAGTACGGGTGGTTGAAGAAGGTATTTTTTCAAGGCATCAAAAGCCTTGTGGTAGTTTTCATCCCATTTGAAGGAGACATCCTTCTTGAGAAGATGATGAAATGGTTGACACCGATAAGATAATTGCGAAATGAAGCAATGAATAGACTGCAACTTACCTTGCAGGCTACAGAGTTGCCTAAGGTTAGTGGGCGGAGGCATTTCAAGAATGGCCTTAACTTTAGCATGGTCAACCTCTATACCACATAGGGAAATGATAAATCCCAGGAGCTTTCCTGAGAGAACTGTGAAGACACACTTCTTGGGCTGAAGGTGAACATAATATTTAATGAGGTGGTCAAAGATGGTTTTTAGGATGGCGAGGTGCTCGGAGCGGTGTTTGGATTTGGCAAGGAGTTCATCCACGTAATATTCCAATATACGATGCATGATGTCATGGAAGATGTAAGTCATAGCCCACTGATATGTGGCACCAACATTTTTAAGGCCAAAAGGCATTACTCGATAGCAAGAAGGTCCCCAAGGGGTGATGAATGCAGTTTTGTGTTGATCCTCTAGGGCAAGCAAGATTTGGTTATAACCCAAGAAGCCATCCATGAGTGATAGCATCTCATGACCAGCGGTAAGGTCAACCAGTTGGTCAATACCGGTAGGGGAAATTCATCTTTTGGGAAAGCTAGGTTGAGGTCATGGAAATTTGTGTAAATGCGAAGTCCCCTTGTTGCCTTAGTGACAGGGACAATGTTAGAAATCCAATGAGGATAATCAATGGGTAAGATGAAGGAAACAGAAAGAAGGTGCTGAAGTTCTTCTTTGATGAGAAGAGCAATGTGAGGGTGCATTTTCCTTAGCTTTTGTTTGTGAGTTTGGCATCAAGAATGGTTACGCTATTGTGGACCACTATGGTGGGGTCAATATCGAGCATGTCCGTGTAAGAACAAGTGAAGGCATGGTTATGATTTTGGAAAAGAAGTGATGGCTTTTTGTTTGCAAAGTATCTAAAGATTGTTCGATCTTTAGAATGTGCGGGTCGTCCTGAGTATGGATGTTGATTTAAATAGTCAATTCGTTGAACATGGTTTGCATCTCAGATGGTAACGACCGATGAATATATGAATCTTTTGCACCAAGGTAGGTGAGTATAGATTCATCATCCTGACATTGAACGATGTTAATCGAAGGTGTATCGTCATCGATCATTTTAGGATATAGGAAGGGAAGAGATGAGGGAGCCTCACCCTCATGTTGATAAGTTAGAGGCCCCAAGGAAATGGTGTTTATGAAAATTTTTTTAGGAGGAATGGTGTTGGCTAGATTTTCTGCATAGCACAAAACCTAGGCAATCATGAGATAAATCTCCCTCATTTAACCGGTGAGGCTCCCGTGTCATATTTGTCAATAAAAATGTGTTATTATCTATCAGGGGTTTTACTTTAACCACTTAGTTCATGAACCATAACTAAGAAGCTTTCCAAAGTAAGCAGTTGTTTAAGAAAGGAAGTATTTTATAGAAGAAGGAAGTAAAGGAAATATAGAGAAGAAATGGGGAAGATGTGCATCCCAATTAGTAGATAGCAGAGCTAATTGCATGCACATAGAAGAAACTTAATAGATATGAACACACAGAATTATAAAACAAAGGCAGCTCTAGATCCAGATCTAAAATAACATAAAGTTTATCAAGAGATCTAAGATTAAAAGCAAGAAACATAGTACACCGTGACACAAAGTTCTCCGGAAACCTGCTCCTTTGTATTCCTTTGCTCCAAGTTACTCTCAGGGGTTTAGCACAAAGTCTAGAACACAAGATTGCTGCTTACAAATTTTGATATTTTTCTTAACCCGAAGGTTCTTCCTCTACTTATAGAATGTAGAGGTGCAATTACAAGTTAGAATCTTTTAGTTGAACTGGCACATGTGGAAGTCGAAAAGAAACAACTGGCAATCTCCCTCCTGGAATTCCTCTTTGCATGACATGTATGATTTGCAACTGAAAATAGAACCTTCTATTTTACACATCCGCCACCTATCTCCAAGTAGTTGACTTCTTCAAGTAATGGCTTTTAAACTAATTACTTAAGTTTTATAATTTAATTGATCACTCAATTACTTTGTTAGAGGAAAGAAGGAAGAGGAAAGCTGCAATCTTGTCCTTTTTCATGTCTGCATGCCGCTGATTCTTTTTCCTTTGATTCTCACCAAATTGGATCTGGGAGTAGCTAGATCTAGAAGTAAAATGAAATTAGAAGCAGCTGGAATTTTTCCTTAGCCTTGTCTTCTCTTTTATCCTTGAAGCTTTCGTGCAGTTCTTCTCCAAGACATGCATCGGCAATGTTTTCCGAAGATAACTCATCATCTTTATTTTTAATTGCATATGAGCAATTAAAAATTCTAGAAAGCACTCGGATGAATGAAAATTCAATGAAGGCTTCAACCTGGAAGATGGGAGCATTTGCACAAGATTTTGGAAAGAATTTTCCACGACCGACTTCTTCACGGGCTGCATTCGAAATAAGAGGATGAAGCCGTTGTGTAAAAAGCTTTTGCAACTATGAGATCTCGGATCGGATCCGCATATCAAACTCTGGCAACTAGGTTGTGGATGGAAAAGTTGCAGCTCGAATAATTCCACTGCTTTTAATCTGCACGCATGAGTGAAGTTTTTCTTGCACGCATGAGTGAAGTCTTTCCTGCTCTAGATATGTCTATCAATTCAACAAGAGGTTCCGAGCCTAGATCCGTGTCTCCAATATCTATAAATTTAGAAGTGATGCATGACTCCGTTGTGCTTTATTTTTCATCTTTCTTCGCCATAGCTTTATCTATCTTTGTCTGAACAATTCTTTTTCTTCTTATTTGACTGGAATTCTTCAAAACTGGTGTAGATCTGGATAATCCTTCAAATTCAGAGGAAATATTCAATGTATTGGACATTGATATAAGTTCCTTTTCTTTATAAAAGCACTGTATTGAATTCTGTAACACCTATGCAAACAATTATACTGAGATAAAGATCAACCTCCTTCAAAGCATGCGCCAAATCAGAAGCTTTTAGCCTTGTTTCCACCTTGCTTGAGCAAAATTCTTCTTCAAAGCATGCACCAAATCAGGAAGCTTTTAGCCTTGTTTCCACCTTGCTGAGCAAAATCCTTCTTCAAAGCATGCACCAAATTTGGAAGCTTTTAGCCTTGTTTCCACCTTGCTCGAGAAAAATCCTTCTTCAAAGCATGTGCCCAATCTAGAAGCTTTTAGCCTTGTTTCCACCTTGCCTGAGCAAAATCCTTCTTCAAAGCATGCGCCAATCGGAAGCTTTTAGCCTTGTTTCCACCTTGCCTGAGAAAAATCCTTCTTCAAAGCATGCGCCAAATCTGGAAGCTTTTAGCCTTGTTTCCACCTTGCCTGAGCAAAATCCTTCTTCAAATGGGGCGCACTTTTCCTCTTGGCTGCAATTCTTTACCTGTGAATTAAATAATTCACCCTTATGGCTGCCCATGCTTATATAACCCTCACAATTCTATAATTAATAATTGCCTTTCCTATTCCTGACAATTAATTAATTAAAAATCATGCTTCTCTCTTTAAAAATAGCATGTTTAAGGACAGCCATCCAATAAATTAAATTAATTCATTTAATTCATCCACTCTTCACTTCACTTAAGCTTCACAGTGTGCTTTAACCTTAGCCACTGAAAATAAAAATTAATATAATCATTTAATACTTTAAAAAGTATTAATTCCTTCTCAAAAGGGGCTGCATTAAATAAATTAAATTTATTTAATTTTGGAATTCTATTTTTAAATTCCTTTTGTCCACTTCCCTTTGTTGACTTTTCCACAAGCCTAGGTGCCAAAATTGGGTGAATAAATATTAACAAATATTTATTTAATGCATTATTATTCACCCAAGGTGGGTCGCACTTTTTGGAATAATAGAATTCTATTTTTAAGAATTTATGACAATGGGATTCTTTACCCTGCAAGGCAGCCCGGAAATCCCATGATCCACTTAAGTGATTTGACTTTGACAATGGGATTATTTACCCTACAAGGTAGGCAATAAAATCCCATGATTTCACTTAAGTCACTTTTCTTTTATTTCACCATGGGAATTTTTACCCTGCAAGGCAGGCAATAAATTCCCGCCTGCCTGCGGCCTCTAACTTTCCCACTGCAGCTTAAGTGAATTTTATATCACGGGAAAAAGTACCCTGCTAGGCAGGTACAAAATCCCACCTGCCTGCTGCTTCTATTTTTCCCACTGCAGCTTAAGTGAATTTTCTATCACGGAAAAAGTACCTGTAAAAGCGTGATAAAATCCCACCACACATCGCTTCTATTTTTCCCACTGCAGCTTAAGTGAATTTTATATCATAGGAAAAAGTACCTGCTAGGTAGGTACAAAATTCCCACCTTGTTTCTTTCTATTTTTCCCACTACAGCCTTAAATCCTTTGTTTTCCAAAAATGCGCCCAACCCGCAGGGGCTTTTCTGTGCATGACTTCGCTTTTTCCCAGTGATCCAGACCTCCGATGGTGACTTCCTCTGGGCATAATGTGCGTATATGTTCTCTAGCTGCTCCAGGCCAAGAATCGGGCTTACTGCAAAGGAATTGTTCTAGAGAAATTTCACAGAAAATAAAACGGGACAACACAAAAACACAAAAATTGTCAAAAGTTACAAATAAAGCCCAAAACTTATTCTAAGTTAAAACCCTTCTGGTACATAGGAATAATGACATGTTCGATCATAACAGAGTTAAAACAGAGCGCAAATAGCCTCATACAGGGCTCAAAATAATTAAATACAAATTTCCCGTAGATAAATCTCGATGACAGAATATAACAATTTTGGGCATCTGGGTATTTGGCAAAAATGGCTAATATGGCTCTTTGGGAATATCTTGACGCAATACAAGAAATTTTAGGCAATAAAAACACAAAACAACCCATTATTTTAAAAGTACGAAAATTTTTCGGATAGGGTAGTCACAGATTTCAGGATGAAATCTGGGGACACCAAATGGATTTTGGATCCATCGACTCGCGGTTGGCAAATGTGGTGATGGTGGTGAAGAAGGTGGAGCGGGTGAAGAAGGTGGAGAAGGGTTGATGTCCTTAATGAGTTCAATGCGGGCCTTCTTAGTAGGTGGTTTAGCAAAGCCGATACCACTACGGTCGTTATGTTTGTGGGTAGTACATGGAATAACAGTATGACGGCCTTGCTCATAAAATCCAAAACCAAAACCCTTCCATGCACATCGGTGCAGGAAGGTGTGGGTGAAACAGCGATTGGTGAGTGACTAGAGGTCAATGGAAAATGGGCAGGTTTGTGACAGTGGTTCAGGTGTGTAAGTGGTAGTATCAAGTCCCCCATAGGTGAGACTGGTATGAAGGTGGGGAGGACCATAAAGGAGGCACTCTCTTATACGGTGATCATAAGCGAGGGTGTTGGTGAAGAATTCCGTACTCTTGTGGAGTAAGGAATGTGTTGACACTATATAGGCGATACTCCCTTAGAGTTAGGCGTTGAAAAATGCCTTCCAACGGATCGGTGGTTGGTATGTTGATAGCTGAAATAGATGATGTGTCAGAGGTCAGATGGGAGGTGGAGCTAACAGATTGGGAGGCCGATGGTTGGCCTGTGGAGGTTGTGGCAGAGTAGGAATGGCGAGAGGTGTGTATGGTTGAGGTAGCACTGACTTGGTGAGTGGAGGTGTAGGTGAAGAGGTGGTGGTTGTGGAGGTAGATGCTTTAATGGGTATAAGCATGTCATTGGGTCGATAAAGCATGTTACAAGTTTTGAAAGGTGATGGGTCATTCAAAATGGTATAGGTGTGTCCTTCATGCTCAAACTTTACACAATGATGCAAAGTGGAAGGAACACAACCCATGACATGAATCTAGGGTCTACCAAGCAATAAGTTATATTGAAATTCCCCCTCCAAGACGTAAAATAACTCTGGAATAGTACAGGGGCCCATGTGAATATGGAGGATGACGGTGCCAAGTGTAGAGGTGATAGCGTCATTGAATGAACGCAACATGACGAGATGTTTATGCATGCAATTGTCAGGTATGCACATTTGAGCGAATGCATGGGAGGAGATGATATTAATGATAGTGCCCCCATTGATCATAACACGTCGTACACGTATATCATCGATGTGGACAGAGATGAAGAGAGTTAGATCTGGGTCATTAGTTTGGTGCGACGCGATCTCTTCATATGAGAAGCTAAGGGAGGATATTTGGTGAGTAGGTGGAGGTGTATATGACAGGGGTAATTTGGTGAGAGAGGCTACATGATGGGGTGTAATAATGGATGCCTCGGGTGTAGGTTCATTGAGTAAAACCTCAATAGATTGAAGAACCTCCATGAGAGCTTGACGATGGGATTCTAAGGTTTGGATGATGTCATATAGGGACATCTTGAGGGGGACTAATGTAGTTATTTGAGCATGGCGTGATGTGTAACCCCATTAGACGGGATATGTGGGGCGCGGATAGTGATTTTAGGTGGGGGTGCGAGATGGTATGTTGGGTATAGGATTGGTTGGTGATTCGATTTCCTTATCCTTTCCTTTGTCCTTCGAGCACGGGTAGCAATGTGGATCATGTTGATTTGAGGCGGAGATGTAGGTGAAGTAGGCGAGCCATGAAAGGTATATTGACGGGGAAGGGTAAAAGGCCGAGTGGTGGGAAGGAACCTTGTGAGATGAGTTGGGCACACCAACATTTGGGTGGAGGTTTGGTGAGTTCTCTGATGCAAACCATGTTAATTTCGAATCTTGGGGTGGCTCTAAGAGTTGTGGGGGTGGAGGTCTTGGTCGTTGAGTAGGTAATGAGGGAAGAACTGTGGGAATGGGTGCTGGTGAAATGGGGTCCTCATCGAGAAGGTCATCATCATCAAATTTTTCTTCAGGAGGACACAACTAGATAAGAACGGTTTTCAAAGCCTTGCACTTCTCTACATCGTGCCCTGGCACACGATGGTAGGCACAAATTTTAGTGTCATCAAACCCCTTTGGTTTGGGTTTAAGTGGGTCGAAGGTTTGAGAGGTGGTAATGTGATGACAAAAGTTTCAAGGAGGTTGGTTAAGATTTTGGCATAAGACCCGCTAGTGGATCACGGTGGGAAGTGAAAGTGGGTTTGGGTGTAGGTGTGACTGATTGTGTAGGAAGGGTATTTGCATGAGGGGAGTGGGTCAAGCCACGATTTTAGGTGTTGGTGTGGTTTTGGGTGTTGGTCATGTTTGCTTGGGTAGGGGTATAGTAGATGAACCGACAAGAGAGTGTGTGGTTGTTTTGACTACCTTATTAGAGGGTAGCGGATTTTTGTCTTTAGGTTTCACCGCTTGGGTAAAGGTGATATGGGCACACAAGATCTAGAGGGAAAAGTGGATGGTGGAAGAGGCGAGTTACCCACGAGGATAACCGAGATGTTGTGAAGGTAGATGACGCGAGTCATGCGGGAGGTGTGAGGGAAAGAGGCGAAGTGTCGTAGGTAGTGAAGAAGTGATCGATGGTATTGGAGGTATGGGCGGTAAGGATGTTGCAGGTGTGGGTAGAAGACATGCCGGGTGCTTGGGTGTGTTAGAATTTTGTGAGGGAGGAATGGGCTGCTTGTGTTTTTAGTTTACCGGCAGTGGAGGTTTCTTAACCGTGTTGGAAGGGTGAGGTCCTAAGACAAACGGAAAGGGTGAAGGTGATGAAGGTGTGATCGGCGAGGTTAGAGTATGAGTTCTACGGGATTGGATCTTCTTGGTTGGGTGTCGGATTAAGCTTGGTGTTGGTTTTGGAGGATGTAGCTAAATCTAATTTGATGGGTGGATGAGTAAGGCCCGCAGTTGGGACGACCCCTAAGGTAGTAATAGGTTTAGGCAAGGAAGATGATGTAGGTGTAGGTTTGGATGTAGATGCATATTGGGTTATGGGTAGGGGTGTGAATTGAGCCATGAGTGGTAACATGGAATAATTTGTGATAGTTGTGGTTCTGTTTGGTTTGATTGGCGAAATATCTTAGGGTAGATAGTGGAAGTGTCAATAAGTGACATTTGCATTTGTGTTGAGATAGGAAGTAGAAGACACCCCCAAAGTAAGGCTCTATCCACATAATCTAGGTGATCAGCTAGGCATGAAAAAGGCACTGTTATAGGTGAGGTTGATGAGGATCTAATGGAAATTCCCGTAAAATGTGTCTTAGAAATGGGGAATTTGCTAGCTTCAGCTTCTGTGGGTAAGAGAGCCAAAAGTAAGTTCGTAGGATCTTGGGTAATTGATGGAGAGTGGTCACCTAGAGGTAAAGGCATTTTTTTGGATTTTTGATAGGTGGAGGAGATGATGGGTGCTCCTCTGTGGGTGGAGGAGATAAATAAGTATCTTTCGCAGGTCGAGAGAGGTTGTGAGTGATAGATCCCTAGGTGGAGAATCCAAAGGTGAAATGGTCTCGATGTTAACAGTAGGCTCCTTCACAGGTGAGGGAGGAGATGAAGGGTGTTCCTTTGTGGGTGGAGGAATAGGCTAAGTAGGTTCAAGTGTAGGTGGACTTCGGGCTAGAATTTCCTCTATGGAAGAAATATGAGGTAATTGGGAAGCAATGGGTGCGTCACTGAAAATAGCATGGACCTCGCGGGTATGGCTATCATGAGTTGAGGTCTCTCCGGTTTGATCAGAAGAAGGGGCATGATTAGGAAATGGTTTCTTGAAGATGTGTAGGTTTTTATTGGCATGTGCATTAGGATTATCCAAGGTTAACTCACCTTTCTTGAGCATTTCTTGGACAATGTTTTTGAAAGTGATGCAATTGTTGTCACTATGACCCTTTACTCGATGATAGTTGTAGAAGTCGTGCTCTTTGTACACGGGTGTGGGGTGAGCAGGATCAAAACTAGTGTGTGGTTTTATGGGAGGAAGGGTGATGGCCCTAGCTTTAATGAGATTTTCTAAGACAAAAGAATAAGGTTCCCCAATTGGGGTGTATTTCGTTGTTCTGTTTGAATTGAAAATTTTGAATGGGTGAGAGATTAGATGAGGGGTTATCCTGATTTAAGGGATGAGTTGGGACGACCTTGAGTACTACTACGTTAGCAGTTCCCTTGGATTTTGAATAATTGTTCTATGGTTTCAAAGAAGAAGAGGTATCATTTGACTTAATTTTGAGTTCTTATTGTGTAGTTGGATTTTATTTTCTTTGATGGCCCAAATTTCTAGCTTTTATGCCATGGTGAATGCCTCATCAAAGGTTCGAAAGTCGGACTGCGGGGTTGGCGAGATATGTCTAAAGCACAAGCCCTCATGAAGAGCACGATGAATTCAGTTTGTGGTATTTGGAATGTGATTTGATTGATCAGGCTACACCAACGAGCAACAAAATTTTTGATAGATTCGTCGTCATATTGATGCGTAGAGTAGAGGTTAGTCATGGTAACCTTCTTAACAACGTTAATGGAGAAGTGATCCAAGAAGGCTTAGGCTACCTAGTTAAATGAGAAGATAGAATGTCTAGGTAAGCCACTATACCAATCTAATGCGGGCCCGGTCAGAGACATGGGAAAGGTCCTCAGAAGTAAAGTGTCATCATGGGTGATCAGATAACACCCATTTTTGAAAGACCACAAATTTTGTTGAGGGTCTTCTTTTCGTTGAAGCGGTTAAATTTAGGCATTTCCCAATGCATGGGATATGGATGGATAGGAATGGATGGGTGGATAGGCTCATTACAAATCTCATCGTAGGTGAGAGTGTTGTAGGAGCTAGAAACCGATGCCTCCAATATCTACATCTTGTCCATCATTAACTTGATTAGGTCGTTGGTAGGTTGTGATGGCTGGGTGCCTCCTGTAGTGTAAGGAGGTTGGTGTTGGGCATATGATGGGGTGGCATTCCAGTATATGGCACTTCCATATAGGTAGATTGAGAAGGAGGGAGTGAAATAGGGGGTACGTACCTAGAATGAATGATAGATGAAATAGGAGGCTGCTAATAGTACGTATATGGAGGTGGAAGGGTCGTGGTGACCCTAGTAGCAATGGGGGCTAAGGACTGTGGAATAGAAAGGACAATGTTTTGAAAAGGGGTAGGGGTCACCGACATTGGGGGTGGTTGTGTAGCTACGGGTATATGTGAGACAATAGGCATGGATGAGGTTATGTTCTAGGTGGTTTGTGAATGTATAGTGGATGTAGCAATAGATGTGGCAGATGTGGCGGTCATAGCAGGTATAGGGCCTAGCTATGAAACGACTGGGGGCAAGGTAGATGCGAGCAATGTGGAGCTAGCAGAGGCTAGAGTAGAAGTAGGAGTGAGTGTCGGGGGGATAGATAGGGTCATGTCGTATATCAACTAACCCGAGGCGTCTCGAGTGGATGAGTGGGAAAGATAAAACTACAAGGCAACGGGGTTACGGTCAAGGATTCGTGTGAACTCTTGATCTCACAGTAGCGATAGAGATATGTTGGATAGGCTCCATGGGTGGTGATATAATGGAAGGTGGTGAAAGACTAGGTGGGAGTGGTTGATAACTAGTGTCAAACATGAGGGCATTTTCTTGGCGACACTTCAACACCATGTGAGCAGTGCGATCGGGTTGGATTGGTTCTTTTGTAAATGACACAGAAAAATAGCAAAGATGGGAGGAACATGCGATAGTAGGTGGATTGGGGTTAAAATGTCAATTGGAAAAATTACAGTCTAACAGATGTCGGTTATGATAAACCGATGCTGGTCATAGGAAACCGTAGTTGGTCATTGTGGAAAATGAACACTTAGTCAAAAACAAGGTAAAATGCCAATAATTTTCCAAGTATGCAAGATGCTAATGGAATTTACCAAGAAAGTGAATATGATAAGAGTGACAGAGACTCTAAATAGCAAAGAAGGTGAAGCATGTGTCCTTTTGGGTAGGTTAACCAAAAGAAAAATGAACCAATGCCGGTTGGGTGAAGTTGATGACGGTCAGAGGGTAACCGACGATGGTCGCTGGACCGACACCGATTACTGTGAAATTGAAATAATGATGAAGAAAATGTGGTTGTGAGTTAAAATTAGATGTGGAATCAAACCCAAAATTCTAAGAATGATGAGAATATGGTCTAGGCACACTCAGATGAAGCTGGAATACACCAACTATGATGAGGAGCATGCAAAGGGGAAATAAGAAAATGAAGAACAAAATCCTCTCACCTCAAAATGACGGTCAAGGAAACACTAAGAAAAAATGTGATCCTAAGAGTGTTTTTTTCTATTATGTTTGTTTAGCTTATGGTATTTAAGGACTAACTAATGAAATTTAAAATAGAATTTTTGGTGAGGATGGCTTCCTACAAATAAGGAGATCTACAAGGAGAGGTTTCGGGTATGTTATAGCGGGGTGGGCTTTACTCGAACTATGACTTGACATAAGTAGTGAGATGGGTGCCTATTGTGTCGTGATCGTGTGATCACCTATAGCTTCTTCCAGGAAATATGTTGTTTAAGAATGTGTATATTTTTAATTTTGTGATGTTTGGATAAGACTCGGAGATAGAAAAAGAGAAGGGAAGTGCTTTTCTATGATTCGTTTTTCAACCATCAGTTGGGCATGACTTCCAGTGTATAGGTTGCCCTCATTTAATGTGATCTAATTTAGACAAACAAGAATGAAATGAAATGATTTTTAAACCCAAATTGAAATGTTGAATTCGATGACACAAAAATATGAATAGGAGAAGGGATTCTCTTTCACTAATGCGATACTAATGAAAGGGAAGAAATGTTCTTTTTAAAGCAAAAAAATAAAATTGCTTTTAGACAATAGAAGAAAAGAAGATTCCAGGGGAGAAATTTTAATGTGAGAACCTTTTAGAAAGGAAACAAACATGCAAATTTTCACCTAGAAATGAAAAAATGCAAAGAACCCCGAATGGGTCCCACCGAGCGTGCCAAAATGTTTCACCTGATTCTAGATCATTTCTTCAAATGTTGACGAAAGAAATAAGCGTAGTGGGCTAGGATGAATAAGCTGTTGAGATGCTAGTTGTAGGTTGTTGCACGCGTATGACTTCTTGATCCACAACTGATTGTGAGAGATTCCTTTTTGCTTGGAGGAACTACCGAAATGGAAACCAAGACCACCAAATTACAATTAAGCACTATATGCAGTGGACTTCCTAGCGTAGGCTAGATCCAGGAAGTGTGATACTTCCTAGATGGCTATCAATCCACTGTTTAAAACAACTTAATGTTAACAATAAAGGAAATCCTACTGTAGTTAAAATGATTTAGGTATCTCATTTGTCTACAATAAGCAAATTCATTCACAACAGGCTAAGCTATGATTGAATTTGAAAGTCAAGGTCACTGTCAAGTGGTACTGGTACTGGTCAGGGTAAGGTTCTAGGTTGTTTTGGGTATTGGGTAGAGGTTTTAAGCTCTGTTCTTAGTTTCTAGTCAAAAACACAGAGACCGACATCGGTCTAGTATGACCGATGTTGGTTTAGGTTAACCGGTGGCGTTGTGGGTAACCGGCGTCGGTATGGTCGGGGTACATGAAACTCAATAAAAACTCAAGATGAGGGTAGATATGAGGCTAGATGAAAATGGAAGGGAAATGGCAAGGTTCATGTGGGTCTTAGGTATGCATAGGAATGATTAAAATCTGGGTATGGGAAGTTCAAGGGTGTGGGTGAAGGGATGGTCAAGTTTGCATGGAGGTAAATGGTGGTGGAATGGAAATGGGAGTAGAAACTAATAATGAAGTAAAAGAATCTACCAAATGATTAATGGACAAGTGTTGGTTAACAAAGCACTTATTGTTTTGTACAAGCTTGATGTCTGGTTGGCAATGGTGGGTGATTAAATGGAAGGAACTTGATGTGGTGTTGGCGCTTCCCCAGATGCTCCTATGAAGGCTAGATGGCTCTGTGGGTGCTTTTGATGTTGGCTATGGGTGCTCTGATGCGTGTACAAATGTTGGTTATGCTTGCATGCAGCTCTAGTTTCGTCTCTTGCCCTCAGAAGATGTGTCAACCTCTCAAAATGTGCCAACCTCGAAATAAGGTTGTTTTGGGGTTAAATGGTAATCGATGACAATTCCTAGTTGACCAAATGACGATTTAGGGTAATCGGTGTTGGTTAGGGCAACATTTCATAGGTTTACTAAATCAAGGTGAGATCCTCTTGATTTTTTGGGATCTTGTTCGTTTGCTTTCATGGATTAGAATGGAAGCTTCCTTTCTAATGGATGGGAATGTGGTTAGAGGGAATGTAGGCTTTTATTTTTAGGGTTTGGGTAGGTCTTAGTTAGTTATGGCAACGTACTAAGAATAGGTCTTACGGTGAGGTGGCTAGATGAGGTGTATAGGTGAGGTGGATGTGTGGGCATTATCTCAATTAGGATATTTAAATAATAGATATTGTGAGATAATGAATTAATTTAATTTAATTAATTAAATTAATATTAGAGTGGGGTGAAAGGGGCCATGGTTAGGTGAATGTGTTTAAGGTGTTTATTTGAATAGGGGCTAAGGGAGTGTGACCCAATTTTGGTGTCTATAATCACAATTTGTATGTCTTTTCTTGTTGTGGACCATTGATGGTCATACAAAATGAAATTGAAATGATCTTGATAAAACAAACTAACTATAAAAGGAAATCTAATCTATGTTTTTGGTGTTTTCACAATATATCAGAGCAAAACAATGAAATCAAACTAATCTAATAAAAGTAAATGTTTTTGATATTTTCTAGTTTTTAAGCAAATGTGTTCTAATCTAATAAGAAAACTAAAGACAAGTAATCATCCAGATGTAGCTGGTTACTTGTGCAAATATGTGAATCTAAATCTAAAAAAATAACCTAATCTAATCAAAACCCTTTAAACCCTACCTCAGAGGTGAAAAAAAAATCATGACCTTGAAAGAGCTATTGTTCCCCATAACTTCCCTGGTAATGTCAAAGAGAAAACTTTCTAATGATTTGATCTACTTGTAATTTCCTAATCAATTGAAATGAAAAATTTTCTACTCTATTTGATATGCAATTGAAACTAATGATTCAAAATTGACAATTTAGCAAATGAAGCAAACAAACAAATAATTCCAACCTGGATAAACAAGAGCTTTGGAAAATCTAGTTGTATCTATATCTGTCCCTCAATTTGTTCCTTTCTTTCTTTGTGTGTTCATATGAGTCCAAGGAATTGGGAATGCAAGAACAACAACAAAAGAAGATGCTTGAACAATGGTAGCTTGAAGGCAGTCTAGTTGTAATGTGAGTAGAAGAGAGATAACACAAGAGATCTGAGCTTTACTATGCAATTCTTAGCAGGATTGTGGCGAAATACTATGCAAGATACAAAAATTCTTAGGAAATTTTCTTGAACACAAGCATGGAATATATAAGAATTGGGGCTGGGATGTGACTTCATGCACAAGGCAAGAAGAGACAGTTCCAACTAACTAAAGCACATGTAAAAATAGAAGAGGGAAGGAGAACCAAGAAATTAAAACTATTTTTAGGCAAATCGATTCATAAACACATCCTAAAAGTGAAGTTAAGTGAATTATTGCATGTTGAAACACGCATGACAGAATCTAGAAAAAGTGGACAGGACTACCTCCTTGTGCAGAGCGGTGGTCACAGGACCATCACCCTGCCTGGGCGGCGGTTTGAACCACCGCCCAGCAGTAGGCGGCTAGCCTTGGCACTAATGGCCAAAACATACACATAACAACATAAGAAATTGGAAAAAGTGTGGAAAAGCTATGTAAGGACGTCTAGGCTAAAAATATACATTGTAGATGGGTTTTGGATCTCATACATCTTCTGAAAGGATGCAAATCATCATTGGGGACTTTTTAAACCATTTTTCCAACAATGTAGCACATGCAATTTTGGGTTCATACGTATTTCCCCCTCGGAGAAGCATCTTAGCCATAAAAAGGCGTAAAACATAAAGTTTGAGTATGGTGTTCTTGAAATGGGGAGTTAGAAGCTATACCTGACATGCCTATGTGTCGAAATGTCTTCATCCAAGCTCCTAATACCTGTAAGAGGGAAAGAAGACTCAAGTGCAGATAGATAAAATATCAAAAAATAAACACTAAATCAAAATGACAAGAGGACTTACCATTTGTGTGGGGATATAGAGATATACCTATGCTAACGCTCTAGTCCTATGAAAACAATACTCAAAATGAGGTTAACATAACATATATTTATCAAAATGAACTCATTTTCTAATTCATTTGTGCATAACCTCGTTGTGATTTTTTTGTAAAGCTCTGGGCCCACGATGACCATTTCATTTGTGAGTATGTTTGAATGTGAATGGATTTAGGAGTGGTATTTTGCGTTAGGCTTGGCCCTTTGCTATTTGAGTAATTTTGAGAAGAACTCCTAAGAAATCCATAACTAGAGTGGTCATAAGGGGCCTCAAAGAGACAGATAGGAAGAGTGCCTTTAATGTTATGTGATTTTGGTATTTCATGCTCATTCATGAGCATTTTGACCGCAGCTAGTGTGCGATGGCATTGTACAAAACTATGACACACCATGATATGTATAGATATCTCTTTTTGGCTCGGTTATTCCTTACATAGAGTTGACTTCCATTTATGATTTGATTCATGTGTGTACTCTTAGTTGTTTAGAAATTCTATTTTTATATGCTTTTCAGAATGTATGCAGTGGATATGAATGCTAACAGAATGATCTCTTTTTTTTTTTTTTTAATGTTGATATATGATAATGCAATCACATTGTGATATTGAACTTTAGTTTCTCTAAGAAATTGTTGGTACTCTATATTGTTTTGGAAAAATGTGGAGAAAGAGTGATATGATATGTGAATGAACTTTCCCCACTCTTAACTCCATGTAACCAAGAAGATGCGAGGGCTCAAACACCAAGAGCCCAAAAGGGCACAAGTTATGGAAATTTATTGAATGGTAATGATGATAGAAAGACAAGGATTCAACAAAACCAAATTGAGACACTACAACCTCATTCTACTTAAGTTTTCTTCATAGTTTAAAATGTGAATTGCTTTCCAGTTTATCTAGACTTAGATCCATAGATGGCCACTTGGTTGACAAAATCTGGTTTTGAGGTTTTAAACTCTTTTGGAATTTGGACATCTAACTCACTTTGTTTTGATTTATGATTTCACAATATTTGAATGAACTGTTTCTAATTTTCGAATTTGTCAAAGAGACCCCCTATACCTTTCCCCATACTACCAATAGGAAGTATGGGCTCATCACCATGGACAAGGCATATGAAAGTAAGGGAACTTCTCTCCTTTCCCAACCCTACATCACTAGTAAGAGACACATGATCAACATTAAAGGTTGGTAGGAAAAAAAAATGTGTAAAATGATTTTTTTTGTGGATTTGCATTTGATTTGTTTATCTAGGAAAAATGTCTAGAATGTTATTATTTCCAAAGAGATGTATATGGGATAGATGCCACACCATGAAGCTTTTAGAAGGACTATAAGCAAAGACACCGACCTAGAAGAAACTATAAGAAGAACCAAGTATGCGAGGCCTTGGTATGGTTCTTTCATCAAAGCTTTATATTATCTTGCTTGGATTGATGAAATTATTCAGAAATGATTAATGACACCGTGAAGATTTGAAGAGACATGATTTGAATGTTTCGCCAATGTTTTCAAAAAAAATTAGGAATTGCTATAAGAATAAGTCCCTTGATCACAAATTTACAAAATGAATTGGCAGATGAAAATGCAATGCGGATGTAGTAATGTACATATGGAAATGTAAGTGAAACTACATGTCATGACAACCAAGGTGAAGAAAGTTTACAAATATCGAATTCTCCACCCCTAAAATTACATAGTGTAGAACCATGATCCTTAAAATTTCCATTCTCTTGACAAGGTCCTACCATTCAAGGTTTAAACTTACAACCCTTTCCCAGAAGTGTATATGTCCAATTACTAAAATCATTTATCTGAAAGAGGCGTTCATGCATCTCTTTGTCACATTCTTGAGACATGGTGTGTGGGTGAGCATGACTATGCTACTTTTCCTTTTTCCTATGTAGAGCATTGTGTTTACTTGTGACACTTGCTGAATTATGAGGCCTTGCCCCATGAATATGGAAAGATTAGTTTCAGACGCACATGGGTTGAAACCAAGGTTTAGAATAGAATAACCCTATGAGATGGTTTTGATGGGCATCGTTTCAATCTCAAATTTCAGTTTCCCGTTTGTTAATTCTATCATGTTCACACCTAGACCTAGGTTTTCAGAGGGAAGAGATGCTAAACCGAGAAGACTACCCATCTCTTGTGGTTCAAACAGGAGGAAGATAAAATCATCACTCTCTAAGAGTTTCATAATTTCCATTGTGGTTTTAGTGGACACTGCTTCCACAAATATTGATTTACCTTTATCTCTGTTTTTACCACCTCGAATGATTTTGTGTCGACAATTTCAACCTTCGGCACACCCGGGGTGATCGAGACTAACTCTTTTAATGGAGATGGTTTGTTCAATTGATTCGTAGGAAGTTCATACTCCATATGGAATCCTTTCTTCTTCTTGAGGTTTTCTAAATGTATATCAAAGGGCTTAGGATCCCCTTGAGAGATGAAGACCTTCCCTAAATGGAGGAATCTAATCTCCTGGAACAGGTAGAGGGGATAAACTTCATTTCATGAATCTAGGGTCTCCCAAGGATCATGTTATAACTTTTTTCCCTGTCAATAATGTAAAACTACGTCAAGATGGTTTTGGACCAAGCGTGGCTGAAAGAACTATTGTTCTAATCGAGGTTGCTTTAAGACTTACGTACTCTTGTAATGTGTTTCTTGTAGAGGAATAATTTGTCTCTCCGTATCCTAAATTCTACAAAAAAAGAAGGGAACCACATTTACAGCAGCCCCGTCATCAATCATGGCTGTCTTAATGTAATTGTTATAAACCCAGACTTGTAAAAATAAGGAAGGATCACCTCTTCGGGAAATTTCAGCATCATATGGCATCTTGGCTCTATTGAAAACAAACCCAATATCCCTATCATTTTATCCTGGAGGATGTATGTCAAAGTCAATATGATTTATTTGAGTGCTAGGAGGTGGCGTAATATAGATTAGATGACCTAGACCCATTGCATTGAGAAACACATAATGATGCGCAAGTGAATTCCTCGAGAAAATATAGAAACGAAATGTGAGAAAAGGTCTTGTTCAAATCCGATATTAAATCATAGGATCCTACTGGTTTTGCGATTGTAGGAATGTCATCCTATGGGAAGGAAAGAGTGGGTAGGGGTTGTGAAACATACTCCCTCGTCTAAGTTATTAAAAATTTCATGCTCAATCTCTAGCTCGACTAATGCCAATATTTTTGTATTATCGTTTGAACCAAGATTAGGAGCAACCCGAGAGTTGTCAAAAGTTGAGGCTTCATGGTCTATGTTTCCTATAGGAATTCCTTTATTTGTGTTTTGTGAATTCACCTTAAAATTTTCAAGATGTGTAGTGAGAGGATCTCAAAAGATGCTCACATTAGTGTTACGAGGAGCTATAGGTCTTATATAGTCAAATTGCGTGTTTGTTTCAAAAATTTCTAGGAACATGTCTACAAAGAGTTGCCTTTGGTCTTTGCAGAAATTTGTTGAAATCGTGTAAATACCTATCGTCATGACCTCAAACCTTATGGAAACCATAGTACATGTTAGGTTCATAATGTCTTGGCCTTTGATTAGCGTATTGTTGTTGTTGATTATAACTTTCATTCTTGTTTTGGAACTAATTGTTATAACCATGGTTTGTTTCCCCTTGGCCAAAATTTTGGAACTGGTTCGGGCCTTGGGTTTGATTTTTATTTTGTGGAGAATGATTTACATCAACTGTGTTGATAGAAGACATGGTGTTATGGCCTCTTTGATTGCCCAATTTTTTGTTGTTGTTATTTTTATTGCTTCCATTGTTTGAAAAACCATCATTCTTGTCTTGATCACTAGCATTATTCGTGGTAGCACCATGATTGCGATTCACACCCTCATGTCCTTGGTTGATGGCACCATTGTTTTGATAACTTGCATTATTTTGGTTTGGGGATACCAATTTTCCATTAGGACCATAGATCTTACGCCCATTGTCTATAATAGCTTGGTCAATTTGAAGCGCCCCTTCCAAAATTTCCTCGTAACTGCGGAAAGGAAACTTCTGGACTTCCTCCCTAGTCTCTTGATTGAGAGAGTGAAGGAAAAGATCACAAAGTTCCATTTGGTCCATGTTGGGCACACTTGCAGAGGAATAGAGAACTTGGCACCATCTCTGGATGAAATGGGCGAAGATTCATTTTACTCTTGTCTAATATGCAGAACTCCCTAATCCTTGTATACAACAAATTGTTCATGTCAAATGATTTGATGAACTCAGAAACAAGTTGTTTGAAGGAATGTATAGAAGCTTCCGAATACGGTAATACCAATCTAGTGTGATTCCTTCGAGAGTATTTGGAAATATCTCAGCCACTATAACATCCCAAGGAAGTAATTCCCTGATAGCAGTAGCGTAAGCCTTGATATGAGCATTTGGGTCTCATCCTCCCTTAAATTTTGGAAGAGCTGGCAATGGGCGTGGAAGCATGACACCAAGTATGGTGAAGTCAAGTGGTTCTTTTAAGTACTCAGCGTATGTACCCATTGTGTAAGATTCCACCATTGAATATCCTTGATGAGGAGGTGGTGGAGAAGGAGTTGGATAAGCTGCATTATAAGTGTTGACGAGAATGTATGAGGTCCCTTGATATGGCATGTATGGAGCGGGAATGGTATATGGGTCCATATGGGCAGTTTTTGAATACATATGCATGTAAGGTAGGATAGTACCAAGATATGGACTAGCATGCATAAAACCAGGGAACGTCGCATTGCCTATTTTGGCGGCATTCAAGAACACACTTCCAACTAGCCCTTACGTAGGATAATTTTGAGAAGGATGAGGACCCATCCCTAACCTTTCTAACCCCGTGATAATATCACCTAGATTTGAATGAACCGGATAACCTTGTTATATAGGATGTTGCATTGGTTTCTCATTGGAAGGGATGTATCCTTTGTTTCCAACTGTATACCCCATGTTACGCCCTACTACATGTGTTAGTTGTGAGGTTTAGGAAATTTCTAGTTCTCTAATCCTCCGTACTAAACTAGAAATAAGATCTTTGGGAGAGGATTAGGTCCCTTGTTGGGGTTCTTGTGGCGTAGGGTTTGATTGAGCAAGCTCATGATACCTTGTCATGAATTGTTCAATGTTATAATTCTTGTCTTCCTCAGAAGTAAGAATCTTAGGATAGGCATTCAAAATCTCAAAGGTTGTAGCCTTCATTCTATCCAAAGACTCATCTATCTGATGAAGAGTATTTGTTATTCATGCGAATTTATCATCTTTTGTTGATTACATGGAAATGTGAGGTCTTGATAAGACTTTTTGGTAAGAACTTGTTCCATTTGTGATAACAATGTGGTTTGTATTGGGTTGACCGTATTGTATGTTTAACGGTTGATAAAAATCCTCCATCCTTACATAACTAATGGGGTTTGAAGTGTAACTAGGGGAGGTTTGGATGTTTCTTGTGTAATTGTCACCCCATCTCGAAACGAAGGGGGACTGTTGTGTTCGCATATTTGTTGTAATATCTATCAAAGCCAAATGGCCCACCAAACTCTCTTCCATAAATATTTTAGAAAGTATAAAATACCTACCAAAATAGGGGAAGAAATGGAAAGATGAGGTAATAAAAATGAAAGAAAAGGAAACAAGAAGGAATTAATCCTTCACGTTGGGTTCACCAATTTGTATGAAAGAAAATCAACACGTGACCTTCTTCGCACTGACTTCCCGAGGTTGTGCCAAGACAACCGGTGTAGAATATAAATGAATGTGTATGTGTGGTGATGATGGACAAGCTAATGAGGTAACCTTATATCTTTGACACATAATAATGGGATCTACGAATCTAAGGCAAAGAATGTTGAAGTGACATGATGGATCAATCTAATATGATAGCTGCTCCAAGACTCTAGTCAATATCAAGATATGTCGATATTCTATTCATTGGTTGTTGAACACATGGAAATTGACTTATGGGTGCCTCGTATAGATTTCCGTACAAGGTCATGGAAGTCAGGATGAGAGGCGTAATGAAGCCACGGGGACTATGGATGATTTTATGGTCTGGTCCAGAAGGTCTTAGGCTAATAGGATGTTATGTTCAATAATGAAATTTATGCAACAATATCAGGTGGTAGTGGTGATGATCTAAATATTGATGCACACAAACTAGTGTCGATATCTAATTGGTTAGCAGGACCGTTGGGTTATGGCACCTGCAGATCACAACCAAAAAAATTGTGGAGGTTGTGGTCTTGTTATGGTCATGCATGTAATCAAACCCTGTTGCCAAGAGAAGTCCAATAATCATAGGATTGATTCACAATTATTTTTAGCGTGTTTAGTTCTATTTTCTCATAGAATGTAGCAGGTGTGTGTAAGACTGTCAAATGTAAACATGTATCAATATATGTTATGAACTCTGGCCCGTTGGGTGTTAGGACCAAAGGATCACAATTGTATGTCTTTTCTTGTTGTGGACTGTTGATGGTCATATAAAATGAAATTGAAATGATCTTAGTAAAACAAACTAACTATAAAAGGAAATAGAATCTATGTTTTTGGTGTTTTCACAATATATTAGAGCAAAAACAATGAAAGCAAACTAATCTAATAAAAGTAAATGTTTTTGATCTTTTCTGGTTTTTAAGATAATGCATTCTAATCTAATAAGAAAACTAAAGACAAGTAATCAGTTGGATGTAGCTGGTTACTTATGTGAATATGTGAATCTAAATCTAAAAAAAATAACCTAATCTAGTCAAAACCCTTCAAACCCTACCTCAAAGGTGAAAAATTAATCATGACCCTGAAAGAGCTATTGTTCTTCACAACTTCTCTGGTAATGTCAAAGAGAAAAATTTCTAATGATTTGATCTACTTGTAATTGTTTAATCAATTGAAATGAACAATTTTTCTACTCTATTTGATATGCAATTGAAACTAATAATTCAAAATTGAAAATTTGACAAATGAAGCAAACAAATAAATAATTCCAACCTGGATAAACAAGAGATTGGGAAAATCCAGTTGTATCTATGTTTTCCCCTTAGTTTTTTCCTTTCTTTCTTTCTTTGTCCATACGAGTCCAAGGAATTGGGAATGCAAGCACAACAAATGAAGAAGACACTTGAAAATGGTAGCTTGAAGGCGAGTCTAGTTGCAATGCGAGTAGAAGAGAGATAACACATGATATCCGAGCTTGGTTATGTAATTCCTAGCAGGATTGTGGCACAAATAATATGCAAGACACATAAAATTCTCAAGCATTTTTCTTGAACACAAGCATGGAATATATAAAAATTGGGGATGGGATGTTCCTTCATGCATAAGGTAAGAAGAAGCAGTTCCAACTAACTAAATCACATGAAAAAAATAGAAGAGGGAGGAGAACCAAGCAATCAAAACTATTTTTAGACAAATCGGTTCATAAACGCATCCTAAAAGTGAAGTTAAGTGAATCATCGCATGTTAAAACACACATGATGAAATCTGGAAAAAGTGGACTGACTGCCACCCAAACACGAAGGCGGTCCTAGCACTAATGGCCAAAACATGCATAGAAAAAGATGGAAATAGGAAAAAGCGTGGAAAAGCTATGTAAGGACGTCTAGGCTATAAATATACACTATATATGGGTTTTGGAGCTCGAACATCTTCTGAAAGGATGTGAATCATCATTGGGGACTTTTGTAACCATTTTTATGACAATGTAGCACATACAATTTTGGGTGCGTATAGGAACATATATCATGGAAGTGTCAGTTGCACAAACCCTAGGTTCAATGAGTACTCTTGCATTAGGTCCTCTTGTTCCTCCTCCTTCTAGTACCACTTTCACTTGGGTTCAACCATTTTTGATAATAAGAAGAGAAAGGCTTCATCCCAAATTGTTGCCCCCAAATTTGATGTTATTGCTGCCTTATTGGGCACCACTCCTGCTCCATCTACCAAGAAGGCCAAAAATACTTCAAGGTTGGTGTCTGATTCTAAAGGCCAACAATTCTTGGAGATTTCCAAAACTAGGGTTGAGAAAGATGAGAAATATTTGGTTTTGAATGAATTAGAATTGACAAGGATACCATTGGGTGAGTCCACTCCTGAAAGTGAAGTTCACAATCTAAAGGAGACTGTGTCAAAGGTGATTAAAAGAGTTGAAAAGGGAAAACAAACACATGATCAACTAGAAGATCAAGTACAAATCCTTTCTAACTTCATCAGGTCCTTATTGGCAAGTGACAAGGTGTTGGATCCAGACTCCTTAACTTCAATGTCACCTCCCGTTGTCTTGACTAATGAAGAGGTACAAAACATCAAGGACATTCACAAGCATACATCTTATGGAAAGAAAATAGAAGAAATGGTGGATGAAATGTTAATTTATGGCCTGAATTTCATAGAGGAAGTATATAAAGCCTATGATAACATTTGTTCAATACAACAGAGGCTCACCTCAACTATTACAAATATAGAGAAAGAGCTCAAGATGTGGACATAGTGTATACAAGATTTGAGACAAATGAGCACTATTGATGAACAAAATCTTATTGCAGTGGTATTTGATGACCCAAAGAATAATATGTCCAAGAAGTGGGTTTATAGTGTGAATTGGAAAATAAAGGTCCTTGAAGAGGCGGTTGATGAATTGAAGATTTCATTTCGAAGGGAGAGGCTTTCAAAACCTATGTGTTGGATGAATTTCGAAATCTTCATTGTCAATTCTTTAAAGAAGACTTTGTCACTAGAAATACAGTGCAGGACATTAAGTCAAAATTCAAAGCACTCATCAAAGAAAATCTCTTCAAATATGACATCATTACTAAGGAGAAGATGAAAGAAGTATGTGCACTACAAGATGCAATCATTGAGGAAAACAAAGGCTTCTCACAAAATTCAAACTTCTGGGAAGAGATGGAAGGTTTCTGAACAACTGGAAAAATGCTACTACCAATACCACTATTCCCCAAGGCATGGAGATTGTTGGAGCATTGGTCAAGTTCAGAAACAGGATACTCAAGATGAAGATTGTGGCAGCATCCTCTTCAAATGTTCCCTCGACTAGTGCATGAACCTTTCTTTTTATTTCTCATATATTTGAAAGTTGGCATTGTAGCCATAATGTAATTTGTAATTAGGGCCAACTTAAAAGATATGATACTTTGATTAAGGTGTTAATGTTTAATTAAAAGAAAGGAAACTAAAGAGACTCGAGTTGTAACTGCTAGGGTGCCTATAAAAGGAACTTATTTCCATTGTAAAGGGGTTGGATTTTTTATGTTGGGAATGTAAAGAATACAAAACCACTAAGGATCAATACATAAGAAGTTCTTCCCTCTCTATTCTTGTGTTCCATCTATCTATGTTCTCTACTTAATGAATGTGGATTTTATATATTTGGATATGAAACTTTGTGTTCACTCAGTTGATGTTATGCTTTGAAATTTGTGTCTATTACATATATGTCATGTATTAATGTGTGTGTGTGTGTGTGTGTGTGTGTGTGTGTGTGTGTGTGTGTGTGTGTGTGTGTGTGTGTGTGTGTGTTGTGTGAAATTCCATGCCGCATTAGTAGGATATTCTTGTGTTGCCATCTCCATTCCAAAGATAATTAATTCTTCTACATATTTTTCTCCTGTATTGAAAATTATTAAGTATGGATACATTCAATGTATTAAGATCCTCATTCAGATATTAGTAGTTTATACATTTGTAAATAAGTAGGTTTTTCATTTTGTTTGGTGAATAAGGGAACCTCTCCCATAAAGAGGAGGGACTGTTGTCCCTTGAATTTTTGCTTGCATTGAGATTCAAATTTACCAACCAGCAGACATGAATAGGAAACTTATATTTGATAGTATACTTGTTGAGTTCTTTGTATTCTAGACACATGTGCCATCTTCCATCCTTGTGGCGCACGATCACCACTTCAAGAGAATAAACACTGACATTGTGACTAATAATACCCATTTCCAACATTTCCTCCATTATCTTCTCAATCTCACACTTTTACAAATATGGGTATCTATAAGGCCTGACATTGGGGGTTGGATTCATGGAATTAACTGAATGACATGATCATGATCTCTTTTAGGAGGAAATCCTCTAGGATCCTTGAAGACAACTACATGTTGATCAATAACCTTCTGAAGATCAAGATGCACTACCATCATTAGTGGTTGAAATTCCATGGAGAAAAATCGTGCTACAAAAATTTCAGCCCCCTTTTTAAGAATCTTCTGTATTTGGTGAGAACTAACCACTTGATAAGTTTTTTCCTATAATCATCAAAGTTTAAATTGTTTACCCTCATAATGAAAGCACATTAACAATTCTTGTAAATTTAGCTCTATGGTGACCAAATTTGTGAGCCACTGGACACCTAAGACAATATCAGCTCCGCCCATGGATATAAAACACATCGTAGATTCTAATGTGTAATCACCCATTATATGTCCGATTTTATGGCATTTAATCGAACATTGGATCTGCTACCATCTGCGATAATTACTTGAAATTCGGGTGTTGGGTAGATGAAACAATTTAGCCTTACCGCTAGCTTACGATGATAAAAATATGTGTGCTCCCAAATCAATCAATATTGTCATATTTTTCTTCTTAAGATAACCCGCAAACCGAAGGGTTTGTGCAAAGTATTAATACCGATAGAGCATGATATGCGATATCGCACCTTTGGGGATCTTCGAGATGCTTCCTCTAATTTTTCCACTTCCTCTCTTGATGTTTCCTCATATTATTCCTCATCATCGGTCTCTTCAATGTAGAACATTTTTCTCATCACATTTATGATTTGGTCCACATTTTCTGTCATAGTTAAAACATAAACCTTTTTTTTTTTTTTCTTCGATTTGTTAAGGTATCGTAGAACTAGACGAGGGGTATGATGGAGGTAAGATGCTATGATATTTTATGTTAGTGAAGGACTACCTTCTGCTGGAAAGAAATTTTTCCTCTGCCCTACATGCCATGATAATATAATCAGAAACCTTGAGTGGATTAAACATGCACACCTTATTCTCAATGTGGTGCATAAGACCCCCAATAAATAGGTCATTTAGACACTCCTCAAAGCAATATACTCCACACGCAAGGAAATATTTTGGAATTGATGGACATACTCCTTCACTAAACCTATTTGTTGTAAGTTTAATAATTGGCTGAAGTAATTCTCTGACACACTAGAACTATAGTGTAATTGAATCTCTTCAATGAAAATTTTCCATGTGACACTTAGACCATTATTATACCTTTGAGATAACACATCTATTGGAGGATGGAGGCAACAGAGGAAGGAGGAAAATTAATTTCCTCTTGTCATCACAAGCGACGAGGTCACACAATGAAATTGTGGCATGTGTGTTTGTAGTGTTTTCATTTTTGTAATTTGGTGTGATTGAAAATAAGAACAAAAGTAAATTCTTGTTTAGATTTGTAAAATAATGACTAGAATTTCCTATATGATCTCCTAATGTGATAATGTAATGGAAAGATAAACATCACAAGGATAAAAACAACATCATGATACTTGAAGTGGATGAATTGCCGTTCTATAGACACTCATTTTGGAGATTCATATCTTGCAATAACACAAATTGTACAACACCTTTGCACTAGTCCACACTTATCCAATTTGGTCAATCATGCTATCCCTAGCTATATCCCATTCGCCATTTCTTGCACACACAAATCATTTATTCACACAATAATCATATTAGTCCATAGAATTAGGATAAACCCTCGCACAATACAATCCCAATTTTCAAATCACTTACACAGCATCCTGGACCAAAGCGCCTAGAATGGGCCATAATGTCTGTACCTTATGGCCCTTCCCATACGGTTTGGTCCCTTTCCCTCAAAGGGTACAATTCTTAATTTAAATATCTTGGGACACTTCTAGCCGGCGTTATTCAATTTTTCCAAATAAATAACACATATATAAGCTAGAGAGTCATCCATTATCAAGGAGGAGATCATACATACTTGACACTGAAATATTATCATGATCATACACCAAGAGTAAGCACAAGCAAACCATTCCAAGACTCCTTGAGTTATATATACTTTGCATACTCTTTATAGTGAATTCATACACTCAGATATACAAATACAAGGAACATATCATCACTCCAAGTCAAGCTAGGGAAAAGGTGTAAGTACAATCATATTATTATAAGATCATGACTATCTATTTGGTTGCATACATTCTAGAGATCACATGCTAGGAAAGAAAAATGTGCGGTTTGAACCCTCTTCAGAGTAGTGGTGAAGTCAATAGTGCATGGGGTTCCCAAAACCCACCTAATGTTTGTTTTGCAGGACTTATTGGCTATCTAGGGTTTTGAAGATCAAATTAGTTGCACAATAAGCATCACAAGGTAACAAGAAGTAGTAATAAAACACATGAATTTGTAGGAGCAGAAACCACATATGGACAAGGGCATACAATAAGGGCATAACATCTGTATGCTTTGTCCCATGCCATCCTCTTTGTCTCAGGCATGTGATTTAGGACACATTTTTAGGGGTAGAGATAGATCAGATCATTTATAGGTTGTTTCGGTCATAACACAACCAGATTATCACACAAAGAAGGATATCATCTAGGTCATCTTCTCTCTCTGATTGTAAGTGTTTTATCTATTGTTGCTCATTATTGTTCATCATTGTTTAATGGTTATTCCTGATATTGCTGCAATTATCCTTAGAAACTAATTGATTAGGATAATCTACCTTTGGTTACTACCCCTAGAGAGATATTAACCAATTTAGGTTAAATCATTTGGTGAACCCGAGTATTATATATTGTATTTCAGAACTATATTCTTATAGGGTTTCTAGCAAAACCTCATCATGATTCAAGCTCCTTAAGAGACATTTACTATTGAGAATTAAAATGATCTAAATGAATACCTCACTTCCAAACCTCAAAATCTAGATATCTTATTGTATGTCTCTCGTGAGGAATCAAAATGGATATAGGATTAAACTATTCCCATTTATACTCTTGTCACCTCCATGGTACCTACATCTTAAGTTCCCATTTCTTCTCCCCACACCTTCGTGGGGGCATCTAGTCTCAATATTTCCATTCCTATGTCTACCACTCATTTTTCTTCTCCTCTTACATCTCATATTCAACCTAGTTATTCTTCAAACATCCATGCCGTAATCCTTAATGTGTGATATACAAGCCCGATTTATTCAATTACAACAAGGTACCGACATTCATCCTTATTCTACATATTCTTCACTTCTTCTACACAGTCCTCTTGCACTTGAGGTTGCCTCTTATCCTCTTCCTCTTTCTTTTGTTTCACTTAAGCTTCCTCTTTTCACTAATAAATAATATCCAAAAGATCATCATAGATCCTTTCACATTGCTTGTTTAGATTATACGTTCGATGATAAATTAATAAAAAAATTATTTCCTATAAGTTTACAATATTATGCATTGCAATGGTTTTATGATTTACCTATTCATTCTATACGATATTTTACTCCATTAGCAAATAAGTTTTTAGCACATTTTTCTATTAATATTGGAACTAAAATCTCTTATGAAAAAATGGCTAAAATGAAACAAGGACCTAATGAGAACCTTAGTGACTATGTTTTGCATTATAATATTAATCTCACTAAAATGAACAATATCCTAGTTGATTCTGAATTACAAGATTTATTTCTACAAATTCTTTTTCCTCCTATCTAAGAGTCAATCATATTTGACACCTTTCATTCCTTTGATCACTTGTGTCATATCCTCAAATATTGTGAGGGAAAGCTACTTTCCTTTAAAAAATATGGTGATCAAGATTCTAATAAATATCATGCTAAATTCCAAGGTAAAACTACTTTCAAGAGTAAGTTTACTGAGCCCCAAGATGAGGCTAAAGTCACTGCTAATGTAGTGTCCCAACCAAAATAAGCTCCAAACCCAACCTCTTGGATGGAATTTTACTAAATTTCCAATCACACCTCAAGCAATTTTGTGACAACTCATTGATAATAACCTTATCTTTCTTCCCCACCTCTTGAGTTGGATTCTAGTCATCCTTGAGGAAAATAATTTGATGAAAAAGAATATTGTGATTATCACCACGTTGTAATAGACACTCCACCGATCGATGCTTTAAGCTTAAACATGTGATCCAAGAATTAATTGATTTTGATGCAATTGAATTAGACGATCCTCTCGTATCTAAACCTACAAACAATAATGATAAGTTTAAGATATTCAATGACACACTTCCTAAACATGAAAAGGATACATATGAAGTAATTTCTAATCATGCTTACCACACAATTCCACCTCCATAACCTACCAATAATCCTCTAGAATTTATTGTTGGTACTATTACTACTCTACCACCAACCATTGCTTTCACTGATGTAGATTTCCATGCTTCTTTCACATCTTCCAGCTTCATATGTTGCATCCATTAACAATAAATCTCTTAATAGTGTCATGATCAATTATACTTTCAAACATCATGCATGTTTTCTTCCCATCTTACATGTTATTTGTTTCCCATTATCTCAAATCAAGCACAAGTCTCCTACTTCCTATGGGTGCATAACTCTTCCCATCACAGTTGGGCCTCTTACTATTTTCCTTTCATTTCTTGGAGCATCCAGAATTAAACCTTATTACATGGTCTTAGGTCTTCCTTGGCTTAAACGCTACTAGGGATATCCAATTTATTGTACACCAATGTGTCATATTCATACATGAGCATTAAGTTATCATTATTCATGGTATCCTACCTTAGATCCCATTACCTATTATCTCTTAAGCTTCACAAGTCCCTACCACTAGTGCACCTCTTGCTTCAATTAGAATTGCTCCTACTCCACCTACTATCACACCACCCTACAATCGGTGATACTACTATTATGGTTTTTAACACACACTCCTAGTAATAGTTCCACACTTTCACCATCGAATCCCAGCCCGCATAGGTATCCTAAACCTTTAGCTCTTATCATCCACCCTTGGCATATCTCTAGGTCTCATAGTCCACCACATAGGACTAGGTCATCACATAAGGTTCATAGTACACACTACACATCTCAGTCTTACAATAGATCTATTTCACCTCATACACATCACATTTACTTAGGAAACATCTTCCCTACACACACACTCATGCAAGTCAATCTCACATGACACTCAACCCTTGATTCATGATCACATGCTTCCTTCGGTCATAATGGAAGATATAGGGCGCTTGCCCATCATACTAATTGGCTAGTCCCTATGCTACTCACACTAGGGACATCCACTTTTCCCCTCATTTATTGATGACACACTCTGTTTATAGGTTTAACTTGATTGTTGAGGGAGCGGTTACAAACTTAAACCTCACTTTGTAAACACATAGTGTGGGAAACCTTACTTTCCCACCTCTGTTTATACACTCTATAATTCATCAAAAGCACTAAAATCTATATATTCCCCTCCTTGGGGGAATTATCGGATAACCCTTCCTTCTCTTTAGAGAATATTTTTTCATCTAAGCCCTTAGGGGCCTAAAATTCCAAAAACATTCATATATGTTAAAATCCAAAAACATTCAAATATGCTAAAAATTAAAAAACAATTACATTTTCTCTTGCTTGGTTGTTTTTATTACACGTTTATACTTTTCATGATGCACTTTACTTATCATGTTGTCTATATACATAGTATTTTATATCATTTTTCTATGCACATGTGTGTTCACGTGGTACATTGAATTGCATGCAAGCTACACACAAATTGTTACACAATGTAGGATGCTTGACATGACTCTTTATTAGTTGTTTTGCACCAACCGGGGGTAACCACTTTACACTTTCTTACACGTGCTATCATTTTAATATTTACTAATTATCCTCCCCTTACCTCATTTACTCAATACATACATCATGTCATAATCTTTATTACTATAACATGCTAATGGGTGCTTCATGTGTAGTATCTATTTTATAGGTCACTTCTAACCAAGATCATTTTCATCTTTGGCTTATTTCTTATTTTACATGTTTAATCTATGTTTTCACTTGTTTGTAGGCAATACCATATGTTTCTTGCTTATTGCTTCTTGACATTGAGTGTCTCGATTTTCTTATGTCATCCTGAGTGGTGTCCCATGTATGCGGCAGATTTTTTCCATGATTGTTCTACTTGTGTGTCTTTGCTTATTTTCTATTACATTATTATATGTGTCATGTTATACACCTTGCAAACTCTCTTATTTCCCTTGCAGAATCCTTCAACACATGTGCACATCAACTAAAGGTCCTCTTGTTTGGGTTACATTCACTTTGCTTTATCTCATGCACCCCAAACAAGGGAGGAAACCATTAAATGATATTTCATCCTCGCAATAGCTCAAAACCAAGAAACAAAATAACAAGTACATAATTAGACATTGCAAAGATTCAGAAAATGGCTCAGAAATAGACTTAGGTCAAGAAACACACAAGGACCAAGGGACCATAACATATGGACGCTATGGGTCATTCTATACGCTTCCATCTTAGGGGAAGATTCAATAATTTTATCAGTTGGTATAATTTCTCAATAAAATCTACAAGATTTTTACTCAAGTTCAATTACAAGATTCATGGTACAGGTTAGATTATGGTGCCAACAAGGGTACATGCAAAATAGCACTACCACAATACATTGTGTCATCATTTGTAAACCAATTGGGTTTGTGTTCATTTGCAGTGGCACTTATCCGTGGGTCTTAGGAAGTATCAAGGTGACTAATATCCTTATAGGCTAAACTTCTCATTGCCCATATTTTTGTGGAGGGATGCATAGAAACTATAATGCTCCCCATACAATTCTCTTCACCATGCGGGGTGTATTTGCACTTATTTTTATTCTCCTTGGCACATTCCACTTGGGGATTGATCACCCCAATTCCTTTCAACCAGATCCAAAGTATAATGTTTAGAAAATCTTCATGACAATGATAACGAGATTATTCTCTCCCCTTTCTCGCAAAACAACCAGGTGCACACTTTCCTTTTCTTTTCTTTTCAATTTTTACATATTTTTATTTTTACATATTGTTATTTTAACATCAAGTTAAAAATTTTCAAGTTAAAGTTTGATTTCCTATACTATGGACATTGACTACACTCTTTTATCTATATGCATTACTCTTGGAAAAAAAACACAACCGAAATGAAGAACAAAGTCCTAACACAAGCAAAAGGTGTTCCAAGTGAATACAAAGTGTGTCTACACACTTATGTGAATTTTCCTTTAAGCACACAATTTTTAATTTCATACTTAAAGGTGGGGGTGCAAATGTAGACACTCATTTTGGTAATTCATGTCTTGTAACAAAACAAATTGTACAATGTCTTTGCACTAGTCCACACTTATCCAATTTGGTCAATCATGTTATCCCTAGCTATATCCCATTCATTCTTGCTTGCACACATAGCTCATTTATTCACACAATGGTCATATTAGTCCATAGAATCAGGCTAAACCCTCACACAATACAATCCTAGTTTTCAAAGAACTCGCACATGCATCCTGGACCAAAGTGCCCAAAATGGGCCATAATGTCTATACGCTATGGCCATTCCTATTCACTTTCCCCCTTTCCCTCCAACGACACATTTCTTAATATAAATCCCTTTTGGGTACTTCTAGTCGGCCTTATATGATTTTTCCATATCCATAACAAATATATAATCCAGTTATTCGTCAATTATCAAGGAGGAGATCATACATACTTGACACTCAAAGATCCTCATGAGCATACACTAAGAGCAAGCACAAGTAAGACCATTCTAATAATCCCTTGAGCTCCATATACTCTGCATACTCTTTCTAGGGCGGATCAAGTAAATACAAGGAACTCATCATAAATTTGATTCGAGCTATGGAAAAGGTGCAAGTACAATCATAATGTTGTAAGATAATGAATATCTATTTGGTTGCATACATTCTAGAGATCACATTATAGGAAGAATGGCATTCAGTTTGAGTCATGTTCGGAGTAGTGGTGATGTCAGTAGTGCATAGGGGTGCCCACCGTAAAACATGAAAATCACAAACAAAGAAAGTAAACAAATAAATACAGATTATACCTTCATTGTAGATTTCTTGCAAACCTCAAGTAAGATCATAGAAGCTTTTAAACTTGTTTGATCTTGTTGAAGATTGGATTATGGATGCTCTTTGATATTACTTCTCCAAAGGGATTTACAAATGCTACGAGAAGATTTCACAAGGATGCGGATGTCAAATTGGTAGAAGTTGGATGCAATTTTCTCAAAGCTCCAGGGATGAATTTACAAAGGAAATGGCTTGCTTTTATAGTTGAGGGTAGAGCCATGAAAGGAGGATTTGACATTGACTAAGCTCCAAGTTAATGGTTGAATCACCCGAGCTAACAAGTAGACTTTACAATCGTAGTTGCAGCTTTATAGGAGCAATAGACATTTGGAAGCAGAAGTTAGATCCAACAATTTGGTTGTATGCACACTTTTAGAGCCCCCTCATTTCTAGGAATCTAGAAGTGAAGTTCTAAGTTGAGTTGACTAAGGAGAAGAATCAATTAAATAACTAATTTAATTAGTATTTAATTGTGAGGAGATAATTAACCATTTATTTAATTAAATGTTTAATTATATTAGCTAAGGGGTGTAGGAATTAATTTAATTAATTCCAAAGGCATGATGGAATTAAATTATTTAATTCCAAAGGGATTGTGAGGGAATAATTAACCATTTATTTAATTAAATGTTTAATTATATTATCTAAGAGGGTGTAGAAATTAATTTAATTAATTCCAAAGGGTAGGAATATGACTTATATAATAGAATTAATTTAATTAATTCTAAAAGGTGTATTTAAATGGTGAAATTAATTTAATTAATTCCAAAGGTGTGTACTATGGAAAGATAGAACTAATTTAATTAATTCTAATTGGATAGAAGCGGGATAGAAATATGTATGTATTTTTAGGGTGTTTATATTTACCCCTCTTTAAAGTGTTATTGCGAAGTAATAGCGCTTTAAAGATAGTAGACACATGCAGATCAACGAGCGGAAAGTGGTGAAAAATTTGGATGCCCCAATGAGTAGGAAGTGATGAATCATTTTGGATTCCCCATATAGTATAATGGTAGAGGAATGCCCCCTCAAGTGGGTGGATGACGTAGCAAGGTGGTGGACGATCGCTTGATAGGAAGAAAGCAAGGGATTTGAACAAGGAGGGAAGGAATTGTGCTCGTAGCATGAGCGTCATTTGGAGAGTGTGAATATAAGAGAAACCTTTATTTTGTTGTTGCACAATAAATTTTTCATCGTGATTATGAAAGAATCGAGATGGGTAAACCAAATGTGCGTAAAAACACACACACACACACACACACACACACACACACACACAACAAATAAAAGAAAAAAAAAGGAAAACAAGCCCAATATGAATAGAGTATGTGCAGAATCGGGGTTATTAAAGAACCAAGATGTTATCGCACTACATGCAATTGGTCTAAGAAGTAAACATAAACAATGCAACACAACGCCAAAAATAAGACAATCAGCTATGCCCCTAATGCATGCTATAATGAATGATTAAGTAGATGTAAATGTTCCCAAGGTAGGGATTAGATCATCTTGGAAGAGCGGAGTAAAGGTACTTATCAATACACTCTTGTTGGATCCGTTGTGAAAATGATCAAATTTGAAATTTCCCCAGGTGAAGTTATATCGCGAAGGAAAAACAATTTGTTTGTGATGGCCATAAGATTGGAACGATCACTAGGATAATAGATAAAGGTATGACTTTATCAATATTGTGTTGAAATTTTGAAAGATTCACTTGAATTTTTTTCCAACTAAAGGTTTTTCGTGAGAAGTGAAGGTTTGTTCAAAAATGTTTTATGGTTTTTTTTTTGAATTTTTGAATTTTTGAAATATTTGATTTTTTTGGATTTTACGAGTTTTTAGAAAAACTTGATCCAACTAATTTACAATCCAATCTTCAACAAGATCAAACAATTTTAAAAGTTTCTACAATCTTACTTGAGGTTTGCAAGAAATCTTCAGTGAAGGTATAATCTGTATTTATTTGTTTACTTTCTTTGTCTGTGATTTTCATTGTTTACATTCTGGGATGCCGGGTGGGACCTCCCATGTTCTTTTTCACATTTTAGTTTATCATTTCATGATTTAACTTTTTCTGTGTATTTCTTGTATTAATTTAACCTTGCTATCAAAATTTTAGGTTCTCAGGTGAAGTACAGAAGCTAAAAAACCAAAAAAATTAGCTTTCAGGCCGTTTTTCTCACGTTTAAACGTTTCATCGAGAGCACTAGCATAACCCATCTTCGGAAGCCATAGATTTTGCTCCCGAACTCGAAACGACTCTATTTTTTTACGGAAAGGTCTCGAGAAGATCTATACAATGGAAAAATAATTTTATGATTTGAACTTATAGAAAATTTATGGTTTCATTTCTCCTAACACTTGTCATTTTTAATAAAATTTGTAGTATTTTATAAAATTTTATTTGTTTTTGTTTAAACATAACAACCTCACGCGTATGCTCTTTCCTCACACTTTCAAAGTGATCTTGGAAATAAAAATGTGATCATTTCTTATGTGTTTTCGGGAATTAACATTTTTCTTTTATTAATCAAAGTTAGCTCATAAGTATGCTCTTTCCTCGCGCTTTTAAGCAATCTTGGAAATCAAAAGCGTGAACTTTCTTCTATTGTCTTGCCTCTACCTACCTCAGGAGAGTTCATTATAATATTTTCTTATAGGACCCGCTCTTAAGAAGGTTGATAAAACACTCAAAACTACTAACTACAGGTTGCCTTTGATTGTGAGCTAAGCAAACTACTAATACTTTGTGTGCAAGGAATCTCTTTAAACAAGATAAAATGAACATTTCTACACACTATATTTGCAGGTGTAGTTGACAAGGCTATTGCCCAACTACCATAACTATGGGAAGTATCTTGGCATAAGCCATAAAACTCATTATGAGGATTACCACATGAACCCCAAAGTAGTCACCACATTGAGGTAATTGGCTGGAAAACGGGTACCCCCATCCCAACTGACTAGTACACTTTGTGATATTAGAGTCGCACATATTTGTAATGGCGACCCTAGTGCGATTGATAATGAGGAAAATATTTTCTCATGGTTTCAAAGGGGGTAAACGAAAGCCGATAGCTAGCAATAACACCGCGCTCGCTCGGGTATACTGCTAACACCTAATTGAGAGAGCCACCTAAGAAGCCACACATTGTCCAATCCAATCTAAGGTAGAGGCCAAAACATCTATAAATAATTTTTTTTTCACATTCTCTTTTTTCTCTTTTTGTTTTCGTGAATTGTGTTCCACACTTGTCTCTCACATTCTCAATTTCATCTCGTTTGCTATCTCTCCCAAATACTCATTATTTGGGTGCATTCATACCTCTTCGTAGTTTCCAAATACTCCTTATTTGGATCCACTTTTGTCTCATTTTCACCTCTACACACGAGTCTAAGTCTTAAGTCTCGGACACCCATATCCGAACTTGAGCACTTTCATCCTCTTCATCTAAGTCTCAACATGTGATACTTGCTTTATCACAATCAAGCACCATTGTGATCACTTCGATCTTTCATCTTTCGAACTCTTGAGTTCGACGTTATATTGTTGAGCTTCAAGCACTTCATCCATCTTGCGTCGTCACAATTTAACATTCAATTTGTTGAATTGTTCATCTTCATCACTTCTTCGCTCTTCTCTTTTAGATCATTCACTTTTCTCTACCTTGAGATCCTTAACCAATCATTTTCCCTTCATCTCTCACATTCACTTTGTTGAGATTTGATATTTCCATCATCATCTTTTCACCTCTATATTTTGACATTCACTTTTTCGTTATTTGAGTATCATCCTTTCATTATTTAGTCTCCTCTCTTAGCACTCATATTATTAAGGGTCGAGCACCTTCGTTATCTTTCCAAGTTTCCTCTCTTAACACCCATCTTGTAAAGAGTCAAGCACTTTCATCATCTTTCCAGGTCTCCTCTCTTAGCACGCATCTTGTTAAGATTTGAGCACTCTCGCCATCTTTCTAGTCTCCTCTCTTAACACCCATTTTGTTAAGAGTTGAGCACACTAACCTTATCAAAGTATCATCCCCTTTGTACATTCACTTTGTCAAAGGTTTGAGCACATCACTTAACTCATACAATCATCCTCCCATCTTAGCATTTCTTTTGCTAAGAGTTCCATAATCGGACTTTCACTTTCCAAGCTTCTTCTCTTCGTCCACCTTGACATTCACATTGTTAAGGGTTGAATCTAACAAAACCTTTCCTCTTCATCCATCTTAGTATTCACGTTGTTAAGGGTCGAACCAACCAAATATTTTCAATCTCACTTCCATCTTAGCATTCACGTTGCTAAGGGTCACCTTGTTCAATTGTTTCTTCCCCTCTTCCATTCTAGCATTCACTTTGCTAGAGGTTGAGTTCATCAATATTTTCCCCTCTTCCATCTTAGCATTCACTTTGCTAAAGGGTTGATTTCTTCATCGCACCACTCTTCATTGTCCCCCATTTTTCAAACCAATGGTGGATTCACACAACCCATCATTTTTTCAGGAATGGTAAATAATGAAGGAAACTATTTCGGGTATGCAACAACCACGTAAACAATTCAACTTTGATGAATTGTGTCATTACCCTTTCGGCATTGACATCTTACGCACACTTTTAGAGCCCCCTCATTTCTAGTAATCTAGAAGTGAAGTTCTAAGTTGAGTTAACTAAGGAGAAGAATTAATTAAATAACTAATTTAATTAGTATTTAATTGTGATGAAATAATTAACCATTTTTTAAATAAATGTTTAATTATATTAGTCAAGGGGGTGTATGAATTAATTTAATTAATTCCAAAGGGATTGTGAGGAAATAATTAACCTTTTATTTAACTAAATGTTTAATTATATTAGCTAAGAGGGTGTAGGAATTAATTTAATTAATTCCCAAGACATTTGGAATTAAATTAGTTAATTCCAAAAGGTAGGAATATGACTTAGATAATTAAATTAATGTAATTAATTCTAAAATGGTGTATTTAAATAGCAGAATTAATTTCATTAATTCCAAAGGGTGTATCTTTGCGGCAAGATATAATTAATTTAATTAATTCTAATTGGATAGAAGCGAGATAAAAATATGTATGTATTTTTAGGGTGTCTACACCCACAACCCACCTAATGTTTGTTTTGTAGGACTTCTTAGCTATCGATGGTTTTGAATATCAAATCACTTACAATACGATCATCACAAGGTATCGAAGGTACAAATTCCAAACATGAGTGAAACAAGTATTAATCAGACACATGAAGTTGCAGGAGTATAAACCACATAAGGACAAGGGCACACCTTTGGAAGGGCCATAAAATTCATACGATTTTCCTTGGCCATCCACTTTGGTTTGTGTAGTGTTCAAGAAACAAATAGTTCAGATCATTTCTAGCCTTTTTAAGTCATCAGAGCAGCCCAAATTATGCCATAGAGCAAGGATATCACTAGGCCATATTCTCTCTTTCATTGCAAGTGTTTTATCCATTGTTGCTCATTATTTATCATTGCTTAATGATTACTCATGATATTTTTGTAATTAGCCTTAGAAATTAATTGATTAGGATAATCTACCATTGGTTACCACCCCCCTAGAGAGATATTAACCAATTTAGGTTAGATTGGGTTCATACCTAGGTTTGTGGATAAACATTGTAAAACCATTAAAGGTTGTACAAATGATTCCTGCTTGAGTTCCCACACTGACTAGGTCAAATTTGTTCCCTACAGTGAATTGTTGATAAGAAGATGGTTCCTATTTGTGGTTCCCATGCGGGTTTGATCAAATAAGTTCCTAACAATGCATGGTCAATGAGAATTCGATGAGTTCCTTCTCTACCTTCATTTTGAGTTGTGTACCAAGATCATGAGCACATATGGGTGGCACGTTGTAGAAGTGTGACTTTGTTTCTCCCATGTTCACACTAAGAGGGGAATGCTAGGAATTAATATTAGTTATCACATGGTTGGTAGTTATGTTATTAGGAAAATATTGTACGACTTATAGGTTAAGTATATTGTTTGTGAGTTGTTTAGTGTTTTAGAGAGATGCAAGGAGTTGGTTGGAAAAGAATACTCCTTAATTACATGAGCCACTCTCTATATGTGTAGGCTCTATGATTCAATTATAATTATGAGAGTTTTATTATTGTATTATTTTCTGTGAAGCTCGTACCAAATCATCACCATTTGGTGTTAAACTTAGGTCCCTTCTCAAGTTCTTTGTTAAACCTGATTGGTTACTCTAAGAACTAAGTCTCTTGCTATAAGAGGGAAAGGTTTTACCTTTGACCGTAGGAATTGCAATTTCGTGTCCCATACATTTTATTTTACAAGGTCAGATCCTTTTATTTGGTTTATCTTGATTTCCATGCTTTCTAGACAAAGTATTGTATTTTGTCTCTTTCATGATCTAGATTATGTTGACATGATTGTTGTTCGAAGATGAGATTTCAAATAGAGGTATTCAAATTTTGGGATACGCTTCCCTGGATTTAGACAATTCATAAAGGTTGAATGGTTGGTGCTCACAATTATGTACAAGAGGATCCTATATGTATAGTTATGGGTTTTTATCAACTTTGACTACATGGGTAGAGCATATTTTGAATTTTGAGAGAGAATACCATTTTTTCAAAATACATATTTGATGTCAAAAATTGACATCCAAACGATAAAGGAATCAAAGTTTCGGGTGGTTTGGATGTTGAAATGAAAGGAAACTCGTTATAATTGGAAATTTACAAATACAATAACTTCAAAAATTTGATGTGTATTTGATGTTGAAATGAAATACAACACATCAAAATTAAAACCATTTTCAGTATGGAAGGTACAAAGTCAAGTTTTAGTGTGTATCATGATGTTGAATCTTCAATGGTCGCCTAAATGCTAAAAAAGTTTTGACTTAAGAGTTTTGACTTTTTTCATTTGTTTCACCCCCTCAAACTCCTATTTTTGATGTTTTGGTGTCAAACTTTGGGGCAAATGTTGCGGTGGCATATATTCATGAGACCTATGATCTAAATGAATAACGAATGCGTTACCTAGAAAATAGTGTCTTCATTACTTCATGACTTTAATGATCGTGCATAGAGTTTTCTCATAGGTAGATTACCTTTGAACATCGGCGAATGTTTTGAGTGATATGCCTCTAGGTGTCCATGTTGAGTGATCATGACGCGTAGAGTGATATCATATGCATAGGTTAGGATTTCAAATTGTTAATTGATGTCAAACATTTCAATGATGGGAGCTAAAGAGAGTTTGGATTTGAGTTCTTTAAATACTTGGTTTGCAAGTTTCCAATGAAATGTTGATTTAGCTCATGAATTTAACGTCCATGAGAAGTGTGATAAACCTAACACAAACCACCAATGGAGTTCAATGAGTCTAAGAAAATTTTGCGTAAACGCGTCATAAAGAGTGACCAATTTGAATTATTTTTCTCCATGAATTCCTTCATGATCAATGATGTATCCCAATATTGAACTTGAGTAACACCACGAATACACTTATCTAAATTGGCTCGCAACTTGTTAGTGCAAGTTATATAGAGGACCTTTTGAACGTGTGCAATGTTCTTGATCTTCACATCTTACAATAGAAAAGTATGTCGTCAAGTTTAGGCAATGACATAATAATTTTGAATGGAAACCACATTGTTCATGAGCCTCATGAAGGTGGTTAGAGTGTTGATCACATCAAACGGCATGAGAAACCACTCATATAGGACTCCTTTTTTTTTTTTAATGTATTCTTTGACAAGATGTATTATGGGCTGACTATTGTGTGGTCATAATCTAACTTGAGATTCATATTTGTAAAGTTAATGTGCAACTTGAAGCTGGTCCAAAAGATAATCAATATCAAGAAGAGGATACATTTTATTGATAAGAACTTTGCATATAATAAATTAGTAAATTGTAGAAGATAACAAAAAACAAGATATATGGGGGCAAGATGCCCAAATAATCAATATATGCATAATAATACCCTTAAGGTAGGGCAACACCATGCAATGCTCCTTAAGGAAGGAGTAACTCCACAATCTCCCAAGATAGGAATCCACTTCGAGGGGGACACCTCCAATATACCTCTACCAAGTAGAAGCCTCAAATCATACATCCATGACCTCCTCATAATGATACTCACATCCTTTAAATAGGATGGGTAACACCTAATCCTAATGTAGGCCGACTCATTACCCAATATAACTAATTCCTATGTGAGCCCATATAACTAACTAAGGGGATGTGTGCCACATGTCGGCATCTCCATCAACCCATATACATTATAATATTATATCCCATGTATACATATAACTAAGGGGATGTGTGCCACATGTTGGCATCTCCATCAACCCATATATATTATATTACCATATCCCAAGGTACATAGCATTGCCTCCCTCTTTGACATGTTTCGTCCCCGAAACATAAGAAGAAGCCATATAATGAGTGTGCTTTAAATTATTACACACTTGTCGCCATGCTTGATCATCCAACCACCCATATGAAATCCTAGTGGGTGATGCTACTCCAAACCTGATTCCATATTCCATTGTGCTCATCTGATTCCATCCTGATCCATATGTGTTCCTCCTCGGCATCCATGCATATCCATAATGATTATTCATGTGATTCCATGTCATACAATTATTGTTCCATTGATTCCATGTATAGCCAAAATTATTACTCCTCCAATTCCCTGTATATCCATATAGATTGTTGACCTCATGTGTCCTAGTATGTCTCCATGATTTTTTCCTCTCATAATGATGTGGGTGTCTATATGGTTCAACCTTAATATGCTCAACCTTATCAATCTTTTCCTCTTTTTCCTCTTCCAACTTGTTTGTTATTTCTTTTTTCTCTTGAGTAGAGAAATTATTTTTGACTTTTTCATCATGTTTTTCATCCTCTCCTTCTGATTCATCCTTATTCCCTTCTTCACCATCTTCAAATTCATCTTTGTGATCCAATTTTACATTACTTTTTTCTTTGCTAAGTGTGATATCTTGCAATGTAATTTTTTTCGCTTGTACTATAATTTCATGAATTTATTTTGCACATTAATATTAATTGTTCCCAATGTCTCTAACCAAGGATATCCGAGAACAATATCCATACCTTCCATATCTAAAGAATAAAAATATGAATGTAAAACATATTTATCCATAAAGCTTTAAATCTTCAAAAACTTGAATCGCTTACCATCCATTTGAGATTCCTTGATATGCTTTGTTTGCACATGTAGATTGTGAGCTGCATCCATATTGATGAAGTTATATTTGTTGCTAGGGTTTATGGAAACAATTACCTTTTTTCTTTGAATGCACCCTTCAAACTGAAATATTGAAGTTGCCTTCCTTGAAGATGCACTATCATGTGTAACAACTTCATCAACATTTTCTTCTTCTTCTTCTTTTTGTTTCCCATCTGTCCATGAAAACTTGTTCCAGTTCCTCCAAAGACCAATTAGACTTCTCCTTTTCTAACTCAGAAAACCAAATCTATGCAAGGCCACTAATCCACAACTTGAATAACCAAATATCTGATGGTTTAGAGAATTTATCCCTAAATTTGTTCCACCATTCTCTAGCATCAATCCTGCCATCTCCAAAAAAAGTTACCATCCCCATGATCCACAAAACTAGGGTTTTAGGAATAGACCCTTTTGATCAAACCTTGTTCTAACCCTTTCAGCTAAAGTTCAGCCAAAAATCAGAAATCACATAACACAAACCCCAATTTAATTTTTGAGAGATTTCGAAAATGTAAGAAAGTTAGGAAAATTCCTAAAATTGCGGCCTGTGGAGCAAAATATTAAAAAAAAAAAAACTGCAATAACTCGACAAAATAGATCCAAAAATTCTGAAATTTCAGTGGTATCACCTTTGAATATATTCACATCAACCCAAAAAAATTATTTCCTAATTCGTCATTATTCAGAAGATATATATGAAACCTTAGAATTAGGGTTTCAACCCTAAAACGAACATATCTTCAAAAAAAACAGCTCCAAAAAATCTAAAATTTGGAGGGAAGATCACTTGAATTATGTTTCTACTCCCCACAAAAAAATTTGAAAAATTCCAGGTCGATCTCCAGATATAGGCGAATCACCAACATTAGGGTTTCATCCCACAAATTGCCCAGATCGTTGCTTTGATACCACTTGATAAGAACTTTGCATATAATAAATTAGTAAATTGTAGAAGATAACAAAACACAAGATATATGGGGGCCAAGATGCCCAAATAATCAATATATGTATAATAATACCCTTAAGGTAGGGCAACACCATACAATGCTCCTTAAGGAAGGAGTAACTCCACAATCTCCCAAGATAGGAATCCACTTCGAGGGGGACACCTTCAATATACCTCTACCAAGTAGAAGACTCAAATCATACATCCATGACCTTCTCATAATGATACTCACATCCTTTAAATAGGATGGGTAACACCTAATCCCAATGTAGGTCGACTCATTACCCAATATAACTAATTCCTATGTGAGCCCATATAACTAACTAAGGGGATGTGTGCCACATGTCGGCATCTCCATCAACCCATATACATTATAATATTATATCCCATGTGAACCCATACATATAACTAAAAGGATGTGTGCCACATGTTGGCATCTCCATCAACCCATATATATTATATTACCATATCCCAAGGTACATAGCATTTATTGACGGTGATCATGTTGGTTATGTAGTAGTCAATGCAGAGATGCTAAAAACCATCCTTTTCGATGCAAGGAGGACAATAGTCCTACCACAAGGTGAAGTGATGATGAATTGCACAATGTATCCTCTCAAATGTGCAAGGCTTCATAGCGGACAAGGGTATACACACATTTAATGCGACATAATTCTCCCTTCGAGGTCTACATTAGGATTGGCGACATTCTTCCCTCATCTCATAGACATGCTTGAATGTATAAGTAGATTAGCACGGATTACACTACTTTGTATTACCGGTGGGTGCATCTAAAAAGCTTTATTGTGTAACCATTAGTCTTAAAATCTAGGAACTATACTTATCATTTTGTTGGAATTTCCAATGGAAGAATAAAGAATTACAACAATATATTCTCAAATGAATAGGGAATATCCTATAATATCTCCACAAGGATCTCTTTGAGATCTCAACATGCCTATCCACAACTATCTACGTGTAAAAGTACACGCACACTTTTACACATGATAGTACACATGAGAGTGAAATGCAAAGTATAGGCTAAAAGCCTATCCTAAGTACCCTCATGATCTATATCATGAAAGACTTGGGCAAATCTTCCCTTGGTCAATGAGTTCCTACGTTTATCTTTGAATCTCATCAATTTCCCAAATTAATATACGGTACAAAGGATTGTTGGGAAGTGGCGATTCGAGAATGAGATCAATGTGATGCTTGGCCAAGAAATGTGTGAGAACGCCTTTAAATTTCTCAAATGCATCTCCATATTGTTGTATGAGGCAATCACGTTGTTTCTCTTGAGTTGCAAACCTGCCATTTGGGGTTGCAAGAGTATTCTTCTATGCAACCTTGTATTTTGATCCTAAACGGACCATGACTAGAACACAAGTCTAACCAAGAGACAAGCTTTCTACATTACTTCAGCGATGCTCATGAAATGTTAGTCTTCAAGGAGATTCCAAAATGTGGTGTGCAATTTTTGAGCTTGATTGACCAACATTATGGTTTAGCTTTGTAGGTCACTTCTCAATCTTATCAATAAGATTTCCAAGAAGGTGGTTGTCTGTTTCTAGAGGAGCAACATCATGCATGAGAGAATCCCGCATAAGTGAGATTCCATAGTCAAGTGAACATCATGGGGTGACTTTGATATCATGACCTCACTTTGAAAACATCAAGCAAATATGGTTGGAGGTTTGTGTCCGTTGCCGAGACCTAGACACTTCGTAGTCTTATGCAATGATATTCTTCCAATTTCCATTATCAATGATGACATCCTTTTACCCAACACTTGGTGTGGAAGAGATGCCCTCTTTCTTCAAAATCAATGAGTGTTGACACTCAACCATGTTTGAACGTCAAGATTGGTATCTTGTTCTTCAATTGTGAGTTGTTGCCGCAGTTTGAACAAGCAAAGTCTATAGTGCATGACATTCTCGATTGTCATGGGTATTAACCTTGTGATGACTATACCATTTTGTCCCTTTTCCCTTGTCTTTCTTCTAGGAAGGGGTTTTCCATTGAGTAGTTGCTTCTTTTGTGAAGGTTGTCCACTACGAGGTTACCGATATGCAGTATTAGGCTGCTTCTTGTTTTGTGGCCCCGAAGACTTGTTCTTTGGAGGAAAACAAAAAAAAGCTACAAACTTTCATCTTTTTCTTGGCTTGCTCTTCAATCATGACATCTTGGTTACTGAGTTCCCCAAGTTTGAAGATAATAAGAACTCCACTGCAACTCCAAGTTTGTACATGGTAGAAACTCCATTACAACCAACATGTAGGAAGGGATCATGCGAGTGTACTTCAGGACTTGATACAAGTTTGTTTCATAAATATTCAAACATGCATTGATTTCATGGAACTTGTTTCTGTAATAAGTCACAGACTAATCCTTCTTCTTCCTCAACAACTGAAATTTCTTACAAATATCATGATAATGCCGATGTGGATGAAATTATGACATGTTGTATCAACAAATTTCACCAAGTATCGATGGTTTTGTACTCACTATAATTTTTTGAACTATGGGATCACCACCTGTTGAGTGTTTAAGTTGGAGCTCTTCAAAGTCACAAAGGTGATATTTTCTTCATTAAAGAACTTGTTGACAATGTAGTATACTTCAGCTACCATAGCCACTCATCCAATGCTTCAATGTTGATTTTTTCTGTAACTATTGGGATATCCAAGCTGATTTGTACCTTGAATGCATTCAGTTCTGAAAAGGAGGATTGGTAGGAGCTGCAAAGGTGGTTGGACTCAGTTGCATCATTAGTTCATAAAACTGAGAGAAAAGTTCCTTTCCCTGTTCTTCCAAATCTCCCTCAGCAAGTTTTTGGATGTGTTGTAGGAGACTTATTTGTTTCCAGTCATCTTGGATTTATGTCTTTTATCGTCGAGATATACTGAAATAGAACCAGGTTAAATGTCATATTTCCGATTTTGCAAACAAGTTGATATGCATTGACAAGATGCTTATTAGAAATAAGATTTGATACCAATGATTTGTGTGGATTCCAAGAGATGGATGGAGGACAATCTACAACTAACTAAACTAACGGACATGTTCAACCAGAGTTGCAAATTATAAGAACATGCAATGGAATCTAAAAGATGTGCAATAAGCGAGAGCAGAATTGCTCTTCTATTACTATGAACATACAAGAAATGAAATATACAATGCAAGTCTCGGATTGTGCATATCTTGTAGACCAAGCCCTGAAGAGGATTGTAACGGTGTTAGGATGTTTTAGAATTGAACTAGATCGATGTTTGCTCATTCATGTATTCTATCTCTGTGTCTAACCTCAACTGAAACAAAAAAGTTATATATAACTGTATGTATGTATGCCGCAGATGGTTACAAGATTTGTTCAAGTTCAACCAATTCATTTTCCATAACCATCATCAATCTTGGAAGATAAAGTATTGATCCGCTATCTAACATGGACTATGTGAATTATTGCACATGTGGAGTCCGAGAATCTGGCGGTTCAATTTGCGGCATCATTTACCATGGATGCAAAACATGGAGCTTTGCAATGAAGGGAAGCTTCACAAAAGAGGAACTTTGCAAAGGAGAGAAGTTGTGTTGCAAAATGAGGGAGCTTCACAACAAAGTGGATACTTCACAAAAAAATTGATTCCTTTGTAACGAACAATTTTGTGATAGCATCACAAAAGGCTTGCAAAGGTTGCAAACACCTTGAAAAGCTCGACAAAGGTATTCTGGTGAACCCTAAGTCATATACCCTAAACCCGATCCCATAGTATTGGAAATGATCTGATCAAAACTCAATGTATTTTGGTAAATGAATGCACTTGGTACATTGTATAAAAATCACAGGAGAAAATAATTTAAATAGAAACTTAGGATCTAATATTGCTTTCATACTTCCCACTTTAGATATTTCTGATGTATCATTGTTGTCTTCCTAAGATATTTTGCTGCCAAGAGATGCATATATATTCCTGAACTTTGCAGGCGGTATTATTCCATCCAACACTTCTTCATGCCCAAAAATTATTCTCTAGCTCTTCAATTGCTTTACAGGAAACAAAAACTGTACCAGTCCTTCGCAATTAAAAGAATTCCTGCACTTTGCATGTGGTATTATTCCATCCATTAATTCTTTGTGGCCAAAAATTATACTCAAGCTCTTCAATTGCTTTACGGGATATAAAAACTGTACCAGTCCTTCACAATTAAAAGATAATAAAGCACAGAAGCTTCCTTCCATGCAAGACTGCATTTATAATTTGTTGCATTCACCAATAATTGCCACAAGAACATTGTCCATCCTTAAAATGATAGAAACAGATGGAATCCTCGTAACAATTTCTCGTGAAACAATCTTTGAGATGTACTTGGTGGCAGAATGACAGTCACCACATACCCGAAGATTCTTAACATTGCAGAGAGGGGTCCCTGTAGGTGTATTTAGAAGTCCAAATACAATTGTCAGCTTCTCACTAAGGTGAAGAAGAATATATTCTTATACTTTTCATCCACATCATGAAGTAGATATTTTGTATCAGGCATATACTCTGCTGCTTCCATCTTTACTAACAAAGTCTCCAGTTTTGCATAAATTTCCTCTGTTTGTGGATGCCATCCGACTCCTACTACAAAGTGTTCAGCTTGTCATTAATCTCAATCCAGCTGCATCCTGGCTGCTTCTTTACACTCCTGTCTTTCATTAATTTCCTCACTTCTCCAATTCTGTCCCACCTGCCGCTTGCAGCATAAATATTTGACAACTGCACATAATGTGAAGAATTATTTGGCTCCAACTCAATAAGGGACCGTGCAATATGTTCTCCAAGCTCTGTATTGTTATGAACCCTACATGCACCAAGCAAGGATCCCAATACTACAGCATTGGGTTTTTCTGGCATTTTGTCAATAAACTCCGTGGCTTCATCCAGATGACCAGCACGACTGAGAAGATCAACCATGCAGCAATAGTGCTCCATTGTTGGTGTGACTTTATAATTTCGCTTCATGCAATCAAAGTATCGCCAGCCATCATCCATTAGGCCTGCATGACCACATGCAGATAGAACACCAATAAAAGTAACATAGTTTGGTTTTATGCCTTCTCGTTGCATTTGCTCAAAGAATTGAAGAGCCACCTTTCCCTGACCATGCATGGCATACCCTACAATCATTGCATTCCATGATACAGTATTTCGCCTAGGCATTTTATCAAACACTTTTTGTGCATCCATTATATGTCCACATTTTGCATACATGTCAACAAGGGCACTTCCCACAAAGATATTAGACTGCAATCCACTTCGAATAACATCTTCATGGACCTGCTTCCCATGTTCTAAAGCTGCCAAGTTTGAACAAGCTGAGAGAACACTGGCAGATGTATCACTGTCTGGCTGTGGACCAGTCAATCGCATTTGGCGAAACAGCTTTAGGCTTTCATCAAAGCACTGGTTCTGTGCATATCCTGCAATCATTGCATTCCATGAGGCAAGAGTATGTTCTGGCATTCTTTGAAATAACTTAAGAGCATCTTCCACATACCCATTTTGTGCAAAACCTGCAACCATCGAAGTCCAGGAGAACTCATCTCGCTCAGGCATTTCCTCAAATAGCTTCACAGCCTCCTCAACAAGCCCGTTCTGTGAATATCCAGCAATCATAGTATTACAAGAGACCATGTTCCGTTCAGGCATCTCGTCAAACACTTTGCGTGCATCCTCCACGTTACCACATTTCACATACATATCCATAAGGGCACTCCCTACAAACACATTAGATAGAAATCCTCCTCTAATTATCTCCTGATGAATCTCCTTGCCGTGTTCCAGAGCTCTCAAGTTGGAGCACGCTGGGAGTACAACAACATAAGTAAAATGATTCGGCCTCATTCCAGATCGCTGCATATCGTAAAACATTCTCAGGGCTTCTTCCCCAAGCCCATGCCTGGCATACGCAGAAACCATCACGGTCCACATCACAGCATTACGTTGAGGTATTTTTTCAAACACATCGCGCGCAGCCTCTATATCGCCACATTTCACGTACATATCCACAAGGGCACCGCCTGTAAACAAATTAGACTCGTATCCCCTTCTAGCAATCTCCCTATGAACCTCCTTACCCTCGTCCAGAGCTGCTAAGTTTCCACACGCAGGCAGAACACTTGCAAGCGCAAAATGATCCATTTTAATACCACTGTCTCTCATTTCGCAATACAAATATAAAGCCTCCTCATCCTGCCGATGCCTGCAACAAGCCGCAATCATTACAGTCCATGCCACCACATTTCGTTCAGGCATTTCGGCAAACACTTGGCGAGCATCTTTCAAATCCCCGCATTTTGAATACATGATCTGAATTTTAGTCTCTAATGCTTTAGTTTCCCTCTGAATGATGTGGGCATGCACTAATCTGCCTTCTGCAATTGCCTTCTTGTTAACACACCCATGTAAGAGATATGCATATACATCGAAATTTGCTGCAATACCTCGTCGATCCATACACTGTAATAAGTTCAAAGCCTCTTTAATTCTGCCCTGGTCAGACAGGACGCTGAATCTCCTATTAGTGTCGATTTCAGCATTGCTATGACTGCCAAGAACAATTTTTTCTTCTTCTTCTTCTGCTTTTAAAGCAAATGCATGTTTACTGTGCAGGAATTGAATCTTGGTTTTAACGGTTATGTCGTTATGGGTATCAGGGCAAAGAATCACGGGTTTAAGAATTTGTAGGATATTTCTAGCTGGAAGTTTGAACGGACATTTAAAATAATGAAGTCTTAAAGCCAATTCCATTCATGCCTCACACTTTTAGTGTGCCTACAAACCCTGCAGACAAACTATGTTTGGCATTTGTAAGAAAACATAAATCTTTGGACGATAAAGAAAGATTGGTTTCCAAACATTTGAAGAACACATTGCGTAGCTGTCGTGTGGTGTTTAATCGTTGAAAAAGAAGAACTGCATTTGTGTTCACCAGACGGTAAAAGGCTATGAAACCACAGCACCAACAGCATTCATTTGCATGTTTACAAGAGTGATACAGTACAGAGTAGACAGTAGCAGCCTAATTTGAGTTTGGATATTCATGTCTGCTGACTGCTAGTAGATTATATCTCGGTGGGAGATGCGAGTGTTTTTCGCTGTGCAAAGTTTCCCGAACGAATGGCAGCTGGCTCCGGATAGGCTGTGGAGGAGGCGTTCACCTAGGTGTCTCTTCCGCCTAGGGCTGGGCACGTTGAACTCTTTCAACATGTGCTTAAAAACTAGTAGAAACGTCGAAGGGGATCTTTTAGAGGAATTATATTGTAGGGAGAGAAACAATCTGAGAGGAACAAGGGGTTAGAGGGTGGTGAAAGTAGACAGGAAAATCAATGTGAAACTGAACCATACAAAAATGACATCACATTTATGTCAATCATTTGAGGAGACCTGGGTTGTTGTTTTAGACGATGTAGAAACAACGTAAAGAGATATTTGTCAATGTAAGGAGCGACAAATTTTTTTGGAAGTGAAACTGTGTTTGTAGTTTTAGCCCTTGCATAAATATAGACAGGAAGATGTGAAGTGGAAGTAGAATCGAAGGTGGCGACCTCATGCAAAGTTCTACTCATCAACAATAGTGATGGCATCGTCATTCAACAAACACCAAAAACGGCATTTGTGGTTTGTTGAGGATTTTGATTGTACAGGGAAAGTAACCATCAACATGGGACATGCAACACCACCCTTTGAATTGGGCCCGGGGCGGAGAAAACAATGCGAAGAAGCCATGGGAAGGGGGAAAGAAGTAGTGGTTGTGGAGCGGAGGGGCGACATGATTACGATTATTTAACTACGATAATATTTTGAAGGATTTGATCATTTTTGAGTATGTGAACGTTGTTATTATGAAGATAGAGGTTGAAATACACAAAGAGGAGACATTTTCATTACTTTTTTTGTAAAAATGGAGATTTAAATGCATATATAGGTAAAGGATTTTATGTTTTACTTATACAAAAATTCTTGCAAGTCTATGTTTATTTCTGGTTAAATTTATTCGTGGAAACCCCTTGTGCATATGCTTTGAAATCTTGACGTCATGGATTTGAAATTTGAGATTTGAAATATAAAAGTTTAGGAAATGGGTTTGGCTTTGCTAGGGTTTCCTACATGCCTTCGCTCATGCAAGAGATTGTGTCGGTCCTATCTCGCCTGCATCTTGTCACTGTTCGTGCTTAGATTGTCTTTTCATAGTGACTTGGGCAATAACTCCGCCCGTTTAGGGTGGTGTTTGCCAATATAATGGCCCCTAACCCTCCCGTAGCAACAACTGTTACATAAACAGCGTTGACGATGGCTCACAAGCGCGCACATAAATTTTTCCCCAAGGTCTACAATGAGGTAATGAAACTAGAACCCCCAAATGTTACTATTGATCTTATGTTTGTGGATCATGTTGTCCGTTTTTATAGTAACAACTGTTTGATAGAATATTTTTGTGATCGTATACCATCTTAGTCTTATTTGCAAAAGTGGATTAAGAACCATTGGGAGACTGTTGGCATCCAAGTTACTGGTATCCAGAATCTCACCAAAGGGTTCTATCTTTTTACCTTTCGAGAGCCTTTGCAAGTCCAACTTTTGCTTGAGCTCTCCGCCGGCTGGTACATTGGTAACACATTACTTGTCTTGTCCAAATGGACACTTGATTTTAACCCATCCAGTCACATTTCACTTTGAATCCTTGTATGGGTGGAGTTACTTGGGTTACCATTACAACTTTGGCCATTTCTAAATGATATTGTTCGTCCCCTCACCGTGTCATTTGTCATGAGCCGAGCATTTTTATGCGCGCCCACATAAATGGGTTTGTGTGGAGGTTGAATTAGCCTCTGATCTATGGGACCATGTCGACATTCAAGTTAGGTCTCAGTGCGTATCTCGCAAAAAATTATCTATTTCAATCTTTCCAATGCTTGTTTTCGTTTTCAAGCCCCAACTAATGCATTCGCGATTGATCGCTTCTCTAAAGATGCTAAGCTTGCTAATACTCAATCTTATGCCAAAACAAAAGAGGTCGCATCTGAGGAATGGACCACTATGAACAATAAAAAGGTAGCAGGTCTAAATCCCTCGCAGCTCCCCTCCCTCTTCTTGCCATCATCGGTTTTGTCAACCACACCACCCACCCTACCGTGTCCCACCTAGCCATCCTCGCCCTTGTAGAGCCAACCAACTTCTTCTCCGCAATAGCCACAAGCTAGGACAGTTTCTTCCATGTCCATCTCCCAACGCCATTCACGGATTCCTCCTAGGGAGAACTCTACGGAGGTGTATAGGCCGAACAGGGCTAAGCGCTGCACCATTCCAATGGAGAAACCTAGTTCAAACTAGCCTTTCACTCTTTCCAACAATTTTGGTATTTTAAGCTCGGCAGATGATTTGCAAGAGGGGCAGGGAGAGCTAGTTATGTCTGAACTTCCATGAATTGTTTATCATGAAATGTTAGAGGTCTCATAGAATCCTCTAGAAAATATTATGTGAAGCAAGCTTGTCATTTAATTGGTAATTTAGATATTATTTGTTTACAAGAGGTTAAAGTTACTGGTTTTCTTCTTTAGACTTCATTAATGTGCATAACTCCGAATTATACGCATTTTTACTCTTCTCATTTGGAAGGCAAATGTGGTGTTTCTATTTTGTGTCCCCTAGATTTTTGGCATGATCTCTTCCACGGGTCATGATCCTGAAAATCGGGTCATGTGGGTTATTTTGGATATTAATGGATTTTATTTTGGTGTGCTCAATCTTTATGCTTCTAATGATGGTCCGGAAGGTCAACATTATGGCATTGGTTAGGGATAATTTTCCTCTCTCCTATTGGTTGATTTGTGGTGATTTTAATATGGTTGAACATCCCGAGGACAAAATGGGGCACTTCCTATGTGTGTTGGTGTATGAGTGAGCGCAAAGTGTGGTTTTATTTCAAAAACCGTTGGAGCCTTAGTGACCCAATTTTTAAAAGGTGGTGGGACTTTAGTTCTCAAAATTGGTTTGCATGGTCTATTTTTCGAGAAGGGTGCACGTGTGCTCAATTGATCGGGTCAAGTTATCTCAAGCAGCAAGTATTTGAGCTAGAAACTAACGGTCACTCTCTTATCATTACCGGCTAGATATTCTTTTGTCTAATCGTACCCCTATTTCCTTCAGAGTTACGTGGGGTGGGGTCCAATTCAAGGTACCAAATAATCATTTTTATATGAGTGTTTCTCTACTGAGTCATATGGGGGTGTTGTCTCTTATTGCCAAGGTATGGAATAAGGCACCGCGTCCACCTTATGCTGGGTGTCTTGGTGGAATGAGGCTATTTAGCAGACCACTAAATTTCTTCACCATTTTGGCAAACAATTTTCCCAAGTTTACAAACGGGTTGACTCTTATCTTCACCAAGAATTTCAAAGGACTACCGTACTTTTGGAATCTCAACCTTTTGATGTAGCAACTCAAGTTCAGGCTGCTCAACTTGGACATCATTGAAGATCATTAAACATCATAAGGCCAAGGGTACTCGAGATCCGTGCTCGGTTTCACTTGGATCAAACCGCGATCGGGCTTGTTGGTGCCCTTCTTGGACTTCCTTTGAAAAGTGGATAAGTTATTAAAGGACTACTTAAGGTCGAGTTACGGGTAGGAGGCTTCCGCCTGTGGCGTGGGAGATTTTCACACTTCCACGGGACCAAGATGGTATGGGTATTATTGAGGTGTACAGACAGAACATCTCTCTTTGTGCCAAGTGGGTAATTCATAGCATTCATGGTAATAAAGCTTGGCAAATTTTATTACGGCACTGTATTTCTTCTAGCTCTCCTTATGGTAAGAATTGTTGGAAGAATATTGGTTTTCATACTTTATTAATCACTAGAGTGCCAATTAAAATACATGGTACCTTCATGGTGAAGAGCATCTGGAAAGCTTTTGAGGATGTAAAGCACCTACTACGGTGGGTTGAAGATGGCTTCCATTCCACTCTATCCTTCAATGATCATAACATCTGGTGGTCACATGTATTCTCATAAGAAAACTTGCCCCTTGTGGAGTTTCCTGATGTCAAGGCGTTGAGGCTTGCTAGGAAAGGCATATCCACTATCAGAGATCTGGTCTCTAGAAGAGATTGGATCCCTGGCCGAGCTTAAAGAGAAATTTAAGCTAGCCAATATGGACTTTCCTTTAGTTCTCAAAATTCAGTCTCTTTTGCCAAATGTAATGTTGCACAAACTTGGGCTACAACCACCTTCCTTGGTGGAAGGATTGGAGATGGAATTTGGATATACCTTTTCTCAAATATAACTCGGGGTCATCTATTCCCTTCTTTCCCCTGTTTCACCTGTCATTGAAAAGCTTAATACCATATGGAACTTGCACTCTTCCACTACCACTTGGCTTCACCGCCTCCATCATGCTTGGAATCCTCTGCTTTGACCCTAAGTTGAATTTATTTCTTTGGTGCCTAATCTACCAAGGCCTCCCTTTGGGGGAGTGGTTAAGCCACATTGGCATCCCCAACCCCAAATGCTTTTGTTGTGGTTGTCCAGAGTCTTTTAAGCATGTTTTTGGTTACGCCCCATGCTCAAAGTGCTTGGTGCTAGATCCATTCCCTTTTCCAGCCTTATCATCTTGAGTTTTTTTATTGGAATAATGCTTTCTTTGGGGATTATGTTAACCAACTTGCTTACATTGCTTCAATTTGGAATTTTTGTGTTTTGTTATTCTCTTTCATCTTTGGAAGGCTAGGAATAATGCTTTTTCAGCAATGTGAACTCACTTAGCTTCTGTTAACAAAAAGGTGGTGATTATTTCTTCTGTGTGTATTTAGATCCGAGCCCGGAGCTCAAAAATGGCTTTGGAGTTTCCTCACCTTGCGAGTTTCTCGACCATTGGGGCAATGCACCTTGTACCATGAGTCGGGTCCCTCCAAACAACAGTTTAGGTCCTCCTCCTCCCGCTTCCGCCTCCCTGACAACGCAACCGCACTCGCAGACCACTCTCAAAGTGCTCTACCTTCTCCTCTACATGCTCTCAATGGCCCTTCCTCTTCAGGGCCAGGCTGGAGTCCTCGTGCGTGAGGAAAATACGCCACTAGCTCTTCAAACTGGGGTTCTCCGCCTGGGGGAGCACCTAGATTTGGAGGATCACCTCCACCTGGTTGGGGGGCTATGGTTCTACTCAATATGCGATTCCGGATCGGGATGGTTGGATGGTTGACCCCCCTACTAACAATCCTAATACAATTAGCTTCATTCCGCCGAGAGATGATCCACCACCTCCTCCAAGTTTTGTTGTTGTGTGTGCTTAACTATGCATTAATGTAGTTTCTTTCTGGTTGGTTTTGTGTCACCCTCGTGGTCATTCTCTATTTCCTTCGTGGCCATTTAGTTTCCCTCATGTCTATTCTCTCTGTTGCTCTCGTGGCAACTTTTTTAATCCTGTGGCCTTTTTTTGTGTTGCCCTGTGGGTGTTGCTGGACTTTGCCCTGTGTTCTCTACCGACCACCCTTTACTATGTAACACTTTGTATTATTTTGTTAATATAATATAAAGGAGTTCAATAGTAAATATGACATTTAATCCTCACCAAAAAATTGGATATATAAATAGATCATGTCTCTATCTTTTTCCATCAACATCGCCACACGTTGAATTTCATAGGATTTCACATACACTCTATACATCACTAATCATATAAACTCTATATGTCCTACTATAGAATCAAAAGAATGACTGAGGAGGGGGAGGAGATAAATAATATAAATGACATGAAATAAAAATAAAATAGTAATCTTTAATACACAAGTCACATGCATTTTATAAAAAAATTGTAAAAAAATATACAATAGCTTAATTACATTAAATTTCACTGAAAATGTTAATGATTTTATGAGATTTATGTTGTATTTTTGAAATTAGGGTTTAAAAAAATACTTCGGGGAGGAAAAAGTAAAAAAGGAATAACTTATCAAGTTGAATTTCATCAAAGAGGTGAAATTACACAACTTGTTATGTTGAATTTCATTATAAATTTAAGTGAGATTACGAGTTACAACCTATAATTCATAGAATTAGGGTTTTGTGAGAAGCTTCAAATTTGCGTCGTTATGAAGGACAAAGAAGCTACATGATAGCTTGTCAGATCAAATTTCATTGTGAATCCTAGAGGATGGCGTGCAATATAAAGGCAAGGTAAATTGTCGAGTTTCCCACTCGTAGTAGGATTTTAAATAATGGAGAATCTATATTGCAAGTGATTTTATGATGGAAATATAAGAGGTCATCGAGGAAATTGATGTGGATTCGTTATCTGGGATGGGAGATTTTATGGATCAAGCATTTATGGTGTAGGGTTATATGGAAAATAATGTGGCCCGGGGTGGAGAACACAATGTGAAGAAGCCGAGGGAAGAGGGGCAAGAATCAATGTTAGTGGAGAGGAGGGGCGAGCATGCAACCATATGTTGTTGTAGCATTTGAAAATTTATGAAGGTTAAGGCCAGGGCTTTATGGAGCCTACATTTTGAGGCAAGGGGATATGATTAGGGCTATAAGGGGCTTATGACCGTAGGATGCGACAATACATCTAACCCGACCAATGTCGAACTAGACCATTTCCCTCCCCTTTATATTATTTAGAGTACGTCTTCAACATAATTATAATGCTTCAACATTCAATAAAAATAAAAATAAATAAAATGATGATTTACTCACACCTAAAACTTGTTAAGTACGCATAGGTGTGTGTCAAATTTAACCTAGTGATAGGTCAAGGGCAACCACATGGTCGTCAACTTGTTTTAAAATGTTTAGATGGTAATGCTTGTTGTGATCACTGACCACTTTATTGTTATCTTAATTTTGAGAAGTCCATCTGCCCTATTTATTGCAACAATATCCCAATTCAACAGAAATTCAGGGGGACTGGATCTCCCAATAAAATAATAGGCCTCACCAATTTATTGACAATGATACAATGGATTCAAAAGTAAGACAACTGACAAACCAAATTTTGTTACAAATGAATATAATTTGATAATAAAAATTAAAATGTGGAATTATGAGAATTTTCAAACAACAATCACTCACAGTGTCCAATAATACTAATGGTAATATTGATGAACGACCCGAAATTAACAGGACTCTAAACTAAGAATGGAAACAAAGAAAAATTATTGATCACGATAAACTAATAAAGGAAATGATGAAAACTATCGAATTTGAGGTAGAATTACCAGATTTGAAATATATGGCCACTCACAAACAAATAAAAGTAGTAATAATGTTGAAATTCACAATGATAACTAAGCCCGTGCATAGAGGGAAAAGAGGAAAATCATGTAGTTGGGAAGATTTTAAATGTAGGATTGCTAAGGAAAAAAGGTAAAACTATGAAGTGAGGAAGAAGTATAAAGTGGTTGTGTTGGGGCATCACAAATATGATGATGGAGATTTCTTTATGTTCCTAGATTGTGGATCCAAAAGATGATCAAGAAGAATTTGTTGTCTTATATTTCACGCCAGTCTTCCCTTAGCGTTGGTTGGCATCATACAACTGTAATTGAAACATTGGAAATGTAAGCATTGGCATTGGCATTGGCATTGCAAAAATATAATTGAATATTTTTACGCTCTAAAAGCGACTTCCGGCTTGGGTCATCACGGTTTATATTTGCAACCAAAACTTTTCAGATCCTCATCGACAAACCGTTGGCGAGTGGGCATGCTTATTTGAGAGGTAAGAATAGCCATCAAGGAAGCCATATGGCACCTTCCAACCATTCCAACCAATGTTCACTACTACTTATGTTTGTCTCTACTTGTGAGTTCACGTGGACCATTTTCCAACATCAAATGTCAATGCATGTACAACAACTAGATCTTTGCCATTCATTTTATGAAGTGTGTTAGTGTTAGATAGCCTTCATCCAATAATAATATAATTGTGCACGCCTTCACACGCAAAGTGTACAATGGAAACGTCGAAGGGGACGTATCAAAGAAGTGAAATTGGAGGGGTGGAAATAATAGAAAATGAAGATCGACGATGAAAAAGTGGTTTGAAGGAAGAGAAGTTGAAGGGAGGGGAAAATGTTGCAAGGAATATATGCAAAACATGTGTTTCCTACAACCACTCACTATTTTTGTTAATCGCTATCTATTTTTTATGTTTTTATTCTTGTATAGTGTCAAGGCTTTCTTTTGAGTGACATTTAGTTTGTTAGATAAGAGAAAGAGATGAATGAAAACTTGGAAATGAAAAATTATGAAAATTCAAAAGGTTCCAAGTTCAAAACCAGAACCACACTCCTTGCTTCTTGTGGCACATTTTAGGCTTTCTTTTTAGTTTTAATCTCAAGTAATTATAGGAAAGAAAGCAATGTAAGGATAATCACTTTGGTAATTGTGCCCTTCTAGAAGATGGACATATGAACTATAAGAAGATTTTATCGACCAAATGAGCTTTTTTTTTTTTAATTTTATGACATCAAGGTTTTTAATTGGAAATGTGTTAATGATCCAATTCCATGGAGAAAGCGTGATGATATTTGTCTGATCAAGTTGGTAATGCCCCACTAATGGGGGTCGTTGAGTTATCGTAGTAGGGGATTGTCATGCTTGTGAAAATAGACTCTTTATGAAACATGAACTTAGTCATTATCGGTGGTTTGGTCGGTTGTCACCAACACAGATGAAAAAACATGAAAATAAAATAATAATATGTCGTTGACGCATGAATGTCGAGCATGGTGCGTGTGGTTCATATAATCTGAATGTAAACACGCCTTTGGCGTAAATATCAAATAAATATTAATCTTCTCGCTCTAATTAGCCTATATTGGAATCAAAGCAATTGGTATTAGCAAATCATTATTTGGAATTTTTATGACATGCGTGGATCAACGATCCTCTACATTATTTTTATAAATGGTAAGTGCATTGCTTAAAGCTTCTAAATCTAATTTTTTTTCTTGTTTTTGGTGTGGCATTGCTAAAGTTCTCATCACGGTGTTGATCTCTACTACAAACTCGCTAAAAGAATCGGAGAGACATTTATGTTAAACTGGAAATTTTGGTGATCTGTTTGCCTTGAAGTGACCAACATGGGAGATTATCAAAGCCAACAACCAAAAAACCAGCAACCAAACTACAAGTAACCAAACTAGACATGCTTGAGGAGGAATAAGAAGATATTTTAATGTCCATGAGGCTACCAAAGACAACCTATGAGACAAAAAAACATGTTAAAGATCTTTCTGGCATTCAGATATCCTGTTAATGAGTTTAATGATCAGCTCCCCTATTTTTTCAACCATATTCTCATTGAAAATATCTTGAAAGGAGGCATTAGCCACCGTGCTAGAAAACTGGGCCCTAATGTCATTATAAGCATTACAATCCAACATGAAATGTTTCTCTGATTCCACCACATTAGACAGATTCTCTCTTCCCATGTCTCTTTAGGTCTTTTCCATCTTCCTGTTTCACTCCTGATATTTTCATATGGAAATCGACACCTCAAACTTGCCATGAAAATAAAATAATGGTATGTCATTAACGCACATATGTCAAAACATGGTTGGTGTGGTTCATATAATCGAGCGTAAACACGCCTTCGCCGTAATTAAAAATAATAGAATTGAGTCTCAAGGTTTGAGTGAGTTTGGAATCCTATGGATGGACCAATCCAATCCTTAAAAGATCATGATTGTGTAGATTACATGAGCGTCCATATGGATGACCAATTTCTAATTTTTTACGATGAATCTAACTAATTCACTATGTTACCTTAAAAAGTGGACTGCACGATTGACCTTTTTTTTTGGTTGTTGGGCCATCAGGATTGCATAACGAACTTAATTTTGAAATTTTGTATATATTCGTTAATGGTCTTCGCAAGGCCATTCCAACACATGTAGAATAATCAACGTGAGCTTCCAACGACATTTTATTATCATATTCAATGGATTCTATCCAGGATGAGATTTGATGACCGACCCCACCCATCAACGTAAAAATTATGACCTCAAAACTTTTTAAAATCTAAAACAACATTTTCATTATTGAGTAATTTTAAAAATATATTGTTTTTTAGATGTATTTATGAATGTGGGTGATTTTAAGGTATTATATGCTCGATATAAACATATTTTCAACAAAAAATGTTATTTAAATATATATGTAATGTTGCACTTATATTTATATTAAATGTGTTCATAGTGCTAATGCCAGTTTTTCCAAACTTCTTTACATCAAATAGGGATGTGTAGACTATTTTACAAAGTGTAAACTACAGATAAAACATGCAAAAACGTGCATGACGGGTGCAAATCTCATTTCGGAATTTCTATCGTATACTATTTTCACTTTATAACGCAAGATTTCTAAGATATGAGAAGAGGGGGAGTGAAGAAACCTACCTTCTTGTGGATTAACATGGACATTAATAACATTCATCATCCTTTGTTGGTTGAAGCAAATGATGTCGCATTCATAGACACTAATAATGATTTTTTTACAAATTATTCTTTGGAGGACAAACATCCTTTGAATGAAAACGACTGCGGTGACATGTCATTGTATCGTATGAGTAGCTCAAGGAAATGTTGAATAATGGCAGGAATCCCCATATAAGGCAGGTACTAATAATGGTGATGATGTTAAAAGATGGCACCCGCTTGTTTGTGCTCAATCCATGCCCCTATATCGAGCTAATCATTTTCCAAGATTTTTCATAAATGTAACTATTCTATGTGCTTCATATTGTTCCTTGTGCTTCAAAGATCAATCTGAGTAAAGGAAAATTATCATAAAAGTATAAAAGCTTCATACTTGTGGGTGATCGAGATACGTCTACATCTTTCACGAAGAACTTGCAATCAACACCAAATGATTCATTTGCTCCAAAAATATGAAGCTCTGAAGGCCCAAAAGCATGCAACTTGGCCACGAAATATGAACCTGCAAGACCGAATGACTTAGTTAAAATGGACTTAGCCATTTAAACAAATACTAGGACATTCAAATGGTCATAAAAATATACACCGCAAAACAATTTAAATGCCCACGAAAGAGAGGACATATGGCGGGATTTCAAGCCTCTCTAATCCATTCTCGGTTTTGCGGACTTCAAGCCCACGGTTGAACCAAATTCAATATGGCTTGAGTCCATAGTGGGGCATAAAAATTTAGTGTGGTCAATAAAACATGGTAGAGCTAAAGGAAATGAAATATGGTGCAATATCAAAAATAAAATGTAGGCACACATCATCATTCCAAAGACGGGGTGAGTTGTTAGACTTTCGCGGACTTCAAGTCTATAGAATGATCTCGAGTTTTATAAGGGTGTCGAGTTCGAGCATGAGTAAAAATTTGTCATGTGAAGGAGCGTCCCCCACAACTAATGAAAAATAGACAAGCAAATAAAAACGGTCGACATTACAAGTTACATTGAGCTTTCTCAATGGCTCATGTTTCACGATTGTCGTTAGGATTATCAAAAGACCATTGTAAGGAGCGTGGAGATTTTTGTTGGCTCATGTTTCACGGTAATCATTCAAGTGGATTTCAAAGGTGAATTATGAATTAAGCATGGATATTTCTTATTAGTGTATACTTCTCAATGGATAAAGAATAGTCGACACTGCGAACGCGCATAGAGATTTCTCGTTGGCTTGCACTTCGCAGTGAGCATATAATAGATCAAAGGTATCAAGATGGACATGTGGAATCATTCCACCACACTTGAGGTCGGTAGACTCCAGAGATCGCAAACCACGGAATGAATGGAATTTAGTAAAGGCGTCGGAGTTCGAAAGAAGGAAAGGACAGTCAAAAGACAAAGCAAGCAAACACATGAGAAAATCCCAAACTCGTAGCCAACCAAAGACCGACATGTGGCAAAAGAAAAGTAAAGAACACGCAGCAGAGACAATATCTTAGGCCAATCAAAGGCTGCCATGTGTTATTCTCATGTTCATCCCGACATGTAAAACTTTAGAGGGCCATATCTTTTGATTCCCTACTCCAAATCTTGCGAAATTTATATCGTTGGAAAGGTCTCTTCAAACCCTTCACTTTAACATCATCATATTTCAAATTTTATGGTAGTTGGTGGGAGAAAATAAGAAAACATCCTCAG